>CAJNDS010000814.1:0-17500 GCA_905221605.1 Symbiodinium natans
AGGACTTTTGCAGGGTGCCAAGGGGATCCCGGCAAATTTTGACCCGCAAATGTTGTTCCTACCCTTTTCCGTTTTGTGTGGTATTTGCAGGACTTTTGCAGGGTGCCAAGGGATCCCGGCAAATTTTGACCCGCAAATGTTGTTCCTACCCTTTTCCGTTTGGTGTGGTATTTGCAGGACTTTTGCAGGGTGCCAAGGGGATCCCGGCAAATTTTGACCCGCAAATGTTGTTCCTACCCTTTTTCGTTTTGTGTGGTATTTGCAGGGCTTTTGCAGGGTGCCAAGGGGATCCCGGCAAATTTTGACCCGCAAATGTTGTTCCTACCCTTTCCGTTTTGTGTGGCATTTGCAGGACTTTTGCAGGGTGCCAAGGGGATCCCGGCAAATTTTGACCCGCAAATGTTGTTCCTACCCTTTTCCGTTTTGTGTGGCATTTGCAGGTTTTGTGTGGCATTTGCAGGACTTTTGCAGGGTGCCAAGGTGATCCCGGCAAATTTTGACCCGCAAATGTTGTTCCTACCCTTTTCCGTTTTGTGTGGTATTTGCAGGACTTTTGCAGGGTGCCAAGGGGATCCCGGCAAATTTTGACCCGCAAATGTTGTTCCTACCCTTTTCCGTTTTGTGTGGTATTTGCAGGACTTTTGCGGGGATCCCGGTCTCCTGTCTTCATTTCTCCTCCATGATTTTCATTGCTTTTCCCATGAAAATTGCTTCCTTTTGATCTCTCCTCTCTCCTTTCTCTCTCCCTTCTCTTCTCTTGTTCTCTTTTGAATCTCAAAATCACACCAAAGGAAGCTTCTTTTCCTTATTGAATGAAAAAGAAAAACAAGAAAAGAGATAGGTAAAGACACTGAAGAGCTCCACTGCCTATTGTTTCATTCCCTTTCCTCTCTTTCTATGTGTTGTTTCCTTGTCGTTTCAGAAAGCTAGCAAAATAAGGGCAAGGGGGCTTCCTGAAGAGGAGAGAGGGCACCTATTTTTTTAATTGTAGAGGGGAAAGCGAGAGACAAGGAAGGGAGAGATGATAGATAAAGAAGAGTGCTATCCGTCTCCTTGTTTCTTGTGTCTTCTCTTCTTTTCAGTTCATCATATTCCTCTTTTCGGCCTGTCTCTTCTGCTCTTTTCCTTACCCTTCTCCTTTTCAAGTTCTTCCTTTTTAGTTTTTCTGTTTCGAAAAGAAAGAGGGAAGGGAGAGAGAAGGGCGAGAGGATAGATAAAGAAGAGTGCCATCTTCTTTGCGCCTTGTTTTGTCTCTCCATCTTCTTTGTTCATCTCTCTTCTATTCTTTTCTTGGCTCTTCCCATTAGAATTGTGTTCCTTTTATCTCTGCTCTCTCCTTCTCTTTCCCTTGTCTTCTCCTGTTCCCCTTTAAATGACAAAAACACAAGAAAGGAAGAAGAGGGGAATGGAGGCCCTTTTCCGGTATTCTCCTGTTGCAATGAATAAGGAAAAGAGCATAGGAGATAAGGAAGGGAATTGAAAAGAAAATGGGCGATCGGGTGTCCTTTTTGCTAGTTTTCTGCATCTTCAAGGAAGAAAAAAGGACACCCGCCCAAGAAGGAAAAGTAACTTAAGAGATAGGGAAAATTGAAGAGCTCCTCTCTTTACCTAGTCATTCCCTGTCCTCTCTTCTTATCTGTTGTTTGTCTTATTCGCTTCAAAAAGCAAAATAAGGGAAAGGCGATTTCCTGAAGAGGAAGAAGGGCGCCTACCTGTGAATAGCAAGATTGATTTTTCTAATTAGGGAGAGACTTGCCCCGCCTGAGCCTCCCTGGCCTGCTTGTTGTGGCCACATACAGTTGCGCTTCCAGCAAAATGGCATCCTTGTTATCTCGTCTCACTTCTCTTTCCCTTCTCTCCTTCTGTTTCCTTTTGACTGATAAACCACAAGAAAGGAACTTGTGTGATAAGGCAGTGGAAGGGTAAGCAGAGGGTGACTCCTGGCGCGTGGACCGGTCCATACTTCCTCATACCCCTCCTCTCGGCCTATCTCTTCTGTTCCTTTCCTTACCCTTCTCCTTCTCATAGTTCTTCCTTTTTGTTTTCTTATTTCGAAAAGAAAGAGGGAAGGGAGAGAGAAGGGAGAGAGGATAGATAAAGAAGAGTGCCATCTTCTCTGCGCCTTGTTTTGTCTCTCCCACTTCTCTATTCATCTCTCTTCTATTCTTTTCTTTGCTCTTCCCATTAACAATGCAATCCTTTTGTCTCTCCTCTCTCCTTCTCTCTCCCTTCTCTTCTCCTGTTCCCCTTTAAATGACAAAAGCGCAAGAAAGGAAGAACAAGAGGGGAATGGAGGCCATGTTCCTTTCTTTTCCAATGGATGGGGAAAGCGAGCGGGGTTGGCTCCTTGTCCGTAGACCCTCCCCATGCTGCAGCAAATCCCCCCTCTCGCCCTATCGCCTCTGTTCTTTTCCTTGTTCCCAAACGGAAAAAGAAAACGGGTTCCTTTACATGTTCATTGTTCTTCCTTTTGTTTTTATTTGAAAGGGAAAGATAAGAAAGAGAGGAAAGAAAACGAGCACCATCTTCTCTTTGCCTGATTTTGCACCTCCCTCTCCTGTCTTCATTTCTCTTCCATGATTTTCATTGCTCTTCCCATGAAAATTGCTTCCTTTTGATCTCTCCTCTCTCCTTTCTCTCTCCCTTCTCTTCTCTTGTTCTCTTTTGAATCTCAAATCATCAAAATCACACCAAAGGAAGCTTCTTTTCCTTATTGAATGAAGAAGAAAAAGAAGAAAAGAGATAGGTAAAGACACTGAAGAGCTCCACTGCCTATTGTTTCATTCCCTTTCCTCTCTTTCTATGTGTTGTTTTCCTTGTCGTTTCAGAAAGCTAGCAAAATAAGGGCAAGGGGGCTTCCTGAAGAGGAGAGGGCACCTATTTGTTTTAAGTATAGAGGGAAAAGCGAGAGACAAGGAAGGGAGAGATGATAGATAAAGAAGAGTGCTATCCGTCTCCTTGTTTCTTGTGTCTTCTCTTCTTTTCAGTACCCCTCCAGAAAATTCAAATGGCCTCCTTGTTGTCTCTCCTCTCTCACTTCCCTTGCCCTTCTCTCCTTCTGTTACATTTTAACTAATAAAACACAAGAAAGGAACTTGTATGATAAAGCAGTGGAAGGGTAAGCAGAGGGTGACTCCTTGCGCGTGGACCTTGCCCATACTTCATCATATCCCTCTTTTCGGCCTGTCTCTTCTGCTCTTTTCCTTACCCTTCTCCTTTTCAAGTTCTTCCTTTTTAGTTTTTCTGTTTCGAAAAGAAAGAGGGAAGGGAGAGAGAAGGGCGAGAGGATAGATAAAGAAGAGTGCCATCTTCTTTGCGCCTTGTTTTGTCTCTCCATCTTCTTTGTTCATCTCTCTTCTATTCTTTTCTTGGCTCTTCCCATTAAAATTGTGTTCCTTTTATCTCTCCTCTCTCCTTCTCTTTCCCTTCTCTTCTCCTGTTCCCCTTTAAATGACAAAAACACAAGAAAGGAAGAACAAGAGGGGAATGGAGGCCCTTTTCCTGTATTCTCCTGTAAAGAAAAGAGGATAGGAGATAAGGAAGGGAATTGAGGAGCTCCTTTCGCTACTTTCTTATGCCCTTTCCTTTGTATCTACCACAGCTTCCAAATAAACCCTATTTAAGCCACCCACGGGTGGGGGGGGGTCGGGCAGGGTTGGAGCGGGGGGGTGGGGGTGGGTGTGGGGTGGTGGGGGGGGGGTGGGGCGGGGGGGGTGGGGGGGGGGGGGGGGGGGGGGTGGGGGGGGGGGGGAAAAACGCTGATTTTGCTGAGGGCGCCCCTACCCCCCTGTGCTGAACCGCCTGTTTACGCTGTGCGGGTGGCGCCCCCCACCCCCCCCCCCCCCCCCCCCCGCGTTTTGGGGGGGTAAGGAGGGAAAGAGGGAGGTTTTCACCTCCTTTTCCCATCCAACACGCCGCCAGGGTCGGCGGACCCTAAACCCTAAACCCTAAACCCTAAACCCTAAACCCGAAACCCTAAACCCTAAACCCTAAACCCTAAACCCTAAACCCTAAACCCTAAACCCTAAACCCTAAACCCTAAACCCTAAACCCAATGATAGAAGATTGTTCTTCAGCCTTGTGTTTCCTCGGAGCGGCACGGCTTCTGGGTTTTCAAGGTCAGGGGGACTTACGAGTTTGGGATTCGGAGTTCGGTTCGCGGCTTACGATCAGGGGCCTTGATAATAAGAATATTACGTTGGGTTTAGGGTTTAGGGTTTAGGGTTTAGGGTTTAGGGTTTAGGGTTTTGGGTTTTGGGTTTTGGGTTTTGGGTTTTGGGTGGCGATAACAATCTAAATATACAGGGGCCAGAAGGGAATACTATGAGCACTTATTCCGACGCCTACAGTACACTCTCTTTCTGCTCCCTTGGCCGGGTTAGCCGTGACAGTAACCCCCTTGCTTTGTGAGGGAACCTCTGCCCTAAACCCTAAACCCTAAACCCTAAACCCTAAACCCTAAACCCTAAACCCTAAACCCTAAACCCTAAACCCTAAACCCTAAACCCTAAACCCTAAACCCTAAACCCAACGTAAGATTCAAAGGTTTGCAGCACAACTCAGCAGGGCATGCCGCGAAAGGCAAGCGGAGAGATCCCAGAGCCAGCTGATTTTTTGAGAGTTCGGCTGTTAGTTTTTTTTTGGGGGGGAAACATCCCAACTTGAGGGTGTAGAGCCCTAAGCCCTAAACCCTAAACCCTTTTGGGTTTGGGGTTTTGGGCTCAAAGATCGGTCTCCTCTGGGCAGGCTGCCAAGAACCTCAAGAAGCGGTTGCTGATGGAGCTGCGGCAGGAGAGTCAATATTCTCCCCTTCGAAAGCTGGGGTTTCCGCAGTTAGGGGTGCCTTATTCGGGTACTTCTTATAAGGCAAGCCTACTATCTGGGGATCCATATAAGGGGTCCCTTATTTTCGTAAACCCCCATATATACATCAAGCAAAAAGGGTGCCTGCCATGGGGCCTCTGCATTCTTACGTAGCATGCCTGCGGTCTAAATCTGGTGTATTCCGGCGTATGGGCTTTGGTCGGCCAGAGTCTTACAATTCTTCTGGCAGCCTTAAAACCCTAAACCCTAAACCCTAAACCCTAAACCCTAAACCCTAAACCCTAAACCCTAAACCCTAAACCCTAAACCCTAAACCCTAACCCTAAACCCTAAACCGTCCCTTGCATCACTCAACATCCCGCAAGGATGCAGCTGAAGACAGCGACCGGCGGCTCTCTGTGCAGTGGGAGCACTCCCTGGTGTGCGGTGACACAGGGGGACTGCGGAGTGCTTCATGGGCTTTTTGTGGGGTTTTAGGGGATTCAGGGTTTAGGGTTTGGGGTTTAGGGTTCAGGGTTCAGGGTTTAAGGTTTAGGGTTTAGGGCTTAGGGTTCAGGAACCCCTGCATTTTCAGAAGCACCCTTTTAGAGGCTTCATCTGGGCCTTGGAGGTCTGAGACGTGAAGATGGGGCACGGTGCGCGTGCTGCTTGCTTTGGACCCTCTAGAACCCCAAAAATCCTAGAGCCTTAATCCCTAAAGCCCTAAACCCGAAAGCTCAAAGCCCTAGCTCCCTACAGCCTTCACCAGGGTAGTGACAGACAGCCCTTCACCGACCTGGGAGTACTTTTCCTCGAAGTTCAGAAGAGCCTAATGTAATCCCGATTTAGGATTGTTAGTAAAGAAAACATCCCAAGGTACATAGGGTCTAGGGTTCAGGGTTTAGGGAAGGGACAATTGCCTGAGATCCCTTTCGGGCTGGGAGATGTCTGAGGGCTTTGGACCTTAGATCTGGGAACTGCCCAGGGCATTTCCGGTCAAGGGCTTTGTATGTTGGGTAGGTACATGGGAATAGTCTGTGTTGAAGAGTATCTATTTGCAGTGCAAGGGGTGCCCTTGCGTCCTGTTCCTACTTTTTCCCACTATCGCACAGAAATCCCATAGATGCCTGTTATAGTTTCTTTCTCACCTAAGTGGCCCCCCAAAATAGGCCCCTGTAAGCCCTAGACCCTGCAAAAGAGATTAAGCCCCTGCACCCTGCACCTTTAACCCTTGTCAGCCCCATGGTGACCTTCCAGTGAGGTTCGACGACTGTCCCCCTTTGCTGGGCTTCACATCGCGGCAGGCCGTCCCCTTCACCCTATAAAGCCCGTTAAACCCGGTTTTGGGGTTTAGGGTTTGGGGTTTGGGGTTTGGGGTTTAGGGTTTAGGGTTTAGGGTTTAGGGTTGATCGAGGAGGGCCTACAAGCCGTAGAAGTCAACATCCCTACAAACCCTAGCCCATGTGAGCCCTTTGAGGCCCTTAAGCCCTGCACCCTGAACCCCAAAAGTGCAGGCTGCGGCTTGAGTTTCAGGGGCGTCCGGTTCTTCCAGAGTTTAGGGTTTAGGGTTTAGGGTTTAGGGTTTAGGGTTTAGGGTTTAGGGTTCAGGGTTCAGGGTTCAGGGTTTAGGGTTGCAGGGTTCAGGGTTTAGGGTTTCAAGTTTTTGTGGCCCCGGTGCTGGGGAAGTTCTGCTGTTGGCCCGGTTCTTCAGGTGTGCGGGCTGAAGGCCGTAGGGTTCAGGGCTTTCGGGTGCCACCCTAAATTTAAGAGCCTCCGGCTCAAGCCGCCGACCCCGCTGGAGCATAGTTGAAAGGTTTAAGGATGCCAAAAGTTGATTTGCTTGAGCCTCTGTGAAACGTGGGGGGGGGGGGGGGGGGGGGGGGGGTAGGGGGTAGCACCAGGACCCAAACAGGAGCTGAAGCATCCAACACGCCGCCAGTGTCGGCGGACCCCAAACCCTGAACAACCCTAAACCCTAAACCCTAAACCCTAAACCCTAAACCCTAAACCCTAAACCCTGAACCCTGAACCCTGAACCCTGAACCTGAACCCTAAACCCTAAACCCTGAACCCTGAACCCTGAACCGGGTTCGGGCTCGGGCAGCGCGCTTGCAGAGCTAAGGGTTTTGCCCCAATGACCCCCCAGAGCTGGCAGCTCAAATGCTGCAAGAGTTTAGGGTTTAGGGTTTGGGGTTTGGGGTTTGGGGTTTGGGGTTTGGGGTTTAGGCTACGGTTTAGGGTTCAGAGGACAAAGCTTGATCGGGAGTTGAATTTAGGGTGGCTCGGTTACTGAGCTCTTTTTCCCTAAGCTTCTATCCCTGAAATAGAGAGTCTCGTGCCTTATACCCCCTCTTCCACAACCCCTAAGGAAGGACATAGGGAACTGGATTCCCTAGTGCCCGCAACCCTAAACCCTAAACCCTAAACCCTAAACCCTAAACCTTAAACCCTAAACCCTAAACCTTAAACCCTAAACCCTAAACCCTGAAACTTGAGTTTGTGGCTACAGGGTTCAGGTTTAGCAGGAGCCTACAGCTGCAGGGTCGAGGCTCTGGCTAACTACCCCCAAACCCTAAACCCTGAACCCTAAACCCTAAACCCTAAACCCTAAACCCTAAACCCTAAGCCCAAACTGCAAGCAAAACCCAAGGAAGGATCCCTGACCCTTCAACCTAAGCCCACCAGCCTGGTTTTCCGACGCCCCCCCTAAGCCCTTTCTCCCCTAAACCCTAAACCCTAAACCCGAAACCCTAAACCATAAACCGCAAACCCGTCGCATTTTTTGTTAAGAGCCGTTTCCAGGACGCCGAGCACCTGCTGCACTGCAAAGGGCTGGAGGCTTGCCTTTGCCGTTGGGTGCGTTTAGGGTTTGGGGTACGAGAAGCCCTAATTCAACCCTAAACCCTAAACCCTAGACCCTAGACCCTAAACCCTAAACCCTAAACCCTAGACCCTAGCCCTAAACCCTAAACACCAGGGCTTTAGGGTTTAGGGGAGGACTATCAGCTAGCACTCATGGATGTTGAGATTCTCTCGGTAGCTGTGGCACGACGAACTCCCTGACTGGTCGCCAGCTTGAGAGATTGCCCATTGGGTTTGGGCTTAGGGTTGAGGGTTTAGGGTTTAGGGTTTAGGGTTTAGGGTTTAAGGTTAGGGTTTAGAGTTTAGGATTTAGGGCGCCCCTGTTTGCTTGGGTCAAAAAACCCTGCCTGTCAAGGTGGTTGAGATGTACCTAAGGTCAACCAAGGTTTAACATATCTAGCATGCCCTACGTTTTCAAGCCGCCCTAAACCCTAAACTTAAACCCAAGACCCTAGACCCTAAACCCTAGACCCGAAACCCGAAACCCGAAACCCTAAACCCTGAACCCTGAACCCTAAACCCTAAAACCCTAAAACCCTAAATCCCCAAAACCCTAAAACCCCAAAACCCTAAAACCCTAAAACCCTAAAACCCTAAAACCCTAAAACCCTAAATCCCCAAACCCCAAAACCCTAAAACCCTAAAACCCTAAAACCCTAAAACCCTAAAACCCTAAAACCCTAAAACCCTAAAACCCTAACGAACCGAAGGCCTTGATCCCCAAGCCCGCCCTCTGAAAAGGACCTACAGTTGAACTTGGCATGGAGCGAGGAGGTCAAGGCTGGTGTTGTCGTGATGGTTTGTGGATGCAAGTAGAAGTTGTATAGGGTTTAGGGTTTAGGGTTTAGGCTTTGGGTTTCAGGGTTTAGGGTTTAGTCCCAATAGCATTTCGTGCGAAAGTTTTCACCGACATTTTTGACCGAAAGTTTTGAACGAAACGTTTTGAACTTTAGAGCTTATTCGTACATTTTTTTATAGGGGGGGATGGGGGTGGGCGTGGTCGCCCCTTTTTGTTTGGGAGGTCTGGGGTTTTTGTTTAGGAATCCCGACGCCTTCCCGAGGCTGTTTAGCAAGCCAACAAATGTCTCTGGGGGGCTCTCCGCCTCCGGAGGCTCTGGGGGTGTTTTCGGGGCTTGCAGGGTGTCTCGGCTTGTTGGGGGCTTCCCGTTTTCTGTGTGACTTTGACTGTGTTCGTGGTCGGTCGGAGAAAACTGTCATGGAGTGCTTTGTGAGTTTGACTGAGTTCATGGTCGGTCGGCTCGCGGCCTTATCTCGTGCAAGCCAACAACAGACACAGTGCGGCTAACAGAGTGTGGCTCTTTTTTGTGGGAACCAGCTGGCTATTGGTGATTTTTTTTGTCTTCCTGCTGTTGCCCGACATGGACTTCGGCCTCGACACACGGATGATTCTGGCCGGCCGCTCTCTACACCATTCGGAACGCCCTTCCCCCCCCTTCCCCCCCCCGCACACCCGGCAGACAACGCCGGCGTCTCGGCTGCCCTGCCCAATCTGCGCGATCCAGATTGGACGCAGTGGGACAGGTCCTGCCTTCTTCCTGGAGGCAGTGGAGAGACTGCCTTCATCGCGAATGTTGTTTCAAGGATGGCCGCGAAGCAGCGTGTAGATTGAAGGGTGTTTGACCGTCACGGGGCAACGCGCCTTTCCTCGCTGTATCCTTCTTCGCGTGCACAGGTTAAGGGCCTTGTTCCGCGCCTGGAGCGCTGCTACTATGGGCGGTGGTGCCGTCGGGCAGGATGCCCCTGGCGCCACTGACGCCTTCATTTGTGCCAGCACCACCGCGCTTGGGAAGAACAGACTCCTCCTGAGAGGCCCGGAGATCAGGCAAGGAGGTTTCAGTAAATTGAACATTTCGGCACCAGGCAAGGAAGTGTAAGTAAATCGAACCTTTGAGAGGCCTGGAGAACAGGCAAAGAGGCTCAAGGAAAAAACAGGCAAGAACATTTAACTAAATTGATCATTTGGCCTTTAGCGGTCTAGCGTACGCAGGCCTGAATGCTCGGTTGTGCCAACTGCTCAATTTGTTTTGTCAAGATGGTTTTGAGCCACATGCTCGAAATGAATCACATACAATGTCTTTGTTGTCGTCTTGAGAGTTTAGGTTTTAGGGTTTAGGGTTTAGGGTTTGGACATGGGGGGTCTAAGGTTCAGGGTTGAGGGTTTAGGTTTTACTTCACTCCAAAGGAATATTTGATCTGCTTTAGGAGCATCTTCTCTCAGCGCCTTGAAAGGGTTCAAACTCACTTCAAGTTTCGGTGCGCCTTCTGGGCCTTCGGAGTTTTGTTTTTGGGGGTTTCGGGTTTAAGGGTTCAAGGTCTGGGGGATTTTTGGGAGAGGCTTTGGTCTTTTGGAGTATTGGGCTGTGGTGTTGCAATTGGGGGGTCTTTGTTTCGTCCTATGGAGTTCAAGGTTTGGAAAAAGGTTTTACACAGGGCTTGGGGTTGGGGCTTTGCTGCCTTTGGCTGTGGTTGGGGCGCGTAGTCTCAATTTCTAACCCTAAGCCCTAAACCGTGAATGGGTTCGAAGCCCTATCCCTGACAGCCTGAAACCTTAAACCCTGAAGCTGGAACCTTAGGGTGGTTTTGGAGTATGCAGGATCAAGGGTTTCAGGGTTTTAGGGATCTGGGTCTTTCCCTGCAGAACTATACAACCCATTCCAACTGCAGGTATGGAAGAACCCTAAACCTTAAACCCTAAACCCTAAACCTTAAACCCTATACCTTAAGCCCTAAGCCCTAAACCCTAAACCCTAAGATCCCAAACCCCAAGCCCTGCCAGGTCCCGGAAGCCACCGACGCGCAGGCGACCCCGCCAAAGCCGAAGTGGAAGACGGTTCCACCCCGGCAAGGTGCCCATGATGGGAACTCATCTGGGGTTTGGGGTTTAGGGTTTAGGGTTTAGGGTCTAGGGTTTAGGGTTTATGGTTTATGGTTTAGGGGTTTCGGGCTTAGGGTTTAGGGCGAAACTTGTGCTTAATTTGGGTGTAACCAGGGTGTTTCGCGCTAAATGAAGGGGCTTGGGGTGTAGGCATGATCTTACTTTTTGGTACATGGCTTCTCTAACCGTGGCGTCTCTAATATTGAAGTCCATAGGAGCCAGCTGTGCTGCTGGCCGTTGTAGTTGTGGGTTCTACCGTTGAATTCAAGTCCGGCCAAGCCATGTGGCTTCAACACCCTGCGGCCCCAAACTCCCATCTGCCCTACACCCCTAAACTCCAGAACCCCAAAGCCTTTGAAGCTTAAAGCCCGGCAACCCTAAACCCCAAACCCTAAACCTAAACCCTAAACCCTAAACCCTAAACCCCAAACCCCAAACCCTAAACCCTAAACCCTAAACCCTAAACCCTAAACCCTAAACCCTAAACCCTAAACCCCAAGAACATGCGGCCGAGCCAGTAGAACCCCGATCGCCCCGATACGGTAGAATACCATCTTACCCTAAAGTCCGGTACAATGCTATGACCCCCCCCCCCCATACCCCTAATAGCCTAAACCCTAAACCCTAAACCCTAAACCCTAAACCCTAAACCCAAAATGGAAGGAGGAAGGAGGATTGGCATGTTCAACTGGAGGTCCCCAGACTCCAAGCCCGATGTCCCTAAACCCCATGCCCCGAAGGCCTAGAGGTTTTAGGGTGCAGCTGAAGAGCCTCCTCACGAGGCTCTTCAAGGCAGCCTACAGCTACGAGCCAATGAGGACCCTCACAGATCACCTTGGCCAGCGGCTGCTCACTGCCTTCGACGTCTCGGAGCACCTGGGCCTCCTCCACTTGGTGCTCTTGAAGGATGCGGACGGCTCCGAGAAGGCCCTCAAGCTCGGCATCAGCCATGTGGCGCCCGGGGCCCATAGTGGCCCGAGCGACAGGCTCTTCTACTAAAGCGACCGGCTAAGGTTAGGGAAGGCCAGGCCGAGCTGCTCTACGTCTCCTTCTGGCGTGGCAGCGCTTGGGACTGCGAGCAGCTCGTCCACGAGCAGGGCTTTGGGGTTTTAGGGTTTTCGGGTTCTAGGGGTTTAGGGCTTTTAGGGGTTTAGGGTTTTAGGGGTTTAGGGTATTTGGGTTTTAGGGGTTTAGGGTTTTCAGGGTTTTCGGGTTTTTAGGGGTTTAGGGCATTTGGGTTTTAGGGGTTTAGGGTTTTTAGTGTTTTTTGGGTTTTTGGGTTTTTGGGTTTTTGGGTTTTAGGGGTTTAGGGTTTTAGTGTTTTTGGGTTTTAGGGTTTTAGGGGTTTAGGGGTTTAGGGCTTTAGGGTTTTAGGGTTTTAGGGTTTTAGGGTTTTAGGGTGTTAGGGGTGTAGGGTTTTAGGCGTTTAGGGGTTCAGGGTGTCAGGGGAACAGGGTTGAGGGTTTTAGGGTTTTAGGGTGTTAGGGGTTTAGGGTTTTAGGGCTTTAGGGTTTTAGGGTTTTAGGGTTTTAGGGTTGTAGGGTTTCAGGGTTTCAGGGTTTAAGAATTTAAGGTTTTAGGGTTTTAGGGGTTTAGGGTTTCAGAGGTTTAGGGGTTTGGGGGTTTAGGGGTTTAGGGCTTTAGGGCTTTAGGGTTAAAACCCTAAACCCGATTTGCCGAAAACCCCGCAGCTTTCTTGGCAGGTCTGCCGGCACCTGTCCCAGCCCGAGAGCGGTCTAGGCGGGGCGAAGGGAGGGGTTCAGGGTTTTAGGTTTAGGGTTTTAGGGTTTTAGGGTTTTAGGGTTTTAGGGTTGTAGGGTTTTAGGGTTTTAGGGTTTTAGGGCTTTAGGGTTTTAGGGTCTTAGGGTTTTAGGGCTTTAAACCCTCAAACCCGAAAGCCTGGATGACTTCTAATGTTTCGGGTGCAGGCCTCGATCCATGTAGTAAGCATTCCTGCTTGGGAGGATGGGCCTAGGGCTTTAAGGCATAGTGGTGCCCTTTACCCTTTTTTTTGGTTCGGGGTTCACTTATAAAGCAACCAGCCCAAAAAAGGGTGCCCCTTATTGTAATATATGGTTTGCTGGGCTACTAAGAAGGGTAGCACACACCCCAGGCTGAGGTGATGTTGGGAGTTGTTTAGGGTTTATGAGCCAAGGTGTTGAGGAGCTTGTCCGGGGCCCGGACCCCCAAAACCCAAAACCCTAAACCCTAAACCCTAAACCCTGTAAGCCGTAAACCCCTATCTCGCTGACACCACGCAGGTCATTCCGCAACCCACAACCTTGTAAACCCTAACCCTAAACCCCAAACCCTAAACCCTAAAACCCCTAAACCCTCTTGACCCTATATCCTGTACCTTATAAACCCCGCCCCCTAAAAACCCTCAAAACCCTAAAAACCCAAAACCCTGAATCCTAAACCTAAACACCCTAAGCCCCAAAAATCCTAAACCCTCTTGACCCTATGTCCTGGACCTGTTGGTGTGTTGGTGTGGAGGTCTCGGGATCGACAGCAGCCTACTCAGCCTGGCCAAGCATCGTGTTTTTGGGTTTCCGGGTCGTTTAGGGTTTAGGGTTTAGGGTTTAGGGTTTAGCGTTTAGGGATTAGTGTTTAGGGTTTAGGGCGTGGGGTTTAGGGTTTAGGGTTTGGGGCCAAACCCACTAGAGGTACACTAAGTCTCTAGGTGGCACCTTAGTGTGACAGCATTGGGGTTTGGTTGGGCTTACAACCCTAAACCCAGCCAAAGCCTCAACCCTAGACCCTGAAACCACGCGAGCCCAAGCATCCTGGTCCCCCAAAAGCCCAAAACCCTTCACCCAAGATGCGCCCTAAACCCTAAACCCTAAACCCTCAACCCTAAGCCCTAAACCCTAAACCCTAAACCCTAAACCCTAAACCCTAAACCCTAAACCCGAAACCCTAAACCCTAAACCCTAAACCCTAAACCCTAAACCCTAAACCCTAAACCCTGAGCCGGGTCTCAGACGACTCCGAGGTCTGTGGCCTATTCCTCCCGACCTCCGTACAGAGAAACCAATGAAGATCAACGGTTCAAAGCCGAAGCAAGGCCCCCGGGGCTTAGGGGTTTACTTTGGAGGTTCATGAGCCTAAACCCTAAACCCTAAACCCTAAACCCTAAACCCTAAACCCCAAACCCCAAACCCCAAACCCCAAACCCTAAACCCCAAACCCCAAACCCCAAACCCTACTTATCAGTATTGTTCCGAGTCCGGTAACCATGGACGTGAGCTTACCCAGGCACTTTATACCCCGAGTTATACGTACCCATGAGTTAAGTAGGGTTCCCTAGGTCTAGTGTTTAGGGCTTGTCTAAATAGGAAGTTACATGATCCCTTCACATGGTCTCTTACATCTTTCAGAAGGATTTAAAGTACGGGCCTGTGGGGTTTACAGGGTATATGAGGGGTATATTATAGAGGGTTCCCAAATCAAGGGCATAGATTAAGGGGCCACGTACTTAGCAGGTTTAGGGGTTTAGTTTTGGATTTGAGGGATAGGCTGTGGAGTGTTGGCGTCCGCTGCTAAGTTAGGAACCCTGAACCTTAAACCTACGGTTTACAAACTGGGCGCTGAAAAGTGCAGGGAAGCTGGATATCTGGAACAACAGAGGGTCCGGTGCACTCATGGGCCATAGTTTCTGAGGGCTGGGCCGCGCGAGGCTTCTGGATCGAAGAACTCCAGAAACCTGCCTGAACCCTCAAGCGTCTTAGGGTTTTGGGTTTAGGGTTTAGGGTTTGGGGTTTAGGGTTTAGGGTTATAACCCCAAAAACCTTACACCTCCCCTAAACCCAATCCCTGCCACGGCAGGCGCACACACTCCGATCGGTGGTGGACCAAAGAGTTTCTGTCCATTCCACAAGAGAATCCGAAGGCAGCCCCTTCCGGGCTTAGGGTTTAGGGTTTAGGGTTTAGGGTTTAGGGTTTAGGGTTTAGGGTTTAGGGTTTAGGGTTTGGGGACCGCTGTTCAGGGTTTGAGGGTAGTTTCATGGTCCCTTTGTATGGCCCTTTATACACCCTTTCTGAAGTGTTCCCAAAATACGGGCCCAACCCTAAGACAGGGGCGTTGTTTAGGGTGTTTAGTTTTTTTTCTTTCTGGGGTGTAGGTCTAAGGGCCTGGGAGGATGCTGGCGGTTCAGAGCGTTTGAGGTTTGAAGGTCATGTTGTGATGTCGGGGCTGTGGGGATTCTTGGGGTTTGCGCGAGGGTTTAGGATTTGGGCTCTGGGAAGCTAGGAGTTTAGGGTTCGGGGTTTGAAAGTGTGTGTTTGTTTTTTTTGTCTTTTGGGGGGGGGGGGGGGGGGGGGTGGGCTTCAGGGGATTAGGGGTTTTGGGGTGATCGGGGCTACGGCTTTGTGGGGGAGGTTTTGGTCTTGAGGGATTTGCGGGGTGGCCTGTTTAGGGCTTTGGGGTCCCAGGGTTGAGGGCTTTAGGGCTTAGGGTTGAGGGGTTGGGGATTTTTAATTCGGTTTAGGGCTTAGGGATTAGGGTTCAGGGTTCAGGGCCTAGGGCCTAGGGCTTAGGGCTTAGGGCTTAAGGCTTAGGGCTTAGGGCCTAGGGCCTAGGGCTTAGGGCTTAGGGCTTTTTGTTGGCGCAGGTGGCCTTTGACAGAGAAGGTGTCTTAGTAGCAGCGCGCTCAGATCAAGCTGGCAGGGAAGCGGTTGCAGCCTTTCAACCCCACACCCCCCAAAACCCCCACAACCCCCCAAACCCCCAGAACCACCCAAAACCCCCAAAACCCCCAAAACCCCCAAACCCCCAAGAGATCCCAAGAGACCCCAAACACAATAGAGCCCGATGCGGCCCCAAAAGCCATAAACCCACTCCTAGAATTACCTAACTTACCTAAATTACTCCCCACTCCTTTCGGCTCCCTAAGCTTAACCTTCCATGAAACCCCCCCTCCCCTCCCTTAAGAACCCTATCACTCAAGCCTGTTGGCCCACAAGCTTCCCTTAATGGTTAGGTGGGGACGTATACTTTGGGGTCTGCCGACGCCAAAAAGTCGGGGCCGGGGGGGGGGGGGGGGCTCCCGTGCACTTCATGAGTTCAGAATGTCGGAGGGCCAGGAAGGGGTCGGGGTCGGGTCCCAAAGACGAAGGTTTCAGGGTCCCAGAGAGGTGTTCCTGGGCCACAGAGTGAGGCCTAGTTTTGTGCTTTTGGCATGGCTGTGTGCAAGGGTGGACGGGGATCTTCACATCCTGGTCTGTTTGTTCTAGACGCCTTTCGGCCGGAGTCCGAGGCGAATTGAATCCCATTCAGCAAGAAGTGCCGCTTTTGAGAACCGAGAAGCCCTTGTTCCTTCATGGGCCGTAGTAGAATTTCGGTCTGGTTTTACGGGCTTGAGAGTAAGGTTCATGTAGGGTTTAGGGTTGCTGAGGTTAGTAGGGTTTAGGGTTTACGTTTGCGCCCGTTCCTTTATCCGAGGTCTACAAGCCAGCGTTTTGGACCGTGACAACTTGCGCGGACCCACGGGGGCGATTTTCTGCCACGGATCTCCGGTTTTGTGGTCTAAGGGTTTGGGGTTGGGATGTTCCCCTAAAACTACAACAGTCCTACATAGGGACTATAATAGGGGGGTACGATAATCTCTATGAAGGACTGTTAGTACAAGGGGGAACATCCCACGTCTAGGGTGTTGGCGGGCGCTCTGCAGACCCGCGGCCCCAGACCACACTGGAAGTGAAAAAGTTTGGTGCCCACTTGGGTGGGGGTAGGGTTTAGGGTTTAGGGTGTAGGGTTTAGGGTTTAGGGTTTAGGGTTTAAGGTTTAGGGTTTAGGGTTTAGGGAAAGTTCCACCACCCCCCCCCCCCCGGTGCCATAGCAGGGTTTGGGAATGTCACCCCCCCCCACCTTGCGAAAAGCTCACAAGTCTTCCATGCTCGCCTTACCAGCATGAACCCAGGTCAAGGTTGAGCCGCTTAGGGGGGCGTGAGAGTGCGTGGAGCAAGGTCCTTGGCTCTGGAAACCCTAAACCCTAAACCCTAAACCCTAAACACCTCCAGGGGATCCTTAGCCCCTGAACCCTGAAACCCTGAACTTCGGATGTTGTCGCTTTTCTTGCTCTCCGAAGCACGGGTGTTCGACAATGCCTTGGCTGTTATAGGGCTCTCATGGGTTTGCAGGGACTTCACGGGTTTAGGGTTTAGGGTTTAGGGTTTAGGGTTTAGGGTTTAGGGTTTAGGGTTTAACTCTCAAAAGCGTCTAGACCCTATGGCAGGACCGCGACCGCGTGTCCTCCCGCTATGAAGCGCTCCAAGACTGGATCCGTGCAAATATGGGGCACAGGCAACGGAGGGCCATTCTGAGGGTTAGGGTTTAGGGTTTAGGGTTTAGGGTTTAGGGTTTAGGGTTTAGGGTTTAGGGTTTAGGGTTTAGGGTTTAGGGTTTAGGGTTTAGGGTTTAGGGTTTAGGGTTTAGGGCACCTTGAAGAAGCTGCGGAGGTATCCCTGGCTCTATTCCAACGACCGGGCGGGTCTCATCCATCGTCTTGATGCTTCCCGACAGCCACTGTTAGGGTTTAGGGTTTAGGGTTTAGGGTTTAGGGTTTAGGGTTTAGGGTTTAGGGTTTAGGGTTTAGGGGACCAGGAAGCTCTCTAATCCCAAGGCCTCCTTAGCAACGTAAGGGTTTGGGGTTTAGGGTTTGAAGGGTTTGAAGAGTTTGAGCCTTAGACCCTCTAAACCCTGAGCCCTAAACCCTATAGACCCTAAGCCTCTAAACCCTCTAAGGCCTGAATCCGAGGTACAGACAAGCGGCCCAATCGTGGTGGCTGGCAGCCCAAGGGCGTTTAAGCTGCTGAAGGAAAGCCTCCACCACCACAGCTTCTACAAGGAGCGCTTTGTGGATTACACCTAAACCCTAAACCCTAAACCCTAAACCCTGGTTTAGCTGTAGTGGTCGCAGTTCCCTACAGCTGACCCAG
>CAJNDS010000814.1:20000-65824 GCA_905221605.1 Symbiodinium natans
GCGGCGTCATGGACTACCCCCTGCTGACCACACAGGAGAGAGGTCAGGGAAGGGTTGGCACACTGCGGGAGGGATGGGGCACCCCTAAACTCTAGTTTCAAATCATATAAACTCTGAACCCTAACTGAACTCATATGGGGCTATACGAAAGTAGTAGGATTCCCTGATAATGAGGACCCGGAAGAGAAGGAGCCCCTGATTTAGGAAAAAAAACCATATGCAGCTGAGGGGCTTCAAGGAAAGCCAGCCTATGAGAGGCTTCCCAAAAACCCTGAAGCCTAAGCCCCAAGCGTAGCTCTGAACCCACTCTGTTACCCTGAGCCCTAGACTCTGAACCCTAAACCCCAAACTCTCCCTATAGACCCTAATCCTAAACCCTAAACTTCCCTAAGCCCGATATTTTAAACCCTAAACCCTAAACCCTAAACCCTAAACCCTAAACCCTAAACCCTAAACCCTAAACCCTAAACCCTAAACCCTAAACCCTAAACCCTAAGCCCAGACTCTGAAAGCTCCTGGGCCAGGCTACGCGGGCTGGCGCACGTGTGTGGATCCTTCTGGTCAGCAGGCGATGACGCGCTACGAGGTGGGTTAGGGTGTAGGGTCTAGGGTTCAGGTGTAGGGTTTAGGGTTTAGGGCTTAGGGTTTTGGGTTTTGGGTTTAGGGCTGCATTCCAGCTCTAGTTTGGGGTGTAGGATTTAGGGTTCAGGGTTTCGGGTTTAGGGTTTAGGGTTGTAGGCTTTTGGAATTTTAGGGTGCAGGGTTCAGGTTTTTGGGTTCAGGGTTTAGGGTTTTGGCTAGCTCGGACCACCAGTGGGCCCTGATCCTCTCTTTTGGGAAGGTTCTACCCTCCATGAAGCCAAAATTACCCTACCCATGCTTGGCTTTTGGGTGTCTGGTTTCGGTTCTAGGCATTTCTGAGTCCAGGGTTTGGGGTGTAGGGTTGAGGGTGCAAACCCAGGCCGTGGCGGCCTACAAGTACTCTGAAGGCCACGGCAAGACGCAGCGGTACACGAGCCCTGGCAGGGAAGGTTTTGGGATCACTCCACTTACCAGTTGAGACCACTTTGGGTTTAGGGTTTAGGTTTTAGGGAAGTTCTATAGAATTTATATACCCTGAGCCATGCTGCGCGGTGGAGGGCTTAGGTTGCACCTCCTGTTCCCCCCAGTGCCCTAAATCCAACACAAACTACCTCAATTAGTGACAACCCATGAAGCGCAAAAGCCCTAAACCCTAAACCCGCTAAGCCCTCAACCTCTAGAAGTTTGCGATACACGTAACCTGGCCCAAGTGGGTCAGAAAATGGCAGGGGCTGAGGCTTCCCCTTTAGGGATTAGGGTTACGTAGGGTATAGGGTTGGTCTGGTCTGGGCAACTGAGAGAAGCGTCTGAGCGCCGCGCTATGCCAAGCAAAAACATGCCAAAGTAATAATGCTTGAACTTAGATGAGGAGAATGGATTCACTGCAACAGTTGATCCGAGGAAATAGGCATCAATTCCTCATCTGAGTCAATGAGGGAAATCGGGCCCCCAGCATTCTGTCTATAGGGTCGCCTGTCAATGGCTCGACGCTGGGCCTTCGATCTTTTACTCATCTGCACTGGAACCACAGGCTGCACATGATCCCGGAGCCATGCTGAACATCTACTGCTGCAGTTGAGATGGCTTCCCCTGTAGGGATTAGGGTTACGAAGGGTATAGGGTTTAGGGTTTAGGGTTTAGGGTTTCTTTAGCGGTTAGGGTTTAAGTCAGGAACCAGTAGAATTAAGGCTGCTGCGGCTACAGCTCATCACGGGCAAAACGCATCAAATCAGGCCAGGGGTGATTGAGAGTCTGGGGTGTGTTTAGGGTTTAGGGTTTAGGGTTTAGGGTTTAGGGTTTAGGGTTTAGGGTTTAGGGTTTAGGGTTTAGGGTTTAGGGTTTAGAGTTGCAAACCGAACCACTTCGCTGCATGCTGCATGTTAGACAGAGACCGGCGCCTGGTTAACACTGTTTCGCAGGCGCATCTGCACCTTAGGCCTGAAGTGGCCAAAAGTAGACAAGTATGCTGGGTCTGCCATACGGGGATTGAAGGTTTGGCTGCAGCTCTGAGCCCTACACCCTACTGCCCTAAACCCTCAACCCTAAATTATAAACCCTAAACCCTAAACCCTAAGCCTTAGGTCCTTGAGCCCTGAACCCCGGTCACCCCTGAACCGACTTTCAGTCCTCAGGGCCATGGCTTAGAGGTCTTCGGGTTTTCTGCAGGAAAAGGAAGCTTTAGGGTGGTAAGCCTCCACGCCCCAAACCCTAAACCCTAAACCCGAAACCCCAAACCCGAAACCCTAAACCCTAGACCCTAGACCCTAAACCCTAAACCCTAAACTCTAAACCCTAAAACCCTAAACCCTAAACCCTAAACCCAAACCCTAGACCCTAAACCCTAGAGCCCGTTTTGACACCCGAAACGCCTGAAATAGCCGTGTGGCCGGCCAGGGTACACCTTATGGAGCTCGCCCGGCGATTGAATCTCAAGGCCATCAGCTCGAAACATGTCTATGCCCTTGTAGGGTGCAGGTTTGAGGCTTTTGGGGTGTAGGTTTTAGGGTTTAGGGCTTCGGGCTTAGGATTTAGGGTTTAGGGGTTAGGGTTTAGGGTTTAGGGTTTTATTTTCTGGGGCTGTGTGGGTTAGGCCAGTCTGAGGAGTCGGGCGAGATAGGGCCTTACAGGGCTACTATGGTTGAGCCCTGTCGAGGTCAGGGTTTGCGGGTAGTCTTGCGGTCTAGGGGTGTGGGGTTTGGGGTTTAGGGTTTAGGGTTTAGGGGTAGGCGAACGATTCAAAGCCCTAGCCCTTAGCCCTGAACTCTGAACCTTAAAACCCTTGCAGCTCACCAGAATCTTCACAAATCCTGCGACTTGGGCTGTTCTTCACCCTAAACCCTAAACCCTAAACCCTAAACCCTAAACCCTAAACCCTAGTGCTTGGACTTCTGGGCGTTGCCACTCAGCATGACCTTGGAGCGACATTCCCAGAATCCTACGCCCTAAGCCCTAAACCCTTAAAACCCACTGTGCTGAAGGGATCTAGAATCCTGCGCTTTGAAGGGGGAGCTCAGTATGTCTTGAGAAAGCACCGGAAACCTTAGGGTTCAGGGTTTAGGGTTTAGGGTTTAGGGTTTAGGGTTTAGGGTTTAGGGTTTAGGGTTTAGGGTTAGCGTTTAGGTTTTAGGTTTGCAAAGACCAAGACCCAGAGCCTCCAGGTAAACCCGAAGACCGCTCGAACGCCCTGAACCTGTGAAGGCCTTGAACCTGAAAACCCTAAACCCTAAACCCTCAACCCTCAACCCTCAACCCTAAACCCTAAACCCTAAACCCTAAACCCTAAACCCTAAACCTTAAACCCTAAACCCTAAACCCTAAACCCTAAACCCTAAACCCTAAACCCTAAACCCTAAACACCAACCCCTTGCAGACCCACGGCATCGTTGGGGACTACAAGTACCTACCGCCTCGGAATTTGAAGCTGGACAAAAGGCCGAACAGGGTCGCATGTCTTGTGCACCGCAAGCTGTGGGACATTGGGTTCAGGGTTACGGGCCCCAAGCCCTAAACCCTGCCTCTATTGGGACTTTGGTTTACGGGTTGGGGGGGTTGAGGGGTTTAGACTTCAAAAAAGTCGGGATGTCTAAAGCCCCTGATCCAGGATTTGCCGCCGGGTATTTCTGCACTGCTATCGGCTGCACTTTCCGATGCCGGATGTGGCGAAGGACGATGTCAGCGAGCGCGTTTTTCGGGGTTTTGGGGCTCAGGACACTTTAGCCTTAGCCCCAAGCCCTAAACCCTACTGGGTGCTGAAACTTGAGGGACTCTTAGAGGGCCCCCGTAAGGCGCCTGGGCTCGATACACACGTATACACACACACACGTATACACATACATATGTATATATATATATATAGAGGTTTATTTATTTATTTGTTCATTTATTTGTCTATTTGTTGATTTGTTTATTTGTTGATTTGTTTATTTGTTTATTTGTTTACTTATTTTTTGACTTATTTATTTATGTATGTACTTATGTATTTGTTTGTTTGTTTATATTTATGTGTGTACGTATGCATGTGTGTATGTCTGTATGTCTGTCTGTCTGTATGTATGTATGTATGTATGTATGTATGTATGTATGTATGTATAGTTTAGGGCTTAGGGCTGAGAGTTTAAGGTTATGTATACATGTATATATATATATATAGATATGTATGTAGAAATTTACAGTTTAGGGCCCAAAGTTGTGTGTGTTGAGGCCGCTTGTGTTGCCCCATTGAGGGGCTCAGAGCTTCGGATCACGGGTGCTTCGGGCTTGGGGGTTTAGGGTTCGTGTAGGGTTTAGGGTTCAGGGCTTAGGGCTTAGGGCTTAGGGTTTTGGGTTTTGGGTTTTGGGTTTTGGGTTTAGGGCTTAGGGTTTAGGGAAGGCATAAACATCCAAAAAGCGCTGCAACAAACCCTGAGCCATAAACCCCTAACCCCTGATGCATGAACCCCTCGAGACCCGGAACTGTAAGCCTGCCCTAAATCCCGAAACCCTAAACCCTCAACCCCTAAACCCTAAGCCCTAAACCCTAAACCCTAAACCCTAGCCCTAAACCCCTAAACCCTAACCCCGAAACCCGAATCAGGAGGCTAAGTGCAAGATCCGATGCCCTCTGCCGCCGGAGCTGCAATACGCCCTCAAGCAGGTCGACTTCGACAAGCGCCGGGAGCCTAGTTAGGGCTTAGGGCTTAGGGTTTAGGGTTTAGGGTTTAGGGTTTAGGGTTTAGGGTTTAGGGTTTAGGGTTTAGGGTTTAGGGTTTAATAATTTGATGCTACTGGGCAAAACCCTAAACCCCAGGATCCGTGGAGGTCAAACACCGTTAGCCCTTAGTCACCTGCAAGGCCGCCCCTTTCCTTCGAAACCCGAAGCTGCCGCAAATTCCGCGACCGAACCTTACCCTAAACCCTAAACCCTAAACCCTAAACCCTAAACCCAAAACCCGAAACCCTAAACCCTAAACCCCCAAACCCGAAACCCTAAACCCCCTAAACCCCCTAAACCACTGAAGCTAAGACCTGACGGCTGCTTACCGCAAGCAGAACCAGAAGGGCTCGATCATGGAAGTGGACGACCTGATGGATCAAAGGCACGGGGTCTAGGAGTTAGGGGTGTTAGGGTTTAGGGTTTAGGGCAGGGTTGGATGACCTGATGGATCAAAGGCAGGGTTTTTAGGGTTTTGGGTTTAGGGGTTAGGGGTGATGGGTTAGGGGTTAGGGGTTAGGGGTTTAGCGTTTTGGGTTTTGGGTTCAGAGCTTACGGTGCAGAGTTTCCGGTTTTGCTCCGGGTGTTGGGGCCTGGCGTTTGGGGTTTGGAGCTTGAGGTTTAGGGCTTATGTTTGCTTAAAACCTTCTGCGGCCCTGAGCCCTTCTCGCCTTTGCTTGAGGGCTCCCATAAGAGCTTCAACGGGGCGCCCTCGGGCTTGCCAACTAAGCCCTAAGCCCCGAGGCCCCGAGGCCCCGAGGCCCCGAGGCCCCGAGGCCCCGAAGCCCTAAACCCTAAACCCTGAAGCCCCGAAGCCCCGAAGCCCCGAAGCCCCGAAGCCCTGAAGCCCAAAAGCAATGGGTGACTTGGACCTTCCGGGTTTAGGGCTTAGGGTTTGCGGATTTAGGGGTTTACGAACACGGTCTGGGCGACGTAGTTCCAAGTGGGATGTGCTACCAACCGAAACCCACCGACTGAATTCCTGCGTCATTGCCCGGAGAAGCCAAGCCCTCGATTTGAAGTTCTAGGCTGAGGGCCGAAACAATACCCTAAACCCTAAACCCTAAACCCTAAACCCTAAACCCTAAACCCCAAACCCTAAACCCTAAACCCTAAACCCTAAACCCTCCCCTATGGAAGTTGCAGCCTGGGCCCCTGCGCAGGAAAAGCACCAACATTCCTGGCATAACTGACTACGATGCGCCTTGGTCCACGCTCTCCTCGAAGCGGTACTAGAGAGACCCGCCCGGCCGAGCTGCACTATGTGTGGGCGTGAGCTGCAGTTTCTACCCCAGCAGGTTCAACTTACATATACATATTTGTAGAATTATTGGAGTATATCAAAGAGTAGTATGTTGAAAGATAGGGGGCCTTAGGACCCTTATAGGGGGCTCAGGGTTGAGGGGAACTGCAGCTTGCCAACCTCGCGGAAGAGCTTCGCTTCCTCGAAAGAGGAGAGGACGCCGTGGCTTGCGTTTGGGCGACAGGCGCCAGGGCTTACGGTTTAGGGTTTAGGGTTTGGGGTTTAGGGTTTAGGGTTTAGGGGAAGGAATCGATGCGCGCAAAGCAGCTTCTGCAGAAGGCAAATGCAGGATTTCTCTGAGTGCGACTTGAGACTTTTGAGCTGCGTTTTCTCTGCTGCCATGGCAGCCACCACCACATGAACTGAGACCGCAGCGGGTTTCGGAGGATTCGAGGTCACTGTCTCCAAATCCCCCAATCCTAAACCCCATAACCCCCAAACCCTTGAGGACCCCCTATAAGCCTCTTGTCCCAAAAGCCTCCAGGCACAAGCCCCAGAACCAACCAGCTAACGATCTGACAGTTCTCACTGCAGCACCAGGGCAGTTTTCCATGTGTTTTGGTTGCCATGATGTTTTCAAGGCTTAGGGCGGTTTGGGGGTTTGAGTGTTTCGGGCGATGAGACAAACTGCCCTGGCCAGTCCTCTTGCGCCTCTTGTAGCACCCAAGAGAGGAAAACAAAGGTCCCCTTCGGGGATTTGGGATCCCCTTGTGGGTACCCTATGTCTATGTACAAATATTTGTATATGTACCCATATATGTATATATATATATGTATGTATGTATACATATATATATATACAAAGAGAGGGTTCCGTAGTAGAATAGGAGCCCTAAACCCTAAACCCCAGACTACGCTCCTACTGGCGTTGTTGCGCTTCTGAGGGCTTGCACTTGTTTAGGGAACTGAAATCCCAAACCCGAAGCCGCCCCCCAAAGCTCTAGCAGGTTTAGGGTTTAGGGTTTAGGGTTTAGGGTTTAGGGTTTAGGGTTTAGGGTTTAGGGTTTAGGGTTTAGGGTTTAGGGTTTGGAGCTTAGGGTTGGAAGTTTAGGGTTTGTGCTTTGGTTTGTGCTTTCAAAGCCTTCGGGGATGTAGGACTTTTAATATGCCAGCTCATCCTTCGCTAGGTCCGAGTTACGGATGGTTCCCATACGTCTTGTAGGTTTTAGGGTTTAGGGTTTAGGGTTTAGGGTTTAGGGTTGGCTTCCGAAACCTGAAGCCCTCGACCTCGAAACCTTAAACCCTCAACCCCAAACCCTAAACCCCCCGTTACGGCGTTGAGTTCCGAGCTTAGTGCTTAAGAGGAACACATCTCATAATCCCCAGATCTAACCCTGAACCCCCAACTGCGGGATAGCCCTAAGCCGAAACCCTAAACCCTAAACCCCCGGCTAGGAAAAACAAAAGAAGGCCTAAACCCACCCAACTCCTGAACCCTAATTAAACCGTACCCACTTGCAAAGTGGCACTCCCCCCGCCACCTCCCCGCCCCCCCCGCCCCCCACTCCCCCCACCTCCCCCACTCCCCCCCCCTCCCCCCCCCACTCCCCCCCACACTCCCCCCCCCACTCCCCCCCCCACTCCCCCCCCCCCCCCCCCACTCCCCCCAAGCACTCGCGAAGCAGACAAGTTTGCAACCTACCTACACATGGGTTGGTCCAGGGGGGCGCTCTCTAAGAAGACAGGGATTAAGGCTTGGGGTGTAGTATGTTGCCCTATGCGCATGTCCTTGCCTTTCTTTCAAGCCTGCTCAGTTATGAGGGTCTGGCCATTGCCCCAAGGCCTGCTTCTGATTCCAAACCAGAGCGAGAATGGCACGGGACAGCAAGGTGCGCTGCCCACCAACCATGAAGAGCTGGAAGCTTGCGTCACCTTGCCGCGACTTCTTTGGGATTGGGCGCGGCCAATTTCTTCACCACACTTGCTTGCACACGGCTGTCTAGGCAAGGCAGACAGAAAAAACAGTCCTGACGGCCGCCTCAACGCAACCGTCCTGCTCCTGGGCGAAGCTGAGGAAGGTGCATACGGATATGAAGTAGGGCTTTTACTGTTTTTGGGTGTGTGTGTATATAAGGTTCCTTTCTTAACATTGGTGAGTGTATATACCTGGTGTCCTTTTGGGGGTACAAGAAATATATACCCTACCCAGAGGCTCCTATGTAGGACCTTCTTGGGGTAGTATACTAGAATCCCCTATAACTAACCCAAAAAGGAACGACATTGGAGCCTTCAGGTACTTCATATGATATGAGAAATACCAGGACGGGCTATTCGGCCCTATAACCCCTTAAGAAGACCCTTAGGGTTGAACATGAAGATTATAGGGCCTAATAGCCCGTCTTGGTATGTACCCTACTTCATCTAGGATGCCCAGTAGTACCCTTATTCCCTTTTTGGGGGGTTTAGGTTCCCTTATAAGCCCCTTTAAGCAAAAAAGGGCACCCTTTTTCATCCTAGGTTACTGGGCAACCTAGTCATATGCATCTGTGGATGGACCACCTCCGTTCCGATGGAGGCGACGGCTTGGCGTGCGGAACTGACTGCCGGGGACCTGACATCGAACAGTTTAGGGTTTAGGGTTTAGGGTTTAGGGAGTTAATCAGTGACTGAGTCTGCTATAGCGACAGCGACTGCGCAACTGCAAGCCGACAGACTGGGGTTTGCCTGGGGCATTGTTACTGCCACGACTCTGCTCAGCAGATGCTTGATAGCTGCCTTCAATGTGGGCTTTACGAAATCAGGGGTCCTGGCGGCTGGGGGGTCCTTTGAAGGACATTCAACTGTACTTGGTGGATTGACATGCATATAGAAACTGCCCCAAAGCCGGTTCCAATCCAGCAGCCCTCAAGAAAAGGGTGGTTTGGGTTTAGAGCAGCGCGAGATTGTGAGTCGCAAAACGAAGCGAAGCGAAGCTATGACTGATATAGCTACCTGCGAACTCAACATTACATGAGATTGCAGGGTACAGTGGCTGCAGCCCCCTGGTTTTGCTTTGCCCTAAAGCTTAAACCCAAGGGTTCAGGGCCAAGCCTAGGGAGTTCTCCTGTTTAGGGCCCGACATGGCAAAATCCCAAGAGCTCGAACCCTTGGGGTTTTTAGGGCGTTTGTTCCATGGCCGTTTGGTTCTGGGATTCTGAGGTTGATTGTGGTTTAGGGTTTGGGGTTTCTGGGGCGAAGGGGTCTAGCCTGCCCCTAAATTCCCAAATTGGTGGAGCGGCCGGTTGTGCATAGGACGGATGGGTTTTTTGCTTGCGACGGGCCGCTGCGCGAATAAACGTTGCCTCCATGAGAATCCAACCGCATGACTGGTCTGGGTTTGGGTTTCAGGTTTAAGGTCAAGGGTTTAAGGTTTAATTAGGAGGGTTTAAGGTTTAATTGGGAGGGTTTAAGGTTTAGGGTTTAAGGTTTAATTAGGAGGGTTTAAGGTTTAGGGTTTAGGCCAAGCCCTACATGTCCAGCGTGGCTCAAACCTGAGCGGGGCGCGGAGCTATGTCCACAGGGGGTGCTGCCCTGAGTCGGAACTGCCAGGGTTTAGGGTTTAGGGTTTAGGGTTTAGGGTTTAGGGACAGAGGCCCTAAACTCTACACCCTAGCCCTAAGCCCAAACCACTAGCAAAGGCAACGTGGTTGAATTTGGGCGGGTTTACGGAACGTAGAGCTTAAGGATCACGGTTTAGGGTTTAGGGTTTAGGGCTTAGGGTTCAGGGTTTAGGGTTTGGAGTTTAGGGTTTGGGGTTTAGGGTTACCTATTTCGGACCTTCAGTTTCCTGGCAGAAGAACCCCCAAACTCTCAACTCGCAACCCTACGCCCCATAGGCCCGAAATCAGCTCTCAGGTACGGATCACGATCCCCTCGCTCCCACAGGCCCCAGGCTGGGGAAAAGTCGTGGTGTAGGGTTTAGGGTCTTAGGCTTTTAGGTTTTGGGTTTTGGGGTCTTCTGGTGAAGCACTAAATCGTAAACCTGGTTACTTCCCAATGTGAAAGATTCTGATGGCTCTGCCTTAATGGAGGTATCTTGGGCATCTTGCAGCGGGTCTTGGGGTTCTACACCTAGCATTTTAGCTTGGCTTGCTTCTGGCTGGCTCTTAGGACTTCAACCTTGTGGTTTTTGGTAGAAGCTACAATAAGGAGCCTAGAAGTTAAAGTTTTAGGAGGGGTTCAGAAGTCAGCCAAGTTAGGGTCACACCTCGCATTTTAGGGTTTTGGGGCGTTTAGGGTACGGAGAGCTTGAGGCTGTTAGGTTGAGAGTTTTCTACTCTGATCGTTTGAGCATTTGGGGCTCAGGGCTCAGGATTATGTGTTGCTACAATCGGCATGGCCGGGGACAGGTCGAGCCACGCTGCTGAAAAGACGCAGAGTGCTGGTCAAGTTGCCCTAGGACGGGCAACCCTAAACCCTAAACCCTAAAGCCCTAAAGCCCTAAAACCCTAAACGGTTGAGACTTGCTAGGGGCTTCTGGGTGAGCCCTTCCCTTCGTTTCCAGGTTCCCCCATTATCTCCCCCCGTATCCTACCCCCCCTTCCTATATTCCCCCCCATAATTCAGGCCATTTAGGGATGACTAAGCCTATTTAGGGTTTAGGGTTTAGGGTTTAGGGTTCAGGGTTTAGGGTTTAGGGTTTGGGGTTGAGGGTTTGGGTTTGGGGTTTAGGGTAAAGGTTATTGGAGGGGGGGAACGGGGTGGTCTGGAGGGGGGGATAGTAGGGCAACCCGTGATTTCATGTCTTTTGTTTGGACAAGTTGCGCCCGGAGGCCGGCAGGACCTTAGGGCCTACTCTGGGTTTAGGGTTTAGGGTTTAGGGTTTAGGGTTTAGGGTTTAGGGTTTAGGGTTTATAGGGTTTATAGGGTTTAGGGTTTCGGGCCGAGGGGCCTGGAACTCTAAAAACTTAACCTGCGACTCGACCCTGAACCCCAAACGTACCTACAGAAGTGTCCACCCACCGGATGCCCGAATACCTCCGATTCCCCAGCCGTGAACCCTCAACCTTAAACCCTGAATTCAGCTCAGCATGGCAAGACTGGCAGGAATGGAGCGAGCCGGGCCTAAGGCACGTTGGGCCCTAAACCCTAATTAAACCCGAACCCCTAAACCCTGAACCCTAAACCCTAAACCCTAAACCTACCAGTGCTTTGGGCAATCTAGAGTTTATGATTTAAGTTCCCTAAGCCGAAGTCCGTAGCCCCCCCCCCCCCCCCCAAATCCCAAATCCGGAAGCCTTGGGGGCAGGGGGGTGTTGGGGTTTGGGTTTTAGGGCTTAGGGTTTTTTTAGGGTTTAGGGTTTGGCGGGCTGGGGCCTGTACACAGAAGGCTTCGGTGACCTTAGTGCCTTAGTGTTATGGGGTCGACTGCTTCTGGGGAACAGAGGAGGGCTTTGGGGGTTCAGGGTGCGGGGCTTAGCCGCTTCGCCCCGCCCACGCCCGAAAGCCTAAAACCCTAAACCATAAGCCCTAAACCCTACATCCTAAACCCCAACTTTTAACCCTGAGCCACGACTGCCAGGTAGAAGGCCAGGCGTCAGTCCGCCTCACGCAGCACCCTGGACAGCTTGGTTATGGGCTTGGGGCTGGGCCGAAGACCCCTAAACCCTAACCCTAAACCGTAAACCCTAAACCCTAAACCCCGTACTCTCCCGAAACACGCTTCTGACGACCCAAGATCTGCACCTGAATCCCCCGAGACCCCAAAAGCCCAACAGCACTTGAACCTCGAAGCCCCGCAGCCCATTGCAATCCTAGAGTCCTACAAATAGCTGCGAAAGCCAAGTTTAGGGTTTAGGGTTTAGGGTTTAGGGTTTAGGGTTTAGGGTTTAGGGTTTAGGGTTTAGGGTTTAGGGTTTAGGGTTTAGGGTTTAGGGCCTCAAGCCCGAAAGCGCTCCCCGCTGAACCTGTAAACCCTACCGCTCCCATACCCCCAGCATCGTCTTAGGCAAGGGCTGCCTGAGGATGGCAAGCTCAAGAAAAAGAAGAAGGCCGCCAAACCCTAAACCCTAAACCCTAAACCCTAAACCCTAAACCCTAAACCCTAAACCCTAAACCCTAAACCCTAAACCTCTTGTGCTGGGTTTTCAAAGATCATGGAGGAATATTCCTTCCCTGAAACCAGAAGATGCCCCAAAGGATCTGCAAATTTCCGAAGTTAAGGGTGACCTTATTGGGGTCCTTATTCTAAGGGGATCCTGGGCCCTACTATTGGGGGATGTATCTGGAGGTTCCCTATTTCCCTTGACTGTCATAAACCCCCATCTAAGAAATACTCAAGGAGCAGATGCCAAGAGAAGATTTTAAGTCATGGTTGACACCTCGGGAAAGCGAAGTAGCGGGACTTTCGGACTGCACGCCGGATCCGAAAACCCTAAGCCCCAGCCCTAAACCCTGGACCCCAAACAACCCAAGCCCTAAACCCTAAACCCTAAACCTTAAACCCTAAACCCTAAACCCCACTTCTTTAGGCTGCCTAAGGTGCGGGGTTTTGGGGTATTCGGCCCAACGTGAAGCAGGCTCCATGTTCAGGTTTGGTGAGTGTAATAGAAGCTTGGTGGACCAGGGGGTTCCCTTTAATTACACTTTTTTGGTTCTGGGTTTAGGGTTTAGGGTTTAGGGTTTAGGGTTTAGGGTTTAGGGTTTAGGGTTCCCTTGTAAAATAGCCAACCACAAACAGGGTGCCAGGGTGCCCTTATATAATACGATTACTGCAGGGGTCGGAATCTTATATTTGTTATGTGGGTGTGTGCATATCTTGCGATGGGGGTTGAATGCCATCTCCTGAACAAAAGGGGCTCAGGGTTTAGGGGTTATGGGTTTCGGGCAATTTTGGGGGAAGTCCACATAACTTCAGGGGTTCGGGCTGGCATTTCGGGCTGCTGTTTTTGTTTTCGGGAACTCAACCAGGCCTATCAAGGGTTTAGGAATTCGGGACCACTCGCTGCCTCTGTCCATTCACTTCGTCCATCTTCTTCCAGCAGAACGTGCAGCGCTTCACTCCAGACGCATTCGGGTGCACCAAACCCTAAAACCCTAAAGCCTAGACCCTAAGCCCTAAGCCCTATATGGCCTGAACCCTAAACCCTAACGACTTTGCTTCTTGGACCGTTCGTACTCGTCGGCGTTTCACGCCCTTGCACGAGAGCGCGTTTGCCCTTACTACTCCAGCAACTTCTTCCTCAAACCCCGAGCCCCCAAGCCCTACGCACCCTACATCAGGGGGTTGTATCTGATCTGCCGCCACCATATACAAGCACACCTCATGCCAAAAAGGCTAACCTTTGAACCTTTTTGGGGTTATCTATAAGTCGTCCTATTACAAATAAAAGGTTAACATCTTTTGGGCTAAGCATTAAGGTGACCAACCCCAGTTCCACCGCCCCAAACGACTCCTCGCCACAGCTGGTGGTGCTGAAGACTGCAGCGCGCGGGAGTTTGGCACCAGTGGCACAGGCCGCGCCGCTCATAGGTCGGAGTTTCCGGGGGCCACAAGAGAAGCCCCTTAAACCCCCCAAAGCCTGAATGCTAAAGCCACTAAAGCCCCAAACCCCAGAACTTAATCCCCCTGAACCCTGAACCCTGAACCCTGAACCCTGAACCCTGAACCCTGAACCCTGAACCCTGAACCCTGAACCCTAAACCCTAAACCCTAAACCCTAAACCCTAGCCCTAAACCCTAAACCCCAAACCCTAAACCCCCTGCAAGTCTCCATGTTCCCTGAAGCACCGACATGGCGCCGCCCGCAACTTAGCAGTCGAACATGAAACCTGAAGCCTTGTTTCGGGTACCCCTATACTAGATCAGTGTTAGGGATCCTTTTTACTTTTTGGGCTATGGGCTTTCTTATATATGAACAAAAAGGATCCTTTTTTTCTCAGGGGAACAGGGATTAAGTATATATATATATATATAGGGCAGGGTTTAGGTTTTAGGGTTTAGGGGTTTCTGGTTTCGGGCTTGGGCGCTTTTAAGGCTTCAGGGTTTAGGGTTTCCTAAGTTCAGAGGAGAGGCTTTGGTTCGCCGAAGAGCCTGAAAAACATGTAGGCCTATGTATGCTTCTTGTTCTAAAGCCCCGCCAACGCCCTAAACCCTAAACCCCCCCACACCCTAAACCCTAAACCTCCACACCCCCCCTAAACCCTAAACCCCTACACCCCAAACCCCCAAACCCTATAGGCCCCTCCACGCATCGGTGTTTGCATGCGCTAGAGTCGCCTTCGCTGCTCACCCGAGCCGCCACTTCTACCTCCACATCGGAAGCGTCGGACTTCCCCCTAAGCTTTGGGGAGTTTCGGTCTTACGGTTCAGGGTTTGGGCAACACCAACCACCCAAATCCCCCCCCCCCCCCCCCCCCCCCAACAAAAATGCCTTGAAGGTAGTCTTGCTTTCGGTAGGCAAGATCATTCACCCGATATATACCCCCAACAACATCCCCGAGAGGTGTAGTTTTTGGGTTTCGGCACGCTGTCAGGTTGAATCGCCCGAGGGAGATCTCGAGGTGGCCTTGCCCGCTTTGCTTTTTTCTCGGGTGGTTTTAGTGGGGTTTTAGGGGGGTTTTGAGTTTTTTTTTGTTTTTTTTTTTTTGGGGGGGGGGGGGCGTCTGAGGGTTGTTTAAGGGTTTATCACGTTTCTCTAAGTGGCCATGACCTGCCACGATATACACATATATAGATTATATATATATATATATGTATGTATGTACATATATATACACACATTTTTATGTATTTATAATGTTTATTTATTTATATTAATATTTTTATTTGTATTTATATTTGTATTAATATCAACATTAATATTTATATGTATATATTTATATTTATATACACTTATAGATTTATATTTGTATACCCAAGATGATATTTGACACGTTCTTCAACCAGTTATTGTTTGCAAGGTCCCATTGACCTATTGTCGTCAGCTGGCCAACCCTAAACTTCCTGCACCCTGAAAGCCAAATGGCGAGAGGAGCTCCCGTTGAAAGGGGGCCTGGGGCTCCGTCGGGGGCTGCAAAACGGGAACCCCCTCAACCCACTAAACCCCCTAAACCCCCCGAACCCCCTAAACCCCCTAAACCCCTAAACCCCCCAAACCCCCTCAACCCCCCCCAAACCCCCCAAACCCCTTAAACCCCCCAAACCCCCTAAACCCCCTAAACCCCTAAACCCCCTAAACCCCCCGGAACCCCCTAAACCCCCTAAACCCCCTAACCTCCTAAACCCCCTAAACCCCCTAAACCGCCTAAACCCCCTAAACCCCCTGAACCCCCCAAACCCCCTAAACCCCCTAAACCCCCTAAACCCCCCAAAAACCCCCCAAAAACCCCCCAAACCTTAAAACCCCAAACCCCCCTAAACCCCTAAACCCCCTAAACCCCCTAAACCCCTAAACCCCCTTAAACCCCTAAACCCCCTAAACCCCCTAAAAACCCCTAAACCCCCTAAACCCCTAAAACCCCCCCTAAACCCCCAAAAACCCCCTAAAACCCCCTAAACCCCTAAACCCCTCCCCTAAACCCCCTAAACCCCTTAAACCCCCTAAACCCCCTAAACCCCTAAACCCCCTAAACCCCCTAAACCCCCTAAACCCCCTAAACCCCCAATCTCATCCCCCAATCTCATCCCTGGTAGGCGTATGTGGGGGAGGAGCTCCTCGGTTTGCTATCAAGCTTGGAGGAGCGGCAGCCTGGCGGCAGCGCATCCTAACACTCCAAAAGCCTTGGCAGCAGGGTTTAGGGTTTAGGGTTTGGGGTTTAGGGTTTAGGGTTTAGGGTTTAGGGTTTAGGGTTTAGATTCCAGAGACCTGTAGGATCCTACTAGGCTTCAACCCTAAACCCTAAACCCTAAACCCTTAACCCTCAACCCTAAATCCTAAACCCTAAACCCTAAACCCTAAACCCTAAACCCTAAAGCCTAAACCCTAAACCCTAGCATGCGCCCAGGCAGAAGAAGATCGAGACCAAGTTGGAGGGATGGATGGACAAGCAGCCCCTTAGCCTCCGAAAAAGGATCAGCCCGATCCCCGACGGGGGCTTAGGGCCTAGGGTTTAGGCTCTAAACCCTAAACCCTACACCCCAAAACCCTAAACCCTAAAACCTAAACCCTGACCCTAAACCCTATAAGCTTTACTAGTAAGCCCTAAGAACCCTCCTGATAAACAAGAGCCCTCCAATCCCCAAGCTGCGTAAGCCATGAGGATCGATCATCATGGCTGTTTCATATCGATACGCTTAGTACTTACCCACATAAACCATAGACAATCGGGTTTAGGGTTTAAGGTTTCGGTTTCTTGGTGTTTGCGACAGTTTCTGCACGGCATTGCAAGGAAACGATGCCTTACGTAAGGTTACGTCCTCTATCCCCACCCCTCCCCTTCGAGCCCGCGGGTGAGTGGCCAGCCTATACATAGTATCTTTCTTTCTATCTATCTATCGATCCATCTAATTATCTCTCTGTATATGTACATATACATATATCCTACATACGTATTTTGTTATTTCTATAATGTGTACATCTATATGTATACATGTGTATGTATGTGTATGATGCTGGATGAGCACCACACACATTCTATATAGATGCATATCGAGTACACTCATGCATGTATGTATGTATGCATGTATGTATGTATGTATGTGTGTATGTATGTATGTATGTATGTATGTATGTATGTATGTATGTATGTATGTATGTATGTATGTATGTATGTATGTATGTATGTATGTATGTAATTATGTATGGAATTATGTATGGAATTATGTATGGAATTATGTATGTATGTATGTATTTATGTATGTATGTATGTATGTATGTATATATGTATGTATGTAAGCTTAAGCCCTCAACCTTGAGTCATCCCATGCTCCCGAGCTCACTGGCTCCTTGAGGTGTGATGGCATGCAGCGCCAGGACGCGAGGGTTTGAGTTCTCGGGTTTCGGCTGACTTGTAGCTCAAGTTTGAGTCGCGCAAGCTTCATTGAGACCCTGAACCTCAACCCTAGCCCCTAAACCCCAACCAAACCCGAAGAGCAGACCCAGATGGGCTGGCGGCGGCGTAGTAGAGAGCTGCAAGAAACTCAGGGTTCATGATTTGGGCAATGGGGTTTACGGTTCCAGGATGGGTAGGTGGGGCTTCGATGAAGTTCAGGGATTCAGGGTACTTTGGGTTCAGGAATGAGGGACCAAGGGCTGAAATGGAAGAAGGGACCTAAAGCCCCTACCCCCGCAACTCAGCCGTAAAGCCCTACATTAACCCACAAAACCCAACCCTAAACCATCAGACTAAACCTAGCCCTAAGCCCTAAACCCTGAACCCTAAACCCCTAAAGCCCCAACAATCCATTCAAGGCCCCTTTTGGGCACGCCCGGCAATCCCTAAACCCTCAACCCTGAACCCTAAACCCTAAACCCTCAACCCTAAACCCTAAGTCCGAAGCCCTAAGTCCGAAGCCCTAAACCCTAAGCCCTAAACCCTAAACCCTAAACCCTAAACCCCAAACCTGAATCTCCCCAAAGCTTCGGCAATCCCTAAACCCTAAACCCTAATCCCTAAACCCTAATCCCTAAGCCCTAAACCCTAAACCCAAAACCCTAAACCCTCAACCCTAAACCCTAAGTCCTAAACTCCAGGACAAGCTGCTGGGTGAGCTCTTGGGTCACCTCGCCTCGAAGGCCGCCCCAGAACTCGGATTGTTCAGGTGTAGGGTTTAGGGTTTAGGGTTTAGGGTTTAGGGTTTAGGGTTTAGGGTTTAGGGTTTAGGGTTTAGGGTTTAGGGTTTAGGGTTTAGGGTTTAGGGTTTAGGGTTTAGGGTTTAGGGTTTAGGGTTCAGAGTTTAGGGTTTAGGGTTTGGGGTTTGGGGTTTAGGGTTTAGGGTTTAGGGTTCAGAGTTTAGAGTTTAGGGTTTAGGGTTTATGGGTTCGGGCTTAGGGCTTGGGGTATAGGGTTTAGAGTTTGGTGTGTCCAGAACCCGGAGAAGGCCCCTAGAGGGTTCAGGTTCCACCATAAGCCCCTTTCACCCAAAGAAACAGGGCACCCGTTTTCAGGGTTTAGGGTTTAGGGTTTAGGGTTACTCTTGTGTCTAGGTGCAGGGTTTGGTGTAGGGTTTGGTGCTTAGGGCTGTCGGGTTCAGGGCTTAAGAGTGCAAGTGTTAAGGGTTTAGGGTTGAGGGCTGCTACTAGTTGGAAGGGTTGGTGTTGGCCAGGTCTCTGATCAGATTCAGGCGTGGGAGCTTCCAAGAAGAATCCGGGTGCCTCCCCCTGTGTACGCCCTTAACTTCAGTCATAGTAGCCCCTGCAAACGGCCAACCCCTAAACCCCAACCGCTTAGCCCCACCATGTTGGAGAACACCCATGTAGGGCCAACGTAGGGCTTGGGTTTTTTCTGAGTTGGGGGCCCCCGCCAACCGCTACAACCAGGTAAACCCTGTGGCCCCAATCCTTGGTAGCCCATTGGTACCGTTTACCCCTATGTTTTTGGGCTATGGGCTCCCTATTAAAAAACTAACCAACGCAAAAATGGGTGCCCTTATGGGCTACAGAATCCCAAGCCCTTAAACACCAGGGTTTAGGGTTTAGGGTGCAGGGTTTAGGGTTTAGGGTTTAGGGTCTAGGGTCTAGGGTTTAGGGTTTAGGGTTTAGGGTTTAGATTTCAGGGTTCAGGGTTCAGGGTTTAAGGTTTCGGGTTTAGGGTTTTTTGTTAGGGTTTAGGGTTTAGAGCCCTCATCCCGACCCCTCCCGGCCACTGGCGCCAGTCGATGGTCAGTTTCGAGGAGCGGCGGCAGATCGCGGACACCAGGCGACGGCGCTTGGTAGTTGACCCTAACCCTAAACCCTAAACCCTAAACCCTAAACCCTAAACCCTAAACCCTAAACCCCATTATGGGCTAAGGGCTTCGGAGTTCGGAGTTCGGTACGAAGCTTAGGCTGTTACTAGGACCCAGAGTAAACCCCAAACCCTAGCAGGAAGCGCTTCGGCTTCGAAGGGAAGGACAAGAAGCCCGCCCTCAGCCGTGCAGCCCGTGCTCCCAGAAGCAAGGGGCCACGATGGGGTTGAGGGTTTTAGGGTTTCGGGTTGAGGGTTTAGGGTTTAGGGTTTCGGGTTTAGGGTTTCGGGTTTAGGGTTTCGGGTTTAGGGTTTAGGGTTTCGGGTTTGGGGAGACTTTCTTGTACACCGCCCCTTTCCGGGGGGACGTACACGAACATGGACTAAGTTACCATGTGGAGTTATGGTACATAGAAGGACATCTTGCTTGATAGTTGAAGCTACCTTAGCAGCAGCCAGTTTTCTTGTGCACCTACCCTCCTTGCGACTGTATCTTGGCACAATAGTAGGTCGCCCCCCTTCACCCCCACCCCCACCCCGCCACCCAAAGCAAGTGGGCATAAGTGTCGCCGTTCCGCATGTGCGGTGTACGATGAATTTGTATTTGGATCCCTTATATTGAAATGATGTTTAGAGTTTAGCTTTCATGCTTTGGGCCCCAAAGGCTGGGATGGACGGTAGGGTTTAGGGTTTGGGGATGTTTGGGGTTTGGGGTTTGGGGGTTGGGGTGGTTGGGGTTTGAGGTTTGGGGTTTACGGGTTAGGGTTTGGGGTTTACGGCCTTAGGGCCTTAGGGGCTTCGACCGTCAAGCAGTTCCTGCCCTGCTCTGTGCGGCTAGTACGAGAGAGGACTAGAGTCAAGCAAGTTGCTCTTGACCGAAGACTGTGCCTTCTGGTCAGCTTCTGCCAGTTGGGAACTTCTTAGGGCGTAAACCCTAAGCCCTAAACCCTAAACCCTAAGCCCTAAACCCTAAACCCTAAATTAGGTAACGTGGTGTCACCCTCCTTCGCCTGCAACTGCACACCAACCAACCAACCTAAACCCTAAACCCTAAGCCCTAAACCCTAAACCCTAAACCGTAAACCCTAACCCCTAAACCGAAGCTTCCAAACCCGGCACTCCTGGACTCGTCTCCCCTAAAAAGCAAAGACGAGGCCTCCGACGGTGCTGTGATGAGCACCGACACGATTCGCCCACCTCGACAGAAGGAGTGGATACCATAGGGGTGGGAATAATTACGAAATAGCATTCCCTTATGGTCCCAATGCATAGTTACACTATGGGGGTCGGAATAATTACGAAATAGCATTCCCTTATGGTCCCAATTCATAGTTACACTATAGGGGTCGGAATGTTTACGAAATAGTATTCCCTTATGGTCCCAATTCATGGTTACACTAAATAATAACCCCAAAAAAACTCATTCTAATGCTTCAGGCCCCGATATTCGACGGAAGGGCGGTTCTGGGTTGCGAGCTCCGATGTGCTGGAGGGGTTTTGGGGTTGCACAGCTTTGGCTGGTCGGAGATCCCTAAACCCTAAACCCTAAACCCTAAACCCTAAACCCTAAACCCTAAACCCTAAACCCTAAACCCTAAACCCTAAACCCTAAACCCCAGATGTGTTGCTTCGGCTCCTGACTCCAGACCTTGGCATTCGAGTCTGGAGCTTCTGCAAGCTGATAGATGTACAGGCCAAACCCAAAGACCAAAAAGCTTCAACCCTAAGGAAAAAGTGGGCTTAGGGTTGAGGGTTTTAGGGTTTAGGGTTTAGGGTTTAGGGTTTAGGGTTTAGGGTTTAGGGTTTAGGGTTTAGGCCTTAAACTTAAACCCCCCTCCTTTGAGTCTTTTTGCCGGAAGGACAGAGAGCAGCACATCCGGAACTGGGAAGAGCGCGAGAGAGCGAAGCTCCTAGTTCCTCCAGCAACGTCGCGAGGCCACCCTAGAGCCTAAACCCTAAACCCTAAACCCTAAACCCTAAACCCTAAACCCTAAACCCTAAACCCCAAACCCCAAACCCCAAACCCCAAACCCCAAACCCCAAACCCCAAACCCCAAACCCCAAACCCTAAACCCCAAACCCCAAACCCTAGCCCTAAACCCTAAACCCATTGCAGCCGACGTTGAAATCGAAGAGCTTGAAGGGGTGTAGGGCTCAAGTGCTTAGGGCCTTCAGGGCTCAGGGAGGGCTTTCAGGGCTTAGGGGCGGCATAGGGTTCAAAGTTTAGTGTTTTGGGGTTGGGGCTTCGGGGTTTGGGCCGCAAAGCCCCTCAATCCAGAGACCTCTTTTGAAAAGTTTCAGGGCTTAGGGCTTAGGGACGCCTGGAATCCCAAGCTTCTTGTACAAACTCTGAGACCCAAATGGCAAAGCAGAAAGGTGTCTAAGCCTCGAACCGCGCAAGGGCTACACCCCGGAACTCACTTTATGAGCTTTACAGGGTCCAGGGTGGCCATCACACCGCAACACAACCAGGGGCACCCTTGCAACTCTCAGGCCAGGGGGAAACCTAGATTTCTTTCAGCCCTAGAAGGCCCTTGAACACCACTATATATTATGGAAACTACGAAAAGACGGGCCTAAACCCTAAACCCTAAACCCTAAACCCTAAACCCTAAACCCTAAACCCTAAACCCCCAAGATGTAGACCCCCAAAAAATGGTAGTATTCCCTTCTCAGAAGGACCCCAGTTAGGTATCCCATCTTCTGGAAACCCCCCCCATATGATAAACCTTGATCCCCAAGAAGCCTGGTTTAGGGTTTTGGGTTTTGGGGTTTAGGGTTTAGGGTTTAGGGTTTAGGGTTTAGGGTTTAGGGTTTAGGGTTAACAACCTCCAAGCCCTTACGGTTAGTTTCGCAGGTCCCGCTGCCGGCGCAGGCGAGGAGCGTTCCGTGTCCTTCAGCTCCTTGGCAGAGTCAGGGCAGACGCTTTTTTACATGCGGATCTCCTACTAGGACCGGGAGAAGGCCCTTGTTCCTTTTTTAGGGTTGGGGTTCCCTCAAAAACCCGTTAACACCAAAAAGGGCACCCTTTTATTCCTAGGTTACTCCCGGGTCTAGCCTAATTCCCGTAAAGCCCCCATAGAGGCCCAACCACTACATGAAGCAAGGTTTATATTTCTTGTACACCCGAAAGGACAACAACTATAAACACTCACCAACATTAAAAGGGAACCTTATATACACTCACCAAAAACAGTAATATAAACCCTGCTTCATATATCGAACCCTGAGCCCTAACAACCCTCTACAGTCAAAGCATCCTCATCCTCATACCGCAGAAAGTATACTAAAGGAGAGCATCCCGAGGTCGAATGATCCTTAGACCATGTTCCAACTTTCCCTAAACCCTAAACTCTAAACCCTAAACCCTAAACTCTCAACCCTAAACCCTAAACCCTAAACCCTAAACCCTAAACCCTAAACCCTAAACCCCCGAATGCCTGCAGGCTCTGTGCAGGAGCAGCGCTCGGTCTCCTTCGGCGGCTTGCCGGAATGGTTGCAGGGTCAGGGCAAGGGTCCAAATATGGGCCCCTAACTTGGGTGCCTTGTTGCATCACCCTGATATACACTATATATATATATAGAGAGATTCAGTTATATATATATATAGATTCATTCTTTTATTATTTTGTTTATCTGCTTGTTTAAGATATAGCAATGGCCCATACTTCGGGTTCCTATAAACAAGGGCAAGGGACAGAGGAAGGGCCCATGGTTCCAAGCTTGGATTTTGGAGTGTCCACAGGGGCGGCGAGTTGTGGCTTGTCGTGGTGCAGGGTTTTGGGTTTGGGGATCAATCCCTTCCCCCAATATTACATACCCCCCCCCCCCCCCAAATACTGTTGTGTAAAATATGGAAGGGTTTAATGTTAGGGGGTTGGGGGGGGGGGGGGGTTGAATGCTATTGTTTGGGGTTTGGTGGTTCAGGGTTCGCATGGAGAAGATAAACCCTAAACCCTAAACCCTAACCCTAAACCCTGAACCCTAAACCCTAAACCCTAAACCCTGAACCCTAAACCCTAAACCCTAAACCCTAAGCCCAGACAACTCTGGGGGCTTACGTGGAGAGCCGCTCTTTATCGCCACGAGACCCCAACACCTTCACCCCATAGCCTCCCAAAACCCCTAAACCCCAATCCTGAAACCGTTCACCCAAAACCGTTTGGGGTTTAGGGTTTAGGGATTAGGGTTTAGGGTTTAGGGTAAACCTTAAAGCCCCCAACCCTCCCAAAACCCTAGACACGGGACCCGCCCAGTCCCTCGAGAGACCGTCGATCTCGAGACCAACGTGGAAGGCAGCCTCCAGCCGGCTGATTTTCTTTGCTCTTTAGAGGATGCTCCAGGAGGGTTTAGACCCTAAACCCGAAACCCTAAACCCCTCCTATCACATATAAATTTAAACCTTAATGACCGACAATCGACCGGCCCTGTTGGGCACTCAAGGGTCTGGCCTCGTACTGGCCCTGCACGGGCCCTGTTGGGGCACTCGAGGGTCTTGCCTTGTACTCGCCCGCGCGCCCGCGCGCACGCGGAAGGGTTTAGGGTCTGAAGGGTTCAGGGTCCCAAGGTTAGCTTTAAGGTTCGGGACGAGTGGGTTCAATTGGGGCTAGGAGTTTGGGTCGCGTGTGAAACTTTTTATTATCTTAATTTGGTGTGGGATTCTCTGGGTGGGTGGGTACTTACTTTTTGAGCGCTTGAAAAGCTGCTAACGTAGTGAAAGCTTGAACTTTGAGATGCTGAAGCCTAAACCCTAAGCCCTATACCCTAAACCCGAAACCCGAAACCCTAAACCCTAAGCCCTAAACCCTAAACCCTAAACCCGAAACCCTAAACCCTAAGCCCTAAACCCTAAACCCTAACCAACCCCAACTAAACCCTCAACCCGACGCATAAAAAGCCCTGAAGCCTTAAGCCTTAAACTGTTTGCCAGCTGCAGGCAAAGCCTCCCTATTCACAGCGAAATCCGTCAAAAGCGGGCCGCGGGACTCTTGGATTGAAATTCATTTTGGTGTTTGGTATTTAGGGTTAAGGAAGAGGACTCTCGATATAGGTACCACTACAGGTTAGAACTCTAAACACAAGAACCCTACAGTCCTAAATCCCTAATACCTAAACCCTAAACCCAATTGCAGGTTGGCCCCTACAACCTCAGCAGCTCTAAGCAAGTTAGGGTTTTAGAGTTTCGGGTTTCGGGTTTCGGGTTGACAGTTTAGGGTTCAGGGTTCAGGGTTTAGGGTTTAGGGTTTAGGGTTTAGGGTTTAGGGTTTAGGGTTTAGGGTTTAGGGTTTCCAGAAGCTTCAGGGTTCTACTCTTCTCGGTGGCCCCCAAGCAGGGTCCAGAATGCAAATTAACCCTGTGGAGCACCCAAAACCCCAATCCTTTCTGTGTAGCCCTCAACCCTAAACCCTAAACCCTAAACCCTAAGCCCTAAACCCTAAACCCTAAACCCTAAAATCAACCCCGACACCTAAACCCCCGCAAGACTCCCTTCACACCTGACACCTCTGAGCGTGGCCAGGCTTCTGCCGGCAATCTCAGCAAGGCCCGGACGAAATTTGAACATCCCAAGCCCTGCAAACCCTGAGCCCTAAACCCTAAACCCTAAACCCTAAACCCTAAACCCTAAACCCTAAATCCAAAGTTGGAACTTGGATGGCTGATGCAAGGAGTTGCTTCTTGCTGTTAGGGGCAGGCTGGCTTTGGGCTTCGGGTTTAGGGTAGGGTTTAGGGTTTAGGGTTTAGGGTTTAGGGTTTAGGGTTTAGGGTTTAGGGTTTAGGGTTTAGGGTTTAGGGTTTAGGGCTTAGGGTTTTTTACACGGGCCCTTACCTCCCCTAAAGGCTTCTGATGCATGGGCCCTTGGGTTGTGTAGGGTAGAAAAGGGGTATGTAATGGGTTCCCCTTTTAAGGGCCCACACTGAGGGGCCATGTAATTAACCCTAAACCCTAAACCCTAAACCCTAAACCCTAAACCCTAAACCCTAAACCCTAAACCCTAAACCCTAAACCCTAAACCCTAAACCCTAAACCCTAACCCGTAAGATTTCGGGTTCCGGGCTTCGGGCTTAGGATTCCCGAGTTGCCCCGAGCACGTCGCGCAGGTGGCGCAGATCAAGACCATCCGCTGCTCCGTGGAGCGCGAAGAGGCAGGTGTTGCAAACGCTGCAGGTTGAAACTTCCGGAAAGCCCTGGTTTAGGGTTTAGGGTTTAGGGTTTTGGGTTTAGGGTTTAGGGTCTAGGGTTTAGGGTTTAGGGTTTAGGGTTTAGGGTTGGTTTAGGGAAGCCTAAGCCCTAAACGGCAGACTCCCAAGGACTCAACAGGGTTTTGGGGGGTTTATAGGTTTGAGCTGATCTCCTTAGACCCCAAACTTCAAGCCTCTTACAGTAAACTCTGACAAGTAGGAACATGGCTTATGGATGATTAGGGCTGGGATTCCCTTTAGTGTACCTTAAGGGGTATGGGGATAAGGATGTTCCAACTTTTCGGAGTTTACTGTAAGCCGCAACCAACTACGCCCGAACCCTGACACACGCACAAGTCCTACAGTGGGAGTTTTAGGGCTCAGGGTTTCGGGTCTAGGGATCTTGGTGTTCAGGGCCCTTTTTGGGAAGAAGGGGCTCACTAGAGAGGGGCATGGGGTGTAAAGGGCTTCCCGGAACCTAGAAGCCCCAAAAGAGCCCAACACTAAACCCTCACCCTAAACCCTAAACCCTAAACCCTGAACCCTAAACCCTAAACCCTAAACCCTAAACCCTAAACCCTGCAGCAACCTAACAGGCCTTCTCACAGCTGCGCAAGAATCAGATGGGCGAACGGTATGGGACAAAGGGGACGCCGCCGGGTTGCAATTGCTTTAGGGGCTGGGAGCTCAGGGGTTTACGGGCTTGTTGGGCTTCATAGGTTTAGGGTTTAGGGCTTCGGGCTTCGTAGCTTGTGAGACTTTGGGGCAAGTAGAGTTTAGGGTTGGTGGCAGAGTTGCTAAATGCCCTGGAAGGTCAGATGGAGGACCTGACACCCCAAGTGCAGGCCTTTTTTTGGCACAGCACAAGCCAAGCTGCTCATCAGCTCATCGCAGCAGCGCCAAAGTGTTGCACAGACTAGTCTCTCAGCAGTCCAATGCCAAGGGGGAATGGGCCAAGGTTGGCCAATCCGAGGCATAATTTACGCAAGAGTGGGCGTCGTACGTGGCAACCCTGGGAGGTCTGTTGGAAAAACAGATCCAGGAAAAACGCCCAGGCCTTAAAATCGTACCAAGCCTCGGAGACCAAGTGGAGAGATCAACTTCTAGCGGGCAACGCGTTCTCTAGCTTCGGCCTCGTCTGGTGCAAAGGAGGACGCTCAGGTCATAGAGGTTTCGGGCTTAGGGCTTCGCGCTTAGTCGTGGGTTTTTCTGGGCTTGGGGTAAGTAGAGTTTAGGGTTCAGGGTTCAGGGTTTAGGGTTTAGGGTTTAGGGTTTAGGGTTTAGGGTTCATCATCTTAGGGTTTAGGCTGTGACCTCCAGCCCCGCGCATGAGAATTCGGGCGGGGAGCCCGGGCCCTTAAGCACCCTGGATCTCCAACATGCCACTGTTCCCTTAGGGTTTAGGGTTTAGGGTTTAGGGTTTAGGGTTTAGGGTTTAGGGTTTAGGGTTTAGGGTTTAGGGTTTAGGGTTTAGGGTTTAGGGACTATAAACCCTAAACCCTGTACCCCAAACCCAAGCCCTTTCGAGTATGCCGAAGTTGGCGTTGGGGTTTAGGGTTTTGGGTTCCGGGCTTACGGTTTCGGGTTTAGGGTTTGCTCGTTGGGGCTTTAGGGTCTAGTGCTGCGTGTCGGGTCTAGGGTTCAGGGATTATGGTTCAAGATGGTTTTAGGCTTTGTTTAGATTTTTTTTCGGCCTGTCGGGCACTCTAGCCAAAACCCCAAACCTAAACCCTAAGCCCCAAACCCCAAACCCCAAACCCCAAGCCCTAAACCCCAAACCCCAAGCCCTAAATCCCAAACCCCAAGCCCTAAACTCTAAACCCGAAACCCTAAACCCTGGACCCCAAACCCTCAATCCGCTGGCCGTAATCACCCCGGACCCTAACCCTAAACCCTAAACCGCTGAGATTTGGATCGCGGGAGAAGTTCGTCGCCAACGTAACCTCGGCGGTTCGATCTCAGTGGCTTGAGTGGTGCTCCCTGGCACGAAATGGGGTTTTCCGAAGTGTTTAGGGTTCAGGGTTTAGGGGTTTAGGGTTTCGGGTTTAGGGTTTAGGGTTTAGGGGTGCCTTATTGGGGCCTTTATTAGAAGGGATCCTACTATTTGAATTTTCGCAAACGCCCAAATGAGTTCATGTTGTTTAGGGTGTTTAGGCTGTTGAGGGTGTTGAGGGTTTAGGGTGTTTAGGGTTCAGGGTGCCTTTGGGATGGTTCAGGGTTTAGGGCTTAGGGATTCGGGGATGTTTAGTGTTTGTTGTCTAGGGGTATCCCACTAAAACCCTAAACCCCAAACCCTTAACCCTTAACCCTGAACCCTTAAACCCTAATCGCAGAGGACATGCCTAAGCTTCTTTCGTTGCCAGGAGGTGAGATTGGGGTTTTGGGCTGGGGGGTTGATAGGATTTGCGGTTTGGGGTTTGGGGCTTAGGGAACTTTTAGGTTGAGTTTACTAGGATTTGGGGCTTAGGGTTTGGGACTTTGGCTTTAAACAGGGTTGAACGTCGTCAGCTCTCAGTGTTGAGTTTGGGGTTCGTAGTGCAGGTTTGGGTGCCGGGCTTGCATGTCTTGTGCACTAGGTTTAGGGTTTGGGGTCTCGGCCCAATCGCTTTCCGGTTCAGGAAAACTCTGTTCTAGACCCCAAACCGGAAATCTATAAACCATTAAACCCTAAACTTGGGGATGTTCCCCCTTGTACGAACAGTCCTTAACATGGATAAGAATCGGGGTCTGTTACTATACAATCTCTACTGAAGACTGTTAGTATAAGAGGGAACATCCCAACCGTAAACCCTCTACCTCAAAGCCCAAACCCCTAAAGCCCCTAAACCCCTAAGCCCCTAAGCCCCTAAGCCCTAAACCCTAAACCCCAAACCCTAAACCCTAAACCCTTTCCACCTCGGCAGACAAGCCTCCACCAGGCACTCTGACTGTCACGGTGCTCTCTGCAGTTCTTGTCGGCTGGGAGGCAGGCAGCCTGAACTTCCTATACGTTTAGGGCTTAGGGTTCAGGGTTCAGGGTTCAGGGTTTAGGGTTTAGGGTTTAGGGTTTAGGGTTTAGGGTTAGGGTTTAGGGTTTAGGGATGTAGTATACCTTAAACCCTTGACCAAGGTTCGGATTACGCCTCGTCCTAGCCTATCTCTGCACCACGCAAGTCCTCAAACTGAAGCCCGTCACACCAGCAAAAGGAACAGTAGGATCCTATACTTGAACCCTAACCCTAAACCCGAAATCCTTGAACCTTGAATCCCTAATTCCCGAACCCTGGAAAGCCCTAAATACCAAGGGCTTGAATCTTGACCCCCTAAACTCCAACCCCCCGAATCTCGCAGCGCGAAAGCATGCGAAAGTCTTGGAAAGGCCCACATGCCCAGATGATTTCCCTTGGACTTTTGAGTTTAGGGTTGGGGGCTTCTGGACCCCGGACGCCCCAAAAGTCCCCAACGCGACGTCCGTCAACAACTCCGTACCTGGGATTGTGAGCCCATCGCCCGAGCGCCCGCCAGCCTCCGTCCCTGTAGCGTTTCAATTAGGAAAGGGTTCCCGATTTTGACGACTTGGTTTTTGTGGTTAGGCCCTAACCCCTAACCATAAACCATAAACCCTAACCCCTAACCCCTAACCCCGGCACCCCTAACCCCTAACCCCTAACCCCTAACCCCTAACCCCTAACCCTGAGTCGAATCTGAACGAAGCCTACATGATCGACCCTAAAACCCTAAACCCTAAACCCTAAACCCTAAACCTCTTGGAGGTGGACCGTGCGGCTGAGTCCTCGGCGGACTTGCCTGCTGTGCTGGTGGTCTTCAAACACCTGACGACGTTCCGCAGATGCACGCCGTTTGGGGCTAGTAGGGTTTAGGGTTTAGGGTTTAAGTTTATAAGGTTAGTAAGTAGGGTTTAGGGTTTAGGGTTTAGGGTTTAGGGTTTAGGGTTTAGGGTTTAGGGTTTAGGGTTTAGGGTTTAGGGTTTAGAGGGTTTTGGGTGTAGGGTAGTTGTCAGGGTTTTGCAGGAGCCCTAGAGTTGGTGTAGGGTTCAGGACAGGGCAGACAACACAAACACACACCAGCAGCGAGGTCGTCATGAAGTCACTCTCTTCAACATGAGAAGCACCACTGTGAGCTCCTCTAGGGTTTAGGGTTTAGGGTTTAGGGTTTAGGGTTTAGGGTTTAGGGTTTAGGGTTTAGGGTCAATGGGCAAGACGCTCTTGAGATGGGGTGTTTGTTGGGAGCTGCACAGCGAGGATGTCCGATGAGGATGGCACTACGCATGGCTTGCTCTGTGGAGTGACTCACACAAGGATAGTGCGACGCAGGTGCGTTTTCACAAACTGGTCTTTGTTGGCCAGCACAGGCACCATCTTTCGCCAGCTTAGCCTGTCCCTCGGAAGTGCGCAGGGTTGGTGCACACAAAAAAAACAACTAGAAGTCCAAAGTAGTTCTCATAGAGAGAGGAGGGCACGCTCGGTCTCGCGAAAATGTGGCGGGGACGCACTTTCCTGCATTTTTGGGCTTTTGGACGGGTTTGGCGTCGCGCGTCCGTTCTAAGAAGCCTGCATGGTTTTTTGTGAAGGTTCAATGGAGTGCTTTTGGCATGGCCCTGGCGTGATGTGGGAGTGCGCTTGGAGTGGCTAGTTGCCCTAAACCCTATAAACCCTATAAACCCTATAAACCCTATCAGCCCTATCAACCCTATCAACCCTATAAACCCTATAAACCCTAAACCTTAACGGTCATCTTGGAATGCTTTCGGGGTTCATCCTGCCGTGGTCTTGGCTGTTGGGGTGTGTTTTTTCAAGTTCTCGACAGCCTGAATTCCTCAACCCGAAAGGACTCTAGGGTTTAGGGTTTAGGCTTCAGGGTTTAGGGTTAGGGGTCTGGGGTTTAGGTTTTCAACTTACCCCACTCCCGTTGAGAGCCAAGCAAGTCCGGTGGCTCTGAAGGGGGGTCCTTTCACCAGGATGCCCAATCGTACCCTTCTTCCCGTTTCTTGAAGGTGGATCTTAGTAGGGAATGAGGGAATGAGGTACCCTGTATCTAACCTTTATGGCATTATGTAGGGTCCTAATTCCCACACTCCCTACCAGTGAAGAACCAGGGGATCTTGAAGGTGGTGCTGTGGGTATCCCCTCTAGCGTATACTATCCGCACAAACTGCATTAGGCAGACCTCCCGTCCCCAGAAGATGTTGTACTCCCCAGGCTCTTGTTCCTGATGGAGGTCAGCGCTCGCATTTTGGTGCTCCGGCTTCGTTGGAATGTTTTGTTTGCCCGAGCTTGAAACACAGGGACTGTTTATGTGAGCCTCCCTTGAAGCTCTAAACCCAAAGTACAAGCCCCAAAATGCCGAATTCAGGCTTCAGGGTTTACGAAGCCCTAACCTGAAATTTGCCAACCCTAAACCCTAAACCCTAAACCAGTGGAGTTAGATCAATGAAAACTCAAAGGTTGAGATCTTCACCAAGCCTAAGGTGGTGCTCAGCCGTTGACCTTCTTTAAAAATCCCTGAGGCCCAAACCCTAAACCCTAAATCCTAAACCCTAAACCCTAAACCCTAAACCCTAAACCCCAAACCCTAAACCCTAAACCCCAAAACCCCTAAATCCTAATCCCTAAAACAAAGTGGTGGGGGGGGGGGGGGGGGGTGCTTGAGCCCTGGTGGAAACTTGGCTTGTGTTCTACATTCCTTACCTTATTCACTGAGGTTAGTGCTAATGTCGTGGATGTTGGAATCACCTCCCTTGGACAGCAGCACCATGCACCTCATCTGACGGGACGTTGCGTGCAGAACGAACCGCATTGATGGCATTGATGAGAAAGCAACTGACAAGTGGATTCCTCTTCCGGATCGGCCTAGGCAAGTCTGTTCCAATGCAAGAAATCTGGTCACGATACCCGAAACCCTACACCCTAAACCCGAAATACCGCGTGCATTGTGCGGTTCTCGCGGCGCTGCACTGGCCCGCGCTCTGGGAGGGGAGGAGGGGGGTTCAATTTTAACCCTGCGCCCTTAACCCTGAAACCCTAAACCCCCTAAACTCGACACCCTTTCCCCTTCCCATCATGTCGTTCGCACCCCCACATGAGTGAGCGCTGGCTATAAAAAGCCCAATGGGCCAATGGACTAATGGAGACACCTCAAACTCTTGGGTTTAAGGGTTTCGGGCTTGTTTGGGGCTCAGAGATTTTGGGTCCTACATAGGCTATTTTCGGCTACTTTAGGGTCTTGAGGCTTCGGGGTTTTAGGGTTTTACAGTGTAGGGGTTTACGGCTTTTTCGGAGTTTGGGGCTTCAGGATTTTTAGGGTTTTGGGCTGCCAGGTGGACGGGAAGGAGTTCTTCGACCCTTATGGAGATGACATCGGCTGGCACGTCCTGGAGATTATCATGGTCACGGCAGGTGCGTTCAGCTCGTTGCCCCCCATCTAGCTCAACTTGCCCTAAGCTATGAGTTGCAATCTTTGCCTCTATTGTACATACAGCATGCGCCGTGGACTGATCAGGGGCCTAGGACCCTAAACCCCAAACCCTAAACCCTAAACCCTATACCCTATAAACCCTAAACCCTAACACCCTATAAACCCTAAACCCTAACACCCTAACCGGCCAGGGCTTGTAGGGTTTAGATTGCCAGCGGCCCAGGGACTGGAGTTATCGCCTTACTAGTCGGAGTCGAGAGGAGTACGAAAACCCCAAATCGCTAAACCCTAAACCCTAAACCCTAAACCCTAAAACCCTAAACCCTAAACCCTAAACCCTAAACCCTAAACCCTAAACCCTAAGTGATGTGGATCTTGGCTCGTTCTCTTTCGGCTCCCGTGTCGTGCATGCCCCAACCCCCCCCCCTCCCCCCCCTGCCCCACCCGTAAGTATAGGTAATATTCATAGGTCGGAACCGAACTTCCCCCCCCCCCCAACCAAAACCGCACGTCTTGGTGGCGTTCGTAAAAAACATGCTTCGACACTGTCAAACCAAAGTGAACGCAGAAGTGGTGGTCCTGGGTTTAGGTTTAGGGTTCAGGGCCAACCCTAAACCCTAGCGGAAGCGCTTTGAACTCTGAGCCCCGATGAGAGCCTGAAGCCCGAAATCAACCCAAAAAACCGAAGTCCTCAGCCTCAGCTCCAACCTAAACCCTAAACCCTGAACCGCAAGCCTAATCTCTAATCCCCAAACCACCCGGCTTCAAGTTGAAAAGAGGCATTGCCGAGTTCATCGTGGACTGTGCTGGCTTTTCAGGACTCTGGCTTTGAGGTTTTAGGGTTAGGGTTTGGGGTTTAGGGCTTAGGGGCTTTAGGGTTTATAGGGTTTCGGGCTTAGGGTTTAGGATTTAGGGTTTAGGGTTTAGAGTTTAGGGACACCGAGCACTCCATAGCCCAAGCCGGGTGGTTCAGGGGCCGATTGAAACTAAATGGCTATGTAGGTGAGTATAGGTTTATTATTTCACGGGGAGGGCGAGAAGATTGGTAGTTCATTGGGCTCCCATATGGGCTTTCCCCTTTTATACCCAAATAGAATAAACACTAAACCCTACACTCTAATCCTTAAACCCCCAAATAAGATCCCCATCTTGGGAAAAGCGGTATGAGTTTTAGGACCGCGGGTCAATTTGTGTTGAGGTTTGCGGGCTTACGGGCATGGGGCTTTCGAGGTGTGTCAGGTGCAGGCAGCTTTAGGGTTTAGGGTTTAGGGTTTAGGGTTTAGGGTTTAGGGTTTAGGGTTTAGGGTTTAGGGTTCAGGGTTCAGGGTTTAGGGTTTAGGGTTTGGGGTTTACGATTAAGGGTTAGCAAGCGATTACATAGAAGAGCTTTGCTTCATTGACATCAAGGCAAACCACCGCCTCACCTCTCGAGCACAGGACAGGCAAGCTTCCTGGTAGTCATCCGAATCGGGCGGGCTGCCCGCCTGCTGCGCATCCACCGCGTGCTCCAGAAGGTCCCCGCCCGGAGCTCAGGTTTTGACGCGCTTTCGGGTGGTTTAGGGTTCAGGGTTCAGGGTTTAGGGTTTGGGGTTTTGAGGGTTTTAGGGTTGATGGCTTAGGGATTCTAGGGGTTTAGGGTTTCAAGGGTTTGGGGGTTTAGGGTTTAGGGTTTCAGGGGCTTAGGGTTTTAGGGTTTGGGGTTTGCGGTTTACGTACCTCTTAACCTCGAACCCCTACCTGAATCCTTATCCCCACTCCCTTCGATTCACTGACTTCTACCCAGGAGGGGTGTTTAGGATCTAGGCCATACACCCTAAACCCTAAACCCTAAACCCCAAACCCTAAACCCTAAACCCTAAACCCTAAACCCTAAACCCTAAACCCGCTCAGACTCCTTGGTCAACCCTGAGGAATGCCAAGCCCCAAAAGGTCTGCTCCTTCCGTGTCGCCAGCTCGGGGGCGCGCTTTTCCTTGGAACCCTAAGACCTAAACCCGCGACCCTAAACCCCAACCCCTAAACCCCAAGACCCTAAACCCTAAACCCAAACAAGCAGGCCCTACCCGAGGCCCCCTAAACTCTGGATGTTTCTGAAGCAAAACCTTCAACCCAGGGAGCAACAGCCCACCGCCTTGCTTCACTGAAGGCGCTGCGCATGATCTACCACTCCATGCTGGCAACGACCCGCTCGCTGTTTTGGGCCATTGCCATGCTGCGCCCCCCTCGGCACGAAGACGTCCTTGCAGTGGATGTTTGGTATATAGGGGGTCTCCAAAAACAGGGGTTCCCCCCCCCCCCCCCCCCCCGCCCAAACCCTAAACCCTAAACCAGTTTATGCCCCAATTGAGCAGCGTTTTTTTTCTACGAGCAAGGCTACGTAGAGACGCGATCATTGAAAGTCGGCCGCGTAGCATTTTGCCTGCAGGGCGTAGGTTTGCGTAGGGTCCGCGTAGGCAAGTCTATGCAGTATGGGCGCGTAGGTCAGCGTAGCTTGTCTATGCTTGCCGCGTAGGTCCGCGTAGGCACACGTCAACAACATACTCCGCGCGTAGGCCGCGCGCCTACTAAACATGAGCTGACGCGTAGGCCCGCGTAGGATACCCATGCCATTACAACACCCCACACAATGAAAAAAACAAATGCTCAATTGGAGCATAGTCCCGTGTAGCAGGGGGCCCGAAAAGGGGGACCCTGTTTTTTTTTGGAAACCACCGTGTTCTCCTGTTGAGGAATATGTTCCAGATGGTCTATGTCTCCCACCTGTGAACCCTTAACCACCGCAAAACCTTAACCTCCTAAATCCTAAACCCATATCAAGAGTATACCTAAAGGTTTCCCCTTAATGTACTCCTAATATGGCCCTTATACTACCTTTAGGAACCTTAAACAGGGTCCCCAAAGTATAGGGCTTGAGGCGACTCCTGTGTTCGGAGTCCAAGCCCTTCGGGGTCTTTCGAGAGGGTTTGGGGCTTGGGTGCACCTTGAAGATGTAGCCCTTTCAGCCTCCCTAAGCCCTAAAGTCGAAACCTTAAACCCTAAACCCTAAACCCTAAACCCTAAACCCTAAACCCTAAACCCCAAACCCTAAACCCTAAACCCTAAACCCTAAGTGCCTCCTCGCACCTCTTGAAGCTCTGGCCGGCGATGGTTGTGAACTATAAGCTCTCAACTATAAAGCCCCATGCGGTTTAGGGTCTAGGGTTTCGGGTTTAGGGTTTAGGGTTTAGGGTTTAGGGTTTGGGCGGGTAGGGAGGCCCAAATAAAGTCTTGCTGTGGCAAAGGTCCATCGTCATCTACTGCTTCGCCATTGTCTTCCAGCAGGTTGCGACACGGGTTTAGGGTTGCAGGTTGCATGCACATGCAGCCCGAAGCCGTAAACTGTAGCCAAACTCTACAAACCTTAAAATGGACGGTGATGTGTTGTGTTGCTTCCGTTAGCGGCAAGACTCAAGATAATCAACCAGTCATCAAGTTGTACATGACCACGGTCACCTGCGACTTCGTTTTCGTTGCCCCTAGCCCCATTTGCGGCTCATAGGATTCAGAATTCAGGGTTTAGGGTTTAAACCCTAAACCCCAAACCCTAAACCCTAAACCCTAAACCCTAAACCCTAAACCCTAAACCCTAGGTAGTGTAGACCCAAAACCCTGAACCCTGCAGAGTATGTCTGCTAGGATGCCCCGTAATACCCTTGCTCCCTTTTTCCGGGCCAGTGTCCATGCTGCGTCTCATCAAACCCACAGCCTAAACCCAACCGTAACCCTAAGGGTCCATGTACCTTATTATTATATACTTGGGCCCAAAGTCCCTATATAGGAAGTACTTTAAGGCCCAAGTGTTCCCTATTTAGGTACACGGACCCTTAGGGGTAAGTGAATCCCATCATTTAGGGAGAAGCAAAGGGCTTATTTTTCATTCTCAGGTTGCGGGGAACGCCTAAGCCCTAAGGACCCTAGCTAAGGAACCCTCGCAAGAAAACTACACAAACCCTTCAAAAAGCAAGAACATCCCGAATAACCCCTGAGCAAGCCCTAAACCCTAAACTAAACCCTAAACCCTAAACCTAGACCCTAGACCCTAGACCCTAGACCCTAGACCCTAGACCCTAAACCCTAAACCCTAAACCCTAAACCCTAAACCCTAAACCCTAAACCCTAAACCCTAAACCCTAAACCCTAACGAAACAGCCTTCAGGCTGTCAACGACTACACCCTGGGACTCCCAGCCGCCGACACACCGGCCATCCTCGGCACCTTCTTCCCATCCATCCTGCACGCCCAGCTGAATTAAGCGGTTTAGGGTTGAGGGTTTAGGGTTTAGGGGTTAGGGGTTTAGGGTTTAGGGTTCAGGGTCTAGGGTCTAAGGTCTAGGGTCCAGGGTCTAGGGTCTAGGGTTTAGGGCTGAGGCCGTCCATGGTTACGGTGTTAGGCGGTTCAGGGTTCGCCAAGCCCGAGTCCGAAACCCTTTAACCCTAACAACCCACAAACTTTTGCCCGTTCAATGTTACGGGGCGGGGTTGTTGGTTCAGATCATGCAGAGAAAGATTTAGGGCATGTTCTTAAGCAGGCTGCCAACTATTCCTAAACCCTGAAGCCTGAACCCTAAACCCTAAACCCTAAACCCTAAACCCTAAACCCTAAACCCTAAACCCTAAACCCTAAACCCTAAACCCTAAACCCTAAACCCTAAACCCTAAACCCTAAACCCTAAACCTGACCTTGAAGCCCTGAGCAGCTCTTGGCATCATCCAGGCGCACAGCGCTGACGCTGATGCAAGCCTGCACAGGTCCGGGCTTCACAGGTTTAGGGTTTAGGGTTTAGGGTTCAGGGTTTAGGGTTTAGGGTCTAGGGTCTAGGGTTTAGGGTTTAGGGTTTAGGGTGTGGGGTTTCGGGTTTAGGGTTTAGGGTGTTGGGTTTATTACTGCTATTGGCCCTAGACCCAAGCCCATGCCTGCTACTGTGATTACTAGCATATTGTATTAGCTGTTGTTGTGGTGATCGTACTTACGGCTACTATACTTAGACGTAGTATCGGGAACACGCTTTCCATCAGGTTTTAAACATCATGGCTACCGTGCATCCGTACAAGGAATTTCCTATTCATTCGTATGTACCCTAAGCCTAAACCCAGAAGTCCAAACCTGAAACCTTTAGCCTCAAGCCTTAAACCTCAACCCTTAAGCGCGTCTCGCATGGTGCTCAAGCGAAAGAGGCGGTTTGTAGAGCGACGAACGTCGCACCACTCTTTCTTGGCTTCGGAACCCTAAACCCTAATCCCTAACCCTAAACCTTAAACCCTAAACCCTAAACCCAAAACCCAAAACCCCAAGCCCTACACGCCAAGAGGGGCCAAGTTTAGGGCGGTGAATGGCTACAGGGGCCATGGCTCAACGCCACAGACCTGTGCTGACCAGGCCGGCCAATGCACCCCTAAATCCTGCTTGAACCCTATACCCCAAACCCTAACCCCTAAGCCCTAAAGCCTAAACCCTAAACCCTAAACCCCTAAACCCCTAAACCCCTAACCCCTAAACCCTAAAGCCTACACCTTCCTGAGCCCTAAGACTTGGGCGTTGAGAAGCAGCAACGAGCACTGCGTGTTTTATTCAGCCTGCCGGGAGGCAGACGATAGGGTCGGAAGAATTCTTAATAGTATTTCCTCATGGTTCGTTTATAAATTCTACCATACATACCCCCCCCCCCCCCCCCCAAAAAAAAAAAAAAAAAAAAAAGAAACCTATTCTACTTAAGGCGCAAGGCGGGGCCTCCCCGGGTTCTCCGCCGCCTTGGGGGCGTAGGCGCATTGCAATCTCAGGAAGTTGAGGGTTTAGGGGTTAGGGGTTTAGGGTTTAGGGTTTAGGGCTTAGGGCTTAGGGCTTAGGGTTTAGGGTTTAGGGTTTAGGGTCTAGGGTCTAGGGTCTAGGGTCTAGGGTCTAGGGTGCACGGAGGCCTACCCTATACTGGAGCTAGTGGAACGGCAGAGGAAGCTTCTGCATTTAGAGCTGGTAGGTGTCATCTTCTGTTTTCGCACCTGGAAAAAAGGGAGGAAAGCGTAGCCACAAAGTTGACATGCTTCTTCATGCCAGACCGAAACCTCTGCCACGGGGCCCAAGAAGTCTCTTTAGCTCCTTTTGCTGTTGCTTCCACATGTGTTCATCCGCTGGTCGCACCTTCTTCCATGAAGGGACTCGGGGAGCCCATCGAAGACGCGGACTTCGAGGTCACCTTGCGCCGCGAGGGCGCGTTTGAGAGGGAGGTGCAGAGGATCCGATGCCTTCCGCTCTACGAACACCTGAGGCCTGAAGCTCTCCGGTGCTTTGGGGCGGCTCTGAAGGCCCGGGAGGTGGATGAGAGCACCGTGGTCTTGCGCTGGAGGGATCAGGATGGCCTTCAGTTCACCATCCATGGTCAAGAGGATCTTCTTCAGGCCATGAAGGATTCGGTGGACGACCGCGGGGTGGTTCACCTCGACTTCCTCCTGCAGGTGAAGCCTGCGAGCCGCGAGCAGCGCACCTGAGTCATAGTTGGGGTACCATTTTACATGTTTAAGGGTACTTAAGCCCAATAAGGAATACACATTTATATTCTTAATATCATCCCAACCATGAAACAATAGGCACGTGCCGGACCTGCGCCGTGCTCTTCACCTCGCGCAACCAGCTCTTCCAACACTTGAAGGAGAGTGGGCACGACGGCACCAGCGACTCCGTAGGCTCTTTGGGACACTTATGTGTTTTCCCTTATTGGGTTGAAGAGGATTCTATTTTAGGAATATCACTTATGACTTATGTGTTTTCCCTTATGGGTTGAAGAGGATTACATTTTAGGAATGTTTTTTCGGTTAGTTGAAAGCGCCATCAGAGGCGATCATGAGCCAGCAGAAGCGCCAGCAATGGCAGAGCCTGACCAGAAAGAGGCGCCAGAGGCACCTCCGGCCGGGTTCGGAAACCAAGCCCTGTTCCTTGGGGAACACATGAGCCCTAGAAGGGTTTAGGGTTTAGGGTTTAGGGTCCATATGCCTTCCTTGGGATTATAGCAGCAATGGGGTACATCTTCCCAACGACAGGGCTCACTTGCTTTCCAAGGTTCTCCTACTATGCGCGCCAGCAGATCGCGCCGAAGGAAGTGTGGGACCAGGCTTATGAGGCCTTGAAGCAGCCCCTTCCGCTGGTGGCTTGGGAGCCCAGTGGTAGCCTTCTTGCTCCTTTTTGGGAGGGTTCAAGGTTCCCTTATGAAGTATAACACCAAGCCCAAAAAAAGGCCACAGTACCATGGGGTTCAGGGTTCCCTTATGAAGTAACAACCACCCCCAAAAAACGGGCACAGTACCCCTACTCCAATATGGCCAGTGGTGCCATGTTTGCCCAAAGCAACAAGTACCCTTACTCTAATATGGGCACAATGGGGCTACCGAGGTGGTGCGCATCTCGAGCTCCAGTGTGGGCAGCGTCGTGGAGTCGAAGTTGCTGGAGATGACGGAAGCGCAAGCTCTGCCACTCCTCTCACACTGCTGGGTGCTGCCATCTCCCCTAGACACCGAGGCAGGCGCCTTCCTTGCGGCTGCTCAAGAAGTCGGCGCGCTCCACCGCCAGGAGTGGGCCAGCACACTCCCGGTCCTGGCCCTCGATGTGGGCGGCGAGGACTGCGTGCTGGACCTCTGCGCCTCACCGGGCTCCAAGACTCTGCAGATCTTGGACATCATGACAAGAGAGGCTTGGCAGCCCGGTGGTACCCTTTCTTCCCTTCTTTTTTAGGTTCAAGGTTCCCTTATATAGGTAACCAACCCCCAAAAAAGGGTACCCTATTTACAGGAGATGGCTACCAAGGAGGCGGTTGAAAAAGGCAAGGGGGGAGGTCTCCTGGTTGCGAATGACTACTCGCGTCCCCGCGCGGTGGTGGTGGCCCAGCGCTGCAGACGGCAAGGAAAGCAGAGCCTCCTGGTCACAAACTGCGATGGACGGAAGTTTCCCTCCCTTCGGCGCCGGAATGGCTACAAGATCAAGTTCCAGAAAGTCTTGGTTGATGCGCCCTGCTCTGGGGATGGGACGCTGCGGAAGAATCCGGGAAACTGGCGGGCGTGGTGCGTGGGCGAAGCGCTGACCCTGCACACACTCCAGCTAGGCCCGGGGAGGTTTAGGGTTTAGGGTTTAGGGTTTAGGGTTTAGGGTTTACGGTTTAGAGTTTAGGGTTTAGGGTTTGTGGAGAATAAGGTCCCCTTACAGTAACTCTCCGGCCCAGAGAAGTCTAGGCCCTTATTCCCTTTTTCCGGGGTTCAGGTGTGAAAAGGGTCCAGGTTCCCCTTTAAAAGCCCCCGAAAAGGGGCACCCTGTGTATTCCTAGGAATTCCTCTTGGGTGAAAGATTTTTGGCAACCCGCAGGCCTGCTTCGCCGAGGCTTCGAATGCCTCGAAGCAGGCGGGCGCCTCGTCTACTCCACCTGCTCGTTGAACCCAGCACCTTGGGAACCAAAATAGACCTTGAAATTGGGCTACTATCATGCTACTCGTACCTCAAAATTGGGAGCACATACCCTACACTATAGAACCCCATTTGGGTTCGTGTGTGGTTGTTTGTTTCTGCATGCGACAACCTGAAACCCGAAACCCTAAACCCTAAACCCTAAGCCCTAAGCCCTAAACCCTAAACCCCAAACCCTAAACCCTAAACCCTAAACCCTAAACCCTAAACCCTAAACACAACATAAACCTCTTGATCCTACAGTCTCCAAGGTAGAGGATGAGGCCGTCGTCGCCGCGCTGCTGAGCGAATTCCCGAGTGCAGCTGTCGAGTCATGGGCTGCGGCTTCGTAGCCCAGTGGTACTTTTTTTGGGTTTAGGGTTTAGGGTTTGGGGTTTAGGGTTTAGGGTTTAAGGTTTGGGGTTTGGGGTTTAGGGTTTAGAGTTTAGGGTTTAGGGTTTAGGGTTCCCTTATACAGTAAACAACCCCAAGAAAGGGTACCCCTATTTTAACATGGTTGCTGGGCTACCAAGGCGGAAGGGCCCGAATTCCAGGAAGGGCTGCAGACCTGGAAGGTGCCAGATATGCACTTTGAGAGACGTGGTAGCCCAGTGGTACCCTCTTTTGCCTTTTCCTTTTTTTTTGTTTTTTTTTTTTTGGGGGGGGGGGGGGGGGGGTTTTCAAGGTTAATTCATAAGGTAACCAACCCCAAAAGGGTAGCCTTATTGTAAGATGGTTACTGGGCTATCCCAAGGAGAACTGGCAAGATGTATTCCTCCTATGAGGAGCTTTCTGCATGCTCAGAGCCCAAGAAGTGGGCCGCGGCATCCATGTTCCCTCCTGCTGGCCCTGCGGCGGAGCAGCTTCGAAAGTGCCGCCGAGTGCTGCCCACCAGCGTGGACGCGCACCACGGTGGCTTCTTCGTGGCCGTGCTTTCCAAGCGGAGTGGGGCAGTCACTGAGGCCACGGCTGCACCAGAACAGCCGGAGACCGAGGAAGCGCAGCCGCGGCGCCCCTACCGAGCGTCCCCGCAGCCACCCCTGGGACTATTCCAGGCTCTTCCGGAAGAGGTCCGATGCAGCATCGAGGACTATTGGGGCCTCTGCTCCACCGAGCAGGCTGCGGAAGCTGGAGTTAGGCGCTTCCCATCCGACCTACTGCGACTAAACAACCTGGGCCAAGTAATTCTGACGACCCGGATGCTGTCCCAGTGCTCCGTTGGCAAGAAGGTTCAGCTTCCAATTGTCGAGGCAGCATCTGGGTAGAGTCTTGAGATGTTTTGCATTTTCGCTTCAAGAGGAGATTTAGGATGACTTTTTCGGATCGTTTTCAACCTAAACCCTACACCCTACACCGTACACCCCAAACCCTAAACCCTAAACGCCAAACCCCAAAGCTAGGCATGCACAATGTTTCCTTCCACCTTGAGCCGGCTACCCTTTGACGAAGCCGTGCCTTTGCTTGCCGAGTGCGCCACGAAGCACGTGAAACAGCGCCTAGGATGCCCATAGTACCATCCTTGTTCCCTTTCAAAGGGGTTTAGGGTGTGGGGTTTAGGGTTTAGGGTTTTTGGGCTTAGGGTTTGGGTTTCTGGGGTTTTTAGGGTTTGGGGTTACGGGTTGAGGTTCCCTTCAAAACCCACCGCAGCTCCCCCAGCAAAAAGGGCACCATTGGTTTTGTAACCCTAAGCCCTAAGCCCTAAGCCCTAAGCCCTAAGCCCTAAACCCTAAACCCTAAACCCTAAACCCTAAACCCTAAACCGTATTGGGTTGCGACCTAGGCTCACATCCGCTGAGTTTCGCCAGCTGTTGGAGGAGTCGTATGACACGGAGGATCCTCGGGAGCTGTAGATGGTTATGGGTTTGGGGGTTTGGGGTTTAGGGCTTAGCCTATCTCTATATATATATATGTATATATATATCTCAATAAATAAATACATAATTACATATATGTATATACATATATATATATATATATATTGCTCGCCCCCCTCCCAAGATCTACGGTTACAGGTTTCCAGAACCCCAAAAAAGTAGAGATACAAAGCCACCAAAATCGGGATTCCAAAAGCCAAGACAAAAAAGACCAAGATTTCCGAGCTCTTGACGTCAAGGGGTAGTGATTCCCTTCGCCCAAGAGTCTCGCAACAATGTTTATGTTTGTTTGGTCGTTTTTGGTTTTGGTTGTTTGGTTTGTGTTTTTTTTGTTTCGTCTTTCCAAGAGTCTCAAAAAGATGGTTGTTCTGTTGTTCTTGTTGTTTTGAGTTTTTTTTGGTTTTGGTGTTTTTGGTTTGTAAGTTTTTGGTTTGTCTGATTTGTTTTTGTCTTGTGGGGAAATAGCGCATGCCCACAAACCTAGGGTACTGTGCTTTTTTGGATACACAGTGCCTGTACTAGGCAAATTCAACTAATACCATATGAAAGATGCGAGTGAACTATCCTAGCTTTTGTTCCTTCTAGTACAAAATATAGGGATTGTTCTCGGCAATCTGGACAAATACTGCAATTTCATAGACAAAGCGTTTTGCTAAGCAATTCGTTCTGTTTCTGGAGAAGCAGTGCTTGTCCCAAGCCCAGGCAAATACTTACTTGTCTAAATACCTAGTGCGGCAACAATATTGAATTAAGACCATATGAAAGAGGCTAGTGAAGTATCCTAGCCTTATGTCTAAAACGCACAGTTCGCATAGAGAAGCTTACAAGCGCACAGTTCTCCTAGAAACGTAGAACTCTTAAACAGCACCGACAAGCTTACAAATACATAATTTTCCTAGAAACGTAGAGTTTTCAACGAAGACGACTGGAGCACAACGATTATGTGTACCAGATTTGACTATAACAAAACAGTTTTCATTACATAATAATCAAAAACACTACTCACGCACTATTTATATACCACTTGTACAGAATATATTATGTCTAAAACACACAATTCACACAGACAAGCTCAAAAATGCACATAATTTCTTAGACACCTATTATTTCCTCGTGAAGATCATAGTTCTCCGAAATTCATAAATCCGAAAACCTCGGGAGAATCCCTGTCGAAGTTTGGACTTTTGGGTTTTCAGGTGTTTCGATACACCAGCCGGCCATGCCGAACAGGCTGCCTGCTTAGTCCCCTGACAAAAACGATTCTTTTTGCCCATGGCAAGTTTTAGCAAAATTATACCTGCTTTTCGATCGGAGTCTGCCGAGTATGCTAGGCAGCCACGGAAGCCCAATCTTAAGATTGAGTTAGCCAGGGCGTAGTATCGGCGAGACGCAAAATCTCGGAAGACACGGATCCTGGCAATTTCAGCCGTGCCCTTTTTTTACAAAATGCTTTGCCTTTTTTGCGTGCCCTACGGGCAAGTAACGGCATCGTCACAAAATGAAAGACAAAAAGACTTAGCGTTCAGATGGTTCGGACATAGTATCTGGCAGTGCTTGAAGGTACCACCCGTTTCCTTGAAGCGTCTTGCTCAGCAGCGTTGCTTTGCATCCTTCCTGCCGCCACTCACAGCTCCTTGGCTAAGGCGCGTGAGCTGGACATCACGTCGTGATATGAGCTACTGAATTGTCATGCCTGACTCCCAAGGTCATGCCTGTGATCAAAAGCGCGCGCAAGTTCACGAAGGCGCCTTCCCGCAAAACCGTGCGGGTCACGCTGGGCCTGGGTGGATTGGTGTTGGGCGCGGAGGTAGGCTGAGTCATCTCAAGCATTAGGTCACTAAGTTGCATCTGCGCGAGTACGTACTTCGCCCGTGCGCAGGTCCACGTACTGATTCATAAGGGCTTCCTGAGCTGGGAACTCCGCGCGGAGAACGAGAACAACGCCCTCTGCGGCCACTGGAGCCGCATGACCTGCGTGAGGGAGACCACCATTGTCCGAGTGCCGCTTCGGCCCTACAGGGAGAAGGGCTCTAGCAAGATTCGCGGCCGACGCAGAAGCATGCAAGAACTCCTGCGCACTGTGCTCTGATTTCGAGGTTACAACCCGAGGCAGTGGGAGCATGTGGGAGCCTGAGAGCGAGCTGTTTGCATTTTGCTATGTTATACTCATCACAGCTTGCAGCCTCTCCCTGAGAACTCGCGGCTGCACTTCTCTTGCTTTACAGCCTTTGCGACACCGTTCCTTTGTCCACAAGCCCGTCCTGTCCTCAGTCGTCGACCTCCGCAGCGCGCCTTGTCCATTCAAGTGCATATAGTTTTGGTCGTGTAGAGCCGAGTTTGCAGGTCATGGCGTGGATCACACTTGCGGTGCCCCCTAGCGCTCTATATTGAGTGACTCTAACGCACCGTCGCAGTCTTGGGGTTCGTTCTGTAAGCTGACCCACTTGCGAGAGAGGTCTTGTCGCAAGCGCGTGATCTTGCCAACGACGGCAAGGACTGGGACGTGGAACAAATCGAGAGGGCCGTTGGAAGCTCAGCCCTTGAGGGTCTGCGACGGAAGTTTTGTCAGACACTCGGTCGCTCGCGCGCAGGTGCGTCGCCGCTGGGGGTCCGTGGCGGAAGCTGCGGCCATGAAGGAGTCTGCAGTCCGACCCCCCTTGTTCTTAAGCAATTCGTTCTTTTTCTAAAGAAATAGCGATTCTTCCAAGCGAAATGTTGATCAAATAGGCAAATTGACGACTAGTGAAACATGTAGAACATCTTTAAAGCGCACCAATGCAATATTCTTTGCATAGACATTCAATACTAAGTACCTACCGGTTTTGTCGGTTTAGTACGAATTCCTTTTTTCAGCTTGCTTCGGGTGAGCAATGAAGGATACTGGGACCGCAGGAAAAACACGAAAAAAACACAAGTTTCTTAAGGTGCTAACAGCAAGACTGCTATACCTTCCAGGATTTTTGGCCTTAGGAGTATTGTGGATGGTGGTGTCGACCTGCTGATGATCGCGGCCTGCGCGGCCGCAGTTTCTGCGGTGGAACAGTATTTCCAGGAAACCAAAAAGGAGCGGCTTCCATTGATGCTCTACGACAGAGCGCAGCAGGCCCAGCCATGTGCGGATCACATCAAGGACTTCAAGACAGGCTGGGGCTACATGTGCTTCAAAGATGGTGAGTGCGAGGAGCACCCCGCTCTCTTCTCCACCAGAAGGTCATATAATTTTAAAGCCGAAATTCGGTTGCAGATTGATATACATTTTGCATGCACGATGTGTCACGTATTTTATCGGTATTCACCGTGTTTTCGGCGGGCGCTATTTGTACACAAGTGCATGGAAGCAAGCAGAAGAGTAGTGTAGACAAGGAGGGTGTAGATCTTGGGGGGGGGGGGGGGGGGGGGGGGGGGGGGGTGTGCAGCTTAAATAGGGTTTATTTGGAAGCTGGCACTCGTGTTCACAAGAGGAAAAAAGGCCCCAAAACGTATACTTATTTACAAGAGCCAACTTCCAAATAGACCCTATTTTAGGTCCTAGGGGGGTCCCAGGCCTGAATTAAATATGAAGGCCCCGATTTAAATATGAATATTTAATTCTGGAGCTTCATATTTAAATTATTTAATTCGGGCCCGGGAATTAAATAATTTAAATAATTTAAATAATTTAAATAATTTAAATCCTGGAGGGGGGGGGGCGGGCCTCCTCCCGCAGGAGGAATTAAATAATTTAAATATGAAGGCCCCGAATTAAATATTAATATTTAATTCGGAGCCTTCATATTTAAATTATTTAATTCTTCCTGCGGGAGGAGGTCCGCCCCCCCCCCCTCCAGGATTTAAATTATTTAAATTATTTAAATTACTTAAATTATTTAATTCCCGGGCCCGATTTAAATAATTTAAATATGAAGGCCACGATTTAAATATGAATATTTAATTCGGGAGCTTCATATTTAAATTATTTAATTCGGGCCCGGGGCATTAAATAATTTAAATAATTTAAAATCCTGGAGGGGGGGGGGGGGCGGG
>CAJNDS010000815.1:0-47500 GCA_905221605.1 Symbiodinium natans
CATCGTTGCATTCGGCAGCTGTCTCACTTCCGAAGCACTGGCAGGTCGGGGCCTGCAGGCTGGAGCCCATGTAGCACTTAGGGTTATAGGGCATCTGCTATGTTGTCCCTCCACACTACCCCTTTCATGGAATGCATGGGGTTGGGCTGTCTTGCAGTGCGGTCTTGTTGATGAAAACCGTAGCTCCGTCAGACTTGCATGCTTTGGTTGCTTCGCAGATTCCTTCAGACTTGCATGCTTCGGTTGCTTCGAGGTTTGTCCGTACATTTCATACTCTGGGTGCAAATGCCCACACAAGCCTTTCCCCCGTGGTAAAGAAGCCCAAACGTATAGGCTACCAAAGGCCTACGCGCAGAGCCTACGGTAGCCGAACCGAGGGGGTCGGGGTAGCCTACAGGTAGGCCGACTGCAGGCTACCCACCCATGGATAGGGCTACCCACAGGCCTACCCCCTGGGCCGACAGGCAGGTTACCCACAGGCCTACCCGTAAGGCTTCCCACAGGCCTACTCGTGTGCCCAGCGTTGTATTTCTTCGCAGTAACCCGAAACCTTAAACCTCAGCCAAAAAGAGCTCATGGTATAGCTCCGCCCACAACACATTAGATGGGGCGGAGCCACCCTAGGCCCGAGGTAGGCCTATACGTAGGCTACCCATAGGCCGAGGTGAGGCCTACCCATAGGTTGGACGTAGCCGTATTTTCGGGCTTCTCTTTGATCCTTCCGAAAACAGTTCAGTCAAAGAACACCACTCTAGATGCACCAACACATCCCAGTGCTTAAAGAGCCTCGCCATGTACATTGAAAACCACAGGCAACCCGGTATGAGGCATTGAAATACAAGCATACAAGTTTCGGTTTGGGGGTAAAATGAGCCCGCTGCGTTTTTGTTGCTTTCTCGCAGCGAACTCATTATACCCACACAACAAAAAAACCAAAAACTGGAAAACCAAAAAAACCAAAACCAACAAAACCAAAAAAACCAAAAAAAACAATTTTGGGGAACTCCTGGAAGTGGCTTATTATCAGCCCTTACATCGAAAAGTTCCTCATTTTTGGTTTTTTTGGTTTTGGTTTTTTTGGTTTTGGTTTTTTTGGTTTTGGTTTTTTTGGTTTTGGTTTTTTTGGTTTTGGTTTTTTTGGTTTTTCAGTTTTTGGTTTTTTGTTGGTTTTGGCTGTGTTTGGTTTTCCAGTTTTCGGCATCTCTATAGCCCTGCTGCAACCCCTAGGGGTGGCAGAGGAGCCTAAGCATGATTTGCAACAGCATATAAGTCTTAATGAAATAATAATGAATTATTAATTCATTATTGATTAATAGTTTTTTTATGGTTTACTATAATTTGATTATTAATTACTTGTTAACTCATTTATTACTTATTAATTTGTTGATTAATTAGTAATTATGAATTAATTATTAATATTAATTAATTCATTAATCATTCATTAATCATGAAGTAATTAATTGTTAATTAATAATTAATTCAATTAATTCATTGACAAATAATTAACAATTAATTCGCTGGCCAGTAGCGATAACCTTAAAACTTAAAATCGAAACCTTAAATTCTAACCTTGAAACCTTAAACCGTAATTTCCTAAACCTTATCCTTAAACCGTAAACCCTAACCTAAACCCATTAATTATGAACTGCTTAATTATTAATTATTAATTATCAATGAACAATTAATTGTTTATTAATTAGTTATTAAATAATAAAAACTAAGTATTAATTATTTACTATTTAATGATTGATTAATTCTTATTTAATGAATTATAAATTAAGTATTAATTATTAACTAATTATTAATTGATTATTAATTAATTATATTTCAATTATGAATTAATTCTGATTCAGTACTTTTAAATAATTAATTATTAATTAATTATTAATAATTATCATTCAATATTCATTAATGATTCATCACTAACTATTAATTAATTATTAATTGAGATTAGTTAATTATTAAGTGGTACGTAATAATTATCAATTGATTTAGTATTAATTAATTATTAAATATGAACTAATTATGAATTATTAATTAATTCATTATTATTATTCATTAATTATTAATATTATTTAAGTATTAATTATTCATTACTAATTTCCACGATTTTCACGATTAATTAATTACTAATAGATTATTATTATTATTTATTATATTACATCATTTTGTTAATTTTATAATTATTCATATAGTTAAAATTATTTATTAATTAATTAGTTTAATATTATTACATAATTACTTCCTCTCGAAGGTGAGTGTCCCATCCAGCCCACCTCATCCCCTACAAAACTTGCCATGGCAAGCCTCTTTTGCTACGACAAAATAGTCGAAATACTTCGAGCACATATAACTATGGCACAAGTGAGCATAGATTCAAGATGCGGAAGACATATTTGCATGTCAAGTGAAAGAGAAAGCAACAAAAACGCAGCGGACTCATTTTACCTCCAAACCCAAGTTTCATACAAGTAACTTTCGTTCGCTTCACACTGATAGTTCTGCGGACCCTACAGAGGTCGTGGGAGAGAATGGAGCTAGAACCTGGCGCAAATGTGGAGCCGGACAGTGGACTCGTGCTGGGAGCGAGGAAGCAGACTGGGCAGAGTTGTGGAGGGTCGGCTGTTCTTGACCGATATGCGGGGGGGGGGCCCTCGATTCCAACGGCCGTGGCGCTTGAAGTGGATATGGTGGTTTTGAAAAAAAAAAGGCAATACTTCTTCAAAAACAGGTAAGGCAAAGTAGGGGAGATCATCTTGAGAAAAAACATGTTGTGAGTTTTTTGAAATAAGAAGCTTGAAGACTAAAGACATCCGGATAAGTGAATTGACGAAAGCCTTCCCAGGGCATCTTCAATTTAGCAGTCTTCAGTCTTCACTTCAAGTCAAAATATCAACGTAAATACATGTCTATGTGCCATTCCTAGAAAGCAGCAGATTCGAGCAGTGGTTTGCTTGTCAAGCAGACGGCTTGGCGGGTTCGCGTGCGCGTGCGCGAACGCATGCGCGTGCGTGAGTGCCAGTGTGTGTGTGTGTGTGGGTGGGTGGGTTTAGTGTGAACTGCTCGTATACTGGCATTAAGGTTTGGGGCTGACACCCGGCCAGAGCTACAATGCGCTGCTTGGAAACACATGGCATCAAAGAGAAGTTGGGTTTGCTCCAGATCCCGAAGACGCCAGTGCCGCGAAAAGCACGAAAAGCCGAAACCTCCAAGCATCTTTGCCAGGGCTTCCAAACTGGAGCCCAGCTCACGTATGCAAAGCGGGACCCCAGCAGCCTTCTGCGACCGACTTCGCCCAGAGCCTGCCAGAAAAGGCATGAGTCTTTGCAATCAGGCTGAGGTGATGCGGCTGAAGATTCGAGGGTTTGAGGTTTGCCCTACATGGATGCTCAACCTTGATTTGGGGCTATGGGCCTTGACTGTGGCTACTTTGCTCTGCTACTTCTTGGATTGCTCCTGAGCTTGGGTAGTCTACCGTACCATACTATGGCCGTAGAACCTTGCCCAGATGATCCAGCGAGCTACCTCGCGAAGCCCTCGAAGCCTGCAGCCTGGAAAGTGACAAGACTCTCGTCTGATGCTTCAAAAGCAGCCCCCGTGACCACGTGTGACCCATAGGGGCCCCCCCTGAAAGCTAGGAAAGACCTGAGAAGCTGAAATTTTTCAGAGCAAACCCCAAACTGCGAACAACAGCTTGGCCTCATTCGTCCGACGGGCAGCAATGAGCTTCTCCCGAGCTGGTACAACCTCTCAAACTCGTTGAGAGCGGTGGAGGCTCCTACAGCAAACCCTGAAACTCTGCGAGGCCCAGGTCGTTCTTGCAAGTCTACCCTACCAGTATGAATATGAATCTATACCATACTCTCAAAGCTGCGTTGAGTTGGAGTTGCAGGGCATTCCAAGGCCTCATCCCGCACATAGACCAGTCTCTGAATGGCCTCCGCTGGCATGTGGGGGGACTCCCGCATTGCGCCAGCTTCGCAAATCTTTCCCGACCCCAAGGCACCCCCTGAACCCAGAACACCAACTCCCTGAGCCGCCCTAAGGCCCTCAGCCCTACCAATGCAGAACATCTGTGGCTCCAAAGTTTCCAAAGGCCTGCGCAGCCTCGAGGTGCGAGGACTGAAAGGTCTGCGGCAACAGTTCAGAGGGCATAGAGTCTGGGGGGGGCTTTTCAAAATTTAGAAGTGCATAGTCTTCAGAGGTTCATCTTCTGCTGCTGTTTCAGCTGCCGTGTCACTGAAACGCAGCGGAAGCTTCCTATGCATCGTATGGCATCGTCTGGCTCGCATCGCAACTCCGCTCTCAGTGACACTGGCTGCCGCAATCTGCCGCACCTCTGGAGCGCGTGGAGAACTATTTGGCGATGCAAGCGGCTCCTGGCGTCTCAAGATTCCTCAAGCCCCTACCACCCCCTTTGGTGACCTCGCCAGGAAACAGCCGTAAACCAAAAGCTCCAGTCTTTGCCGTAAGATTCACGTGGAACATGCCGGAATGCTTCCCGGAATGCCCTCCTCTCGAGCCCGGCGCACCGAGGCCCTGAGCTGCCCCAGGTGAACCAAACGTGACGAGTTCTGATGCCGTGACAGTCGTGACAGCACACTTTAGTCAAGCTCAGGGCTGGGCTCCATAAGAGGCGAGTGCGAATACGACTGCTATTTCACAGTCATGTGTGTTCTGTACCGGCAGAAATTTCTGAAGAAGACACTGTGTGGCCTACTTGACTAGAGTAGAAACTGATCATGGGCCACGCGTCGTGAGTAGAAGGCCTTTCCAGATCAACTTTCTACCCCTGGGAGCACGTCACTCATCACACGGCACGGAATTTCAGGTGTGTCCGAGATGGATTCCAAGTGATGCCTAGCAGCTAAAACCACGGAGACCATGACGGTTTCATTGATGTCCGACAAAAGCATGCACTTCGCACAAACGAAGATTTTTTTCTGATTCATGCTGGTCGAGCGCACTGCGGTCTGCAACGTAGTCTGGGATCGCAATAGCTCGCAGGGAGGCCAGAAGAAATCTGGAACCCTGTAGAGCTTGTTTTCTGCTTTGCTCCTCCAACTAGCTGCCCGCGCTCGCAGCAGGGCACCACCTCCTGAAGCTGATCAGTCCGAACTGTCGCACATGACATGCAACAACGTACTCAGACGCTTGAGATGCCTTGTCTCACACAGCCTCTGCGGAGCTTGCGCAATGATCGCATGCACCTTTTCAGTCGCGAGGTCACCGCACGAAGACCTGGCTCCAAGGGCTCCAACTAGCAGGGGCTGATGTCGCACAGAAAAAATCCAACTCCAGCCGCCAAGCCTTCTGCGCTAGGGAGGAATGACCTCAAGTCGCAAGCACCCCAGAAGCCCCGTGGCTTGGCACGCTTTAGAAGCTTTTGCCTGCTGGCTTGCCTGCCGAATTTATGTGTTTACATTGTTTGCTTGGCCAATGTGTGATCGATGCTGTTTTTCCTCGCTTCTGTCTTATCCGGCGAGGCCTGGCCATAGGAGTCTGGGGGGGGTCAAGCAGGTACGCCACCTCCATTCTGATTCGCCAGGAGTAGGGGGAATTTGGGGCCGACCGTATGGGACGGCACAACAGTGTACCCCATCACCTCTTCGGTGCTGCTAAAACCCACCTTGCTTTACCCCCGCCCCATCCCCCCCCGGCCCAACCCTCCCAAACGCTAGCATTCCTGGAAGGGGACCCACGCCCCGGCCGAGGCGGGGAGGCGGGTCGCGTAGCATTAAAACTGTTTGTACTGCCGGTAATGAGAATGCTGTTGTTGACATTCCTGCTATGTGCTGCCATCGCAGCTGTTGGATTGGCTGGGTTCCTCTTGTTGGCTCTCACAAACCACGCTGTCTCATGTGACTGCGGGAGCCGTTGTGGTGGAGGTTGCTGTCATCGTTCTTCCAACAGAAGCTGCCGTGTATGCCAAGTTCCTCGAACCTACGCAGGACACCCTTGAAACAAGCCTAAGCCCAAGCCCAACCCCGAGTCCGAACACGAAGGATGTGAGTGCCGAATCTTTGCATGCAAATCACGTCGAATACTCAATTACAGGGCATGCTCACGCACACTGTTCAGCGCATCTTTCAAGGAGTCTTCAAAAGTGCCGAGTCTGAGGTCGCCGCAACGACATCTACTGCTACTGGCCGCCCATCCTTGCCGGGTTCCTGCAAGCACCGTAAAACACCGTGCTCAATGGAAACAGCGTGAGGTCAAGGCATCCAAAAGCCATCGCACACAAGGGCTCAGTCCGGCTGCAACTCGAACTCGACGCGCTCGCCTTCCTTCAAGGCCACTCGCCTGACAGTCCCGTGCTCACACTGCTAACCTGGTAATCTCTTGCGGGACCTTCCATGTTCATCGCGGCGGACATCCCTGACAAGTTGAAGTGACAAGAAGCTTCCAAAGGTCACAACAGGCTGGAACCGTCTCAGGAAATTGCGTTGAAGCTCTGCGTTGGCCTCTTGTGCACAAAGATATCGGGGCCGCCAGCATCAGGGGCGATAAAGCCGTAGCTCTGCAGGCGGAAGCTTGAAACATGCAGACACAGGCAGACACATCACACACAAAGAAGTGCCTCTGCACGAGACTTCTCCCACAAAGAACCGAACTCCATTGCCAAGTACTTTTCTTAGGTGCAGCGGACCTTGCGGTTGCCGAACATGATCACGGTGCCACGACCTCAGCGGCCGTGGTCCTGTGAATCTACTGCGAGCCTCAAAATGCTCGGCGCAGCTGAGGTCCCGACGAGGGTCGTACAAAAATCTCGAAAGCCGAAGCATGGCCGACTAGGTGGTCTTTCCATCTGCAACAAGCATAGACAATGTGAAGCGGCAGTGCTTCGACGGTGGTACTGTAGGAGACTGGCCTGACAGGCTCGCAGCAGTGTTCAATGTTTATGTCGAGGCATTGCTCACTTGATATCCTGGTGGAGCTTGAACAGACAACCGCAGAGGTCTGGCCACTGCTCTACGACCAAGCAAGACACAGCCTTCACGGAGCAAGAAGAATCCAAGAAACACGAACCCGATATAACCCGATCCAGCAGTCCAAATCCGGTTTTGCAGCCCGAAGACCGGCGCGAGTGATCCGACGGTCTGCGAATGCAGGTGAGACACTGAGGGCACCCTGTCTTTAGAGCACCCGTTTTGCTCCGCATGCACGCAGAGGGGGGCACTGAATGTCGGCAGAAAATGCGGCAAACAAAGCCGGACTACAGACAAATGGTAATACCCAGGTCTCACCTATCCTCCGAATACGCGCTCATGCGAAGCATCGAACAGCATCACCACAGCCTGGGGATACCTTTTCTTGAGCTAGTAGAATGAGTAGAAGTCCTTTCTGGTAAGGGTAGCTTCTTGAACAAGCGCACAACCAAAAACAAACTTGCTAACGCTCTGTTCATTGACAGGCTTGTCACGTGACCTGCCCACCATCGATGGCCCGAGGGCGTGGCCTCGAGCTGAAGACTGGCGATATGTGACCAGCAGGCCGTGAACGAAGTGTTTTTGCCGATGCGCTCCGGCCCTTTATTCAACAATCCGCACTTGTTTTGGCACTTCCCTGGAGAGTCGCTGCTGATACAAGGCAAACCCTTTCATCAGGTAATAACGGAAACCCGCGTTTGGGAAGTAGATGAAGGCAAAAGCTTGGTGTGCCCTCTGCCTCGTTGGCAGCGCTGCGATCGCCCGGTGCAGCGACTGGGAGGAATGTCTGTTGGATCCATAAATCTGCACGACTGACATCGACTGACGACATCTTAGACATGTTAGACAAGCCAGCTTGGAGGTGGAAACAGGCCTACGCGAGCCTTTGCTGTTCGATTGTTCCGGCGAAGGTCCCGGATCATAAAAAGGTTCCTAAACGCAGACTGCTACTGGCCTTTTTCGCAGACGGTGGCACCACAGCTGCATACTTCAGCGCTTTCACGCGGTCCTGGACACCCGAAGAAGCAGTTCTAAGAGTATGATGACCGGTGACCCTTCAGAGGTTTCAACATGTCCACAACATCTCGCCAGCTTGGTGATTCTTCAGACTTTTGTTCTTCTTCATTGTCGCGCTAGATGCTGGACCTTTCGACGGAATAGCCTACGTAAGTCAAGCAAAGCTGGTAGCAGTCCACAAAGGTTCGTCGAGGGTCCTCCTTGGTGCAGCTCGGCGGGGGGCCCTTTAAGACAAAGGGAACAAGCGGAGTAGCTGCAGGCACCTCGGTCCAAATCTTGCTGCAGATCAACCCTTGAATATAGCATGCTTCACGCGTGCTGCAACCGCGCCGTTGTGTGCCACAGAAGATGCATCCACGGAGTCAGACTATGTGATGTGCCTTGATGTGCCACCCTCAAAGCTGCATACATCCTGAAAACTCTGCTGGCACTCGGGCTCCGAAAAACTGCACAGCCTTTTGCTCCATGCTTTGCCGTGCTCGATGTCTGCTTGATCCTCCTACGGGACCTTGCTGACTGGACCTGACACGTCGGAAGCGCTCTGCTTCGAGGTCGGCATTGCGATCACCAGGATCTGATTTCCAGCTCTGGCAAAAGTCAAAGAATCATCGCGAACAACACTAGAGGGTTGCCAAGCAAACGCACTCTAGCTACTTTAGCTTTGGCAGATTGCCAAGCGAAGCGATTGCAGGCACCTTCTGTGCCCGGGCGCTCTGCGGGAGGCAACTGCGCGAATGCATTCCAATGGTGGTGCTTTCTAATATTCGGCCGACTGGACTTTCTGAACTCTACAAACCGCCGCGCCACGAACGGCGAACTGGGCCTACTTCTTGTAGCAACCCCGCCTTTGACAGGCCCGGCCGATAAGTTTTTTCTGAGACCAGTAGGAAATCCGGAGCCCTGATCCGACCAACAGGCAAAATCGATGCCTGATCTGACCACAAAAAAGCCCTGAACATTACAGGAGTGTCAATAAACGAACAAGCAACAAGGTGACGGAATGATTGTTTTTCGACCTGTGAAGTCGCAAAAACATCGTCCAGATCCGGCGCGAATGCTGTGAAGAAGTGTCACACAGCTCTCTCAGCCCCCTCGCCCCTACAAAGCGGGGTAAGGGCTCTGATGCTCCGTAAAGATTGATAGAGCGTTGCCGACTGTGGCGAGAGAGCAAGAGAGGATGAGAGAGGATGAGAGAGGATGAGAGCGGATGAGAGAGGATGAGAGAGGATGAGAGCGGATGAGAGAGGATGAGAAAGGATGAGAGAGGATGAGAGCGGATGAGAGAGGATGAGAGAGGATGAGAGCGGATGAGAGAGGATGAGAGAGGATGAGAGAGGATGAGAGCGGAGGATGCGAGAGGATAGGATGAGAGAGGATATAGGATGAGAGAGGATGAGAGAGGATATGAGAGCGGGAACGGAAGAGGAGTCGACTGAAGCTTCATCTAACGCGGGGCCCTTGCAAGCCATTTCCGAAAGGGTTGAAAACTGCGACCGCCTTCTAATCCGGGCTTGTAGTAGGGGCTAGTCCGGGATCGAACTTTCCCGATGCCTTGCACTGTAGGCAATGTTACTCTATCGTGCTCTGCCTTCCCGCCTGAGCTTTCCAAAAGGGCGCCAAGTCTCAGCCGAACCAGCTGTTGGCCTGGTACTCTAAGCTCCATAAGAGGCAAGGAGACGAAGGTGCTCAGTGAGGTTAAGGAGGTTAAATGACATTCTCCCCTTCTCCCCTGGCCTTGACGATGATTTCGTTGACGGCTTTCTGCAACTCCTTGGCTTTGGACTTCCCTGCGATCCGGGCTCCCGTGGAGTCCACGTCCCAGCCCTGGGAGCTTAGGAAGGTTCACATGTCATCAATGTGGCGATGGGGGTTTCAGGGATCTTGGGGGCTTTTTGGTGTGATTTCGTGTTTTGGGTCTGCTTAAGGTTGCTTATCTTTTCGGGTGATTCAAAGGCTGAACTGCCCTGCACCCAAAACTTGACGGCCACGATTCCAGCATGCCAATGCCACAGCAAATTCGAGCAGGGCTCGAGGGTTTCAGGGTTTAGAGTTTAAGGTCGTCAACCCTTATCCCTAAACCCTCCAAGCTGAGCCCCAGCAAGATCTGCAAATGTCTGACATCCTGCTACACCCACGCCTCCAGAACCAGGGGTGACTGATGGACAATCCGATGCATCTCCGTCATCACCTTCCGTCGTCGTTCTCGGGTTTGGGTGGAGCTTTCGGAGTGCAGACGTAGAGAAAAACTTGAAACGGCTTTCGGTTCTGCCACTCTCTGCGCGCGCATTGCAGCACGCGCTGTAAGACTGCCAGTGGCCTTGCCGTCGTGCTCGATTGTCCACGTGACCTGCTCAGGGGTGGACAGACACCATTCCAGCAACGCTTCTGAGGGCTGTCCTGATGTCTGCTCCCCGCCTTGCTTTCGGACTTCGCGGCGCGAACGGTGTGTGTTGACACCTTGAACAAGTGTGGTCTTGCGTGAACAAGGCCGGACAACAAGGCCAGGACAGCAGCTGTTGCAAAAAGGAAGTGCATCCCTGGCTCTGCAAAGCCTGGAACTGCCCTCTGAACCAAGCGGGCCTCCGTAGGCTTGGCAGGATCCAGAACGAGGGTCCCCTTGAACCTTGGACACAAGTGTGACATGGACACGTGTCACCGTGGTACTGCATCTCTGGGCATCACTTATCACAACCGGGGCACTCGTCCTCAGAGATGTCCTCGCATTGAGCTCCAGGTAACTGGGCTAGGGACCAGGGACACGAGCGTTCTCAACGCCTACCGAGGACCCAGGGCCCAGGACCGTCTGAAAGACCGAGTTTGGAGGTTTCAAAACTTTGGGGAGCCCATTGTTTCTGAAAACTGGCTCCTCGGGGCTGGGATTTGAAGCTTCAAGGGTCCGGTGAGTCCTATGCACGGTAGCTTTCAGACACTGCCGCCCTACGTCGCCTTCGCAGGATGCAGAGCATGTGGCTTTCGGGGTCTACTTCGATACTTCGATGGTCGAAGCTTTCCTTGTCACTGGCCCGGCATGACCCTGATATTTTGACACGACAACACGATTGGCTTTCTAGCGCCCGAGCGCTCCCTTGAAAACTCGGGTCAGGTTCCGGCCGCGCAGAGCCGGGTTTAGAAGTCGTCGCGTCGGAGGGGTGTGCAAGGTTCATGCTCAGGGCGTAAGCTTGGGTGCACCAGTAAAGAGACAGCTGCGTGCACAAAACCATGCTCGGCACATGTTGCCCGTCCCATGATCCAGCCCAGAACTTACAAAGAGTGGAGCACCAACTAAGGCGAACGCATTTCTGACGAAGTCCTTGCAATACTTCAGGTGCTGGGCCCAAAACTTGTCGTAGGTCACATGGTCATCCATCGGACCAGTCAGCATGCTTTTCTTGCCTGGGTCCGTGCTGGAGTCTGCATCTCCTGTCACTTTCACTTTGGAGTTCTTGAAGGCCTGGACGCCGCCAACGATCATATCTGACCATTGGTATAGTGCATCCCTCACTGGCGCGTCTGACATTCGCTTGCCGTCTTTGTCATCAAAAATGAATAGAAGTCGCGGCGGTGACTTCTCAACGAGCAACGTGCAGGTGTTGCAAACTTCCTTGTCTGAAGCTTCATCCACCCACGAGCCCATAGTGGCTTCTGAGACGTAGTCCTCGACCACCAGTTTTAAGCCAGCATCCTTGGACGGCTGCATGATTGCATGTACAGTCTTACGTGTTTGACATGCGACAAGCCAGACAGTACCTTCAAAACCATTTCTAAGGGGATAAGCATTTCCCAGCGGTCAACTTCGCGCATTCGGACGTGCAGAACTGTCGTGGGTTCATCATGGTTCATGTCGTACTTCCGCCGCCGCTGGTGCGCTCTCCGCAAAGTGCAAAACCGTTTTGGCCTTTGGGCCTTGAACATCCTTGAACATCCTTGAACCGAAGGGCGAAGGGCGAGTGGCACTTGCGACAGTTGGCATGACAAGCATGAGATGTGGAGATGCAGAACATGCTACGAGTTTAGACAGCCAATGCAACTTGTGCAACCCCGAATGCAACCCAGGATCATCGCACACCACTTTCTTCCACATCCTCATTCTGTCCGTGCCATCTCCTTTGCCGAATCCGACCTTGTCCAACTTTTGGCCGTCCAAGATCACCTTGAGGTGAGATTCACTCTACTGACCAGCAGTTTTAGTGTCGGAGCTGGGTGCTCTGCAACATTTGTTAGCGTCACACTTGCACACGTCGATCAATAGTGCCAGTACTACAGAAGAACGGAAGACCCGAGTAGCTAACAGATCTGACTGCGAGGCCGCAAGGCAGGCTCCTCTGAAACCTAAGAAAAGTCGACTTTCAGAACGAAGCCTGATTGTGAGGCTTGTGCGATGGGAACTCCTACGGGCATCCTGAGTCATGTCAGGCCTAACGGGCCTAACCTATGTCGACGGCAAGTCCCTGTGCAAGAACAGCGATGAGAAGGGCAGAAAGCTGGCTAAGGCATTCGGCGTGAGGAACTAAGGTTGAAAACCAAGCAGGGCCGCAGCAGGGCCCGGATGCGAGCAAACAAAAAGAAAATCCACCAGCGAAGGCCCAAAAAACAGAATGCGACTGCGGTTGTGGAAGTTTCCACACTTGGGGAAGCAGGTGGGCCAGACGATTATTGCCGTAAAAAACGGCCGTGAAGGACCCCATCTGGCAGAAAAGCAAAGCATCCGACACTTTGATAAACTCAAATCTAGCGACTGTCTGGGTTGGACAATCGGTTGGTACTGTTGTAAGAAAGCACCGTTTAACTGTGTTTTGAGTAATTTTGAGTTTCCACCAGAAGCTGTTTCTGCGCATCGAGAAGAAAAAGAATGAGAACAAGCGCCGGGATCCACAAGTATAAAAACCATGCAAGCGCAGTCCAACACAACTTTTCCTGCTTCCACGTGCCGGTACGAAACAACCCAAAAGATTCTGCCCAGCACAGAACTTGCTGAACTTTCTGGACAAATACGAAGGACATCGTCCCCAGGCGGAACCTCACAAAAAATCCAGAGCCACCGAAGAGCGGCACTGCCACTAGGTTCCTCGGATAGCTTGTGGAAAGAAACCCTGCAAATGCCAGTACGGTGGGATGTCGTATGCTCTTCATCGAAAGGACATGTGGAAAAACCGCGAATGTGTCTGCTCGATGCGTGCTCAGTTGCGAGCTTGCTTACAGGGATCATGTTCGTAAACCAAGAATACTGAATAATGAATAATCAAGATCAACAACACATACAAATGTCGTGTTTCCGGTGTTGGGTATGATGTCTGCTGCTTTCTACCATCTTCTGACTGGCGCACTCAAAGTAGTGATCCGCGACTGTGCGATGGAGGGGCTTCTGTTTTCTCAGGTGTGGGTTGGATTGTGAAGCGGAAACTTGTTTTGTCTTGGGTCCTGGTTGGTTCGGCTTGGCTTTGGGTTCCTAAGAAAAACTGGACCCGACTTTGCCACGACCGACCGCAGGCACCCAAGATATTTCAAGGTCCGTGAGCCAGAAGGAAAGCTAGATGGAAGCAGGCACGTATAAAAACCTGGTCGTTTTCTGGATTTTCGGAGAATTTGGAACAACGACATAAAGGAACAATGAGCAGAAAGAAGGACAGGAAGAAATACATGAATGACAAAACAAAGACAAACAGATCGACATAAACTGAAAAATCAAAATCATTCAAGTCAGGAAGAAGGAGCCAACAACAGAAGGACCCGAAGAAGGAAGGAAACAACAAAAAGAAGACAAGAGAAAGCAATACAATGATGATGGGCAGCGTACTGAGCAGAACACTGTCATTTGCTCCTTGGTACTGTATTATTGTTTGGAGGTACCAGCTGCCACTGGCAGAGGATTGCCATTTGCTGAAGAGGAAGTAGTGCGTTCTTGTATGTCACAAAGCTCATATTTGGCACTTTCGGGTGCTCAGAATCCACGAAACATCGGTGTTGACGAGGTTTTCAGCATTGCCAAGTGCTGCCCTACTCACCCGAAAACAGTGTGCGCAGCAGTTCGTTTCCAGGACTTTGTGCGCCTGTGACCACCTACATCTCGAGAATCTGACCCAGCGGCTCACCCGTTCGGACAACTTAAGGGAGCTGCGGGAAGGTGATGGAGCAAATCGAGGAGACATGAAGAAAGCAAAGGGACCCGAACCATCCGGAAGAGAGGACCCCAAAACCGTTCCTCCTTGCAAGAACGAGCAACAACCCCAGAACAATAGTGGTGAAGCATGTGAAGCCGGGCAAACAGCTACTTGGCCCCTGAACATGCTGGGGTTTAGGGAGCGTGGGGCTCATGCTCTTCATTGACACATGTGTCACATGTGACGTAAGATCACACACCTCCGCAACAGGCCAGTTTCTGCACATGTCTGATCGCCTTCAGAACGAATGTCTTGTCGTCGATGTCTTTGCATTCGAAGTGCTTCAACATGCCCTCGGTAAGTGGGTCCAAAGGGTACCTGATCGGATGTCCCGCCAGGGCAACCTCTGACTAACAAACACGAACCACACGTGCAAAGTAAAATGTCACAGAGTTCTACCTATTTACCGACCGAAATTGTAATGGCAGGCATACGCCTAGCTTGGAAGACCATGCAGGCTTACAGTGCAACATCATGTCCGTTCATGGCTGCGTGACGTTGCTGTATGAAAACATGTCTTTCGAGTGTGCTTTCACCAGGAAATCGCGCTCTTGCCTGCCTCATCAAAGCTTTGGTCTCTTCGTAAGCCTCTTCTGCGGTCACTGGTGTTGGCAGGACATCGAGCGGTTCAGTCGCGATGCCTGGGACAATCGATGCAGCTTGATATGATTTGATATGTCACACTGAACTAGTGACAAGGACAGACACATGAGAACATCGCCATGAACGCTGGCTCTATCAGTCGCAGGTGCGCCGAGCACATGCCTCGAAACCAACGAAAGCCCCCGCAACCTTGGGCGTTCAGCCATGAGGCAGTTGGTGCCTGGTTGGGACGGGCATGGAACATCTGCATTCAGCTCGACGGAGTGGCTAGCCTCAACAGCTGTCGGCCTTCTGAGGTTGCCGTGGCACGGTGGATCATGGTGGCATGGGACGCTGTTCATTGTTCCATGTCATTCTCGGACTCAGCCCCCAATGCTGCCGAGATTCTCCCATGTTGTCGCAGCTGGCAGATCCCCCGTGGATCCAGCACAAGAAAGAGCCCACGGCTTTGGCAGGACAGGCAAGACTCGAGTCAACATCGAGCAAGTTCGAAAAAGAGAATTGCTACTCACACCCAGCGACTTGAAGAAATGTTCGTTCCATTCCTGCGTCACAGCAGGATCCCTGATTCAGCCAAATAGCCTATCACCGCAACAACCACTAAATGCCAACACAAACTAAAGGCGCATGAAACGTGCAGCGCATGCAGCGACCCTAAGCTCCATCATCAAGCCCCATAAGAAGGCCCACATCATCTCCAAAGCTCCGTGTCACTGAGGGTAGGGCACTCAGCACGGGCTCTCCAAATCGACTTCCTTACGATGTTTTTGCCCACGACGTGTGCAAGGCGTCGACGGCTCAAGGCGTTTGAAGGTTCGTAAGGCTGGTTTTGCGACTTGCGCTTTAAGGCGGACACCTTGAGGGAGGATCTCAACAGGACCAGCGGGAGATTCTGCTCTAGGTAGCTCTGCGTCCACGTCGTCAGAACCTGACCGAAAGAGAGCTTAATTCCCAAACCCAACCCAGAAGTCTCACCTGCAAACTTCGCTGTTCAACCGTCATTTAGTGGCAAGTGCGCTGCAACGTGCCCAACCTTCCATGAGAGAGCTGTCCATGGATACGATGCTAGGCCTCAGCGAAACACACAAATTTGTATCGACGGGAGCATGTGTCCCATCTGGCTTGCCACCATGAGATACCTAGTGCCGTGGACCTCTTCAAAACGGGGAGGCCTATGCGATGTTTCATGCTTCCCTTCCGGCGCATGGGGTCGAGGGCCTATATCGAACCAGGAATTCAGAGGCATCAGCGGGAGAGTGCTGGCAATACCATCTGCGGTGCCAGAGATGCCAGGCGGACCTGCACTGGCGGTTGGAACTCTCAGTGGAGAAGTCTTAAAGGTCAGCCGCGGATTCGGAAACTGGAAACGCGCGGATTGGGAAACTGGAAAACCCTGATTCTGGAAACTACAAAACGCGGATTCGGAAACTGAAAACGCGGATTCGGGAAACCAGGATTCGAGAAACCAGCTGATTCAGGAACCTGGAAAACGCGGATTCGGAAACCAGCTGATTCAGGAAACTGGAAAACGCGGATTCGGAAACTGGAAACCGCTGATTCAGGAAACTGGAAAAGGCGGATTCGGAAACCAGCTGATTCAGGAAACTGGAAAACGCGGATTCGGAAACCAGCTGATTCAGGAAACAGGACAACGCGGATTCGGAAACCAGCTGATTCAGGAAACTGGAAAACGCGGATTCGGAAACTGGAAACCGCTGATTCAGGAAACTGGAAAAGGGCGGATTCGGAAACCAGCTGATTCAGGAAACTGGAAAACGCGGATTCGGAAACCAGCTGATTCAGGAAACAGGACAACGCGGATTCGGAAACCAGCTGATTCAGGAAACTGGAAAACGCGGATTCGGAAACCAGCTGATTCAGGAAACTGGAAACCGCGGATTCGGAAACCAGCTGATTCAGGAACCTGGAAAACGCGGATTCGGAAACCAGCTGATTCAGGCAACTGGAAAACGCGGATTCGGAAACCAGCTGATTCAGGCAACTGGAAAACGCGGATTGGAAACCAGCTGATTCAGGCAACTGGAAAACGCGGATTCGGAAACCAGCTGATTCAGGCAACTGGAAAACGCGGATTCGGAAACTGCGGATGGCAGGAGCCGAATTCGTGGATTCGGACAGAGCTGGTTCAGGGGTCCTCATCAGAACGGTCGTAGACACATGTCTCTCGGCTCAGATTCATGGCTAAAAGCTCGCGATCTCCCCCCCCCCCCCGCGAGACCCAGTTTCAACAGGCTGGAGCCCAATGCTGGCCCAATGCTGTTGCTTGAATGGTTAGTGTCACAAAGCAGCCTTGTCCTGGACGCTATCATGCCCCACCCCCCCCCCCCTCCCCGACACCCAGTTTCAACAGGCTGGAGCCCAATGCTGTTGCTTGAATGGCTGCTGGAGCCCAATGCTGTTGCTTGAATGGTTAGTGTCACAAAGCAGCCTTGTCCTGGACGCTATCATCCCCCCCGACACCCAGTTTCGACAGGCTGGAGCCCAATACTGTTGCTTGAAGGGCTGCTGGAGCCCAATGCTGTTGCTTGAATGGTTAGTGTCACAAAGCAGCCTTGTCCTGGACGCTATCATCCCCCCCCCCCCCCCCCCCCGCCCCCACCCCCACCCCCAGTTTCAACAGGCTGGAGCCCAATGCTGTTGCTTGAATGGCTGCTGGAGCCCAATGCGCTTGAATGGTTAGTGTCACAAAGCAGCCTTGTCCTGGACGCTATCATCCCCCCCCCCGACACCCAGGCTGGAGCCCAATGCTGTTGCTTGAAGGGCTGCTGGAGCCCAATGCTGTTGCTTGAATGGTTAGTGTCACAAAGCAGCCTTGTCCTGGACGCTATCATCCCCCCCCCCCGAGACCCAGTTTCAACAGGCTGAGCCCAATGCTGTTGCTTGAATGGCTGCTGGAGCCCAATGCTGTTGCTTGAATGGTTAGTGTCACAAAGCAGCCTTGTCCTGGACGCTATCATCCCCCCCCCCCGAGACCCAGTTTCAACAGGCTGGAGCCCAATGCTGTTGCTTGAAGGGCTGCTGGAGCCCAATGCTGTTGCTTGAATGGTTAGTGTCAAAGCAAAGCAGCCTTGTCCTGGACGCTATCATCCCTCCCCCCCCCCGCGAGACCCAGTTTCAACAGGCTGGAGCCCAATGCTGTTGCTTGAATGGCTGCTGGAGCCCAATGCTGTTGCTTGGTGGTTAGTGTCACAAAGCAGCCTTGTCCTGGACGCTATCATCCCCCCCCCCCCCGAGACCCAGTTTCAACAGGCTGGAGCCCAATGCTGTTGCTTGAATGGCTGCTGGAGCCCAATGCTGTTGCTTGAATGGTTAGTGTCACAAAGCAGCCTTGTCCTGGACGCTATCATCCCCCCCCCCCCCGAGACCCAGTTTCAACAGGCTGGAGCCCAATGCTGTTGCTTGAATGGCTGCTGGAGCCCAATGCGCTTGAATGGTTAGTGTCACAAAGCAGCCTTGTCCTTGACGCTATCATCCCCCCCCCGAGACCCAGTTTCAACAGGCTGGAGCCCAATGCTGTTGCTTGAATGGCTGCTGGAGCCCAATGCGCTTCAACGGTTAGTGTCACAAAGCAGCCCCCCACATTTCAACAGGCCCGAATCGCGCGGTTTCCTGAATCGCATGGTTTCCTGAATCGCGTGGTTTCCTGAATCGCGCAGTTTCCTGAATCGTGCAGTTTCCTGAATCGCGCAGTTTCCTGAATCGAGCAGTTTCCTGAATCGCGTGGTTTCCTGAATCCGCTGGTTTCCTGAATCGCGCAGTTTGCTGAATCGTGCAGTTTCCTGAATCGCGCAGTTTCCTGAATCGCGTGCTGTCAGTTTCCTGAATCGCGCGGTTTCCTGAATCGCGTGTTCTCAGTTTCCTGAATCTCGTGGTTTCCTGAACCGCGGTTTCCTGAATTGCGGGAAAACAGTTTCCTGAATCGCGCAGTTTCCTGAATCGCGTGGTTTCCTGAATCCTGGTTTCCTGAATCGCGCAGTTTCCTGAATCCTGGTTTCCTGAATCGCGTCCAGTTTCTGAATCACGCATTGTTCAGTCTTAAAGATGAGAAAGGCCTGGCATTGCCGGCATCGAGGGTCTGGGCGGTGGCGACCATCCATCCTGTCCAAGGCCAATCAAAAGCCTTCTTTCAAAAGAGGCAGCTCACCTAATCATGCCAGCTATAGACCACATGTCCCAGGAAATCTTCACATTTGCAGGTCAGTCATTATGAGTCAACCCCAACAAGTTGGCGAGAATCAAGCACTAAAAGGGAGAGGCGCGCAGCAGAACATGATGAAAGTAGGAGGTGCCTGAAGGCCACAGCAAGCGTGAGCATTCTTGCTTGCGCGAGTTCGCATCTACCAGATCTTCACTGTGTCCATCCATGGCTCGCAGGGCCACTCAGCAACCTATGCTTGGTGAGTGCAACTGACCTTTGTTCGCAGATCAACACTTGAGCAGTGCCCTGTTGAAACCGAATCTTCAATCCAGGACCGTCTCGTCTTTCTGTGACGACAGTGCACATGAAACACGCCACCTCCTCGACCGCGTTGGCTGTCTCCCGAGCCGGTGACTGGTCACTCTCATCCTGAGCACGAGAGATAGCACAACTGTCACAGCAGTGTGGCGTGGCCCCGAGTCACAGGATTGAGTTTCCACCTCAGAAGCGCACCGAGGCCGCTGTGACAACTCGGCTCGTGGGAAAGCCACGTGCAGCCTGCCAAGAAGCCCCATAAGAAGCCCCAAGACTTCGAGCAAGACAGCAACCAGCACTCCCCCAGCACTGGGGGGGCAATGGGAGGGCCACGCCTCCGGCGGCTTTAGGCGGATGATGCCCTCCTTCGGCTCCAGTCGTTCCTTTGCTTCGCTGGCTTCTCTCTCCAGACTCCGTCCACCATCGATGTCCTCACAGTGCAGGTCTAGATGGCACAAACACCTGAAGACGAAGCTGACCTGCACGACCCTTACGGGAACGGCTCAAGGACATCCATCGTCTTCTTTTGAGCCCCGCACCTCTTCTAACACGGCACTTGTCTTGATCACATCCCGACATCGATCTTGGTTGACCTGCAGTTCCGGTGCTGCTGCGCCAGAGGGAACTTCGGACGTACTCGAACCTTCCAAACATCTTCCTGTGAACCGATTACAGCTGCGAAGGAGTAGATAAAGGCACAGCCTGATAATCCTGGTGGTTCACCTCCTTGTGTCTGCAAAGGATACGATTCATCGTGCAAAACGTCCGCAAACACCACATGGCCCTGGCCGGCTGCAAACCATGGTTACACGATTCACCATGCAATGAAGACCTCAATCACAACTGAAGCCAGAAGATCTGTGAAGGCCAAAGCTCCGACCTCAAACCCACAAGACTTAAACTTCAGCATGCAGAGAAGAAGACTGTGCCGGCAACGACTCTAACAGAACAGCTTCAGTGAAGAAGCTCATGTTGAGCAAAATCCTGAGAAGTCCCAGGCCGCTCATGCACACTCTTCCAGAAACCCATCAGCTAAGTGCTCCGTTGTTAGATGTAGACTCCCGAAACCTTCCAAATAATCTTGACCTCCCTCAAAAAAAATACAATAACATCCGGGGGCCATGCAAAGCCCTCCAGAGCGCGTTCCGCTCGCCGCTGTCGGACCCGAGCCACGGCCTGCTGCCTTCTCTCCACGACCTGGCTTTCCATGCTTCCCGGAATCCCAATGTCGATAGAATGAGGAGACAGTCGTCTAACGAACTTAGATGACAAGCGTCAACCAGCAGATCGTGTCTCCTCAGCTCTTGCCTCATCATCGTGCACCAGGATCGGCTGCACTGGATCTGGTCGTTTCAGCTGCGGCCCCTCCAGCCGTCGGTCATCGGGGCCTCATCAGCACGCCAGTTCTAAAGTCTCAACACTTCCGCTTCGCGAAGGATCGTGCGATGGAGCTCACTCGAAGCACTAGAAGCTTGCTTAGCCGAGGGGCGCCCATGCCTGTCAGCAACAAACTGCCGAACAGCCAGACGGCGCTGAGATACGGAGAGCGGCATGGGTCCAGCACATCTACATTTCAAAACCCATGCTGTCCAAGCCTCCTCTGATCTGGAGCAGATTGGAGCAGTCACGTTACCAAACTAACGTCGTCGCAACCGCTGAATCAACGTGCTCAGCAGCCCGCATGAGTGAAGCTTGTGAATGTCATGTCACCGCGAAGCCCACAGCTGCATCGAAGAAGAATCATGGTATGTGGGCTTTGGCTGGCAAGAATGCTAAGTTTACAACTGTGTGACTGTGTTTGATACTGAGGAGAGTGCTGGGCTTCGCAAAACGACTTTCTTGATCATTGCGGTCACTACTGACCCTGCTTCAAGAACTAAGAGACAGGGACAGATCAGCACACACAGCAAGGTATTCAAATGCTGACACACTTATGAGGAGGAAGACCGTCTCACGAGAGCGGACACCCGACTAGGAGCGCAAGAACCCACAAAATCACCATCCCAACCGGCCAAGCTAAGCCGAGCCTTCTCAAACCGTGCCGGACACCCAAACGCTCTAAACCCAAACCCGAGATCCTGCAACTCTACTACCCTACGGCCATGGGCGAACTGAAGCATAAGTCACCGCAAGGATAATCCAACCGTACCATCGCACTTGTGACTTGTGAATACACTTCACCATCTGTGGCACGTGGGAAGCCTTCCCTGCATGAGACTGTAGGGCTCATCTGATCTGCACACGCTCGGTTCAAGTCTGATCGCCTTCCTTTGAGTACCACTTTTGCTCAGGGTTTCAACAAGTTTGCGATCTTCCTGGGCTGGCTTGTCCGAATGTCTTCTCTGTGCTGAATCAGGTTAATCATGTATGACCTAAGTGCGCTGTGGTCTTTTTGGACGTCGCTGCCATGCTTTCTGTTCTCTGGCTTCGCAAAAGCACCCAGCCCAACTCAACCAGGCTCGCAGTGCAGCGGGCCCGAGGCACAAAAGTTGAGTTAACTGTCGGCGGTGCGCGGGCGGACATGACACATACACTGCTACCAACAGCTTTCGGATCATGAACGATGACAATCACCGACATGTCCCTCCTTCGTCGCCTACACCGCAGCGACGCGTGCAGTCCTCTGCCAAGGTTGCCATTAGAATTCTTTCGGCCTCTGCCACGGGGCCGTGTCATGCTGGGCTGCCATGTCAAACTCGCAGCACTGCAGACTCACCCACAACTGACAGCATCCGTCAAGGGGCATACCCGCAATGCAAATCATACGTTACTCGTTGTGCGCGCGCAGCTCTCTCGACTCGCTGGGTGTGTCTGGACCACGTCCTGTGACGGCAGAAAAGACCTTGTTCAAGGCATTACCTCCAACGAAGGAACTGTGGTGAGCATTCATAAAGCTCCTTGAAATTGATGGAACCCACGGGGCACCTACGGGTCACCTAACCCCCTTGACACCGTCCACCTGAAGACACCCTAAGGACATGGAGACACCGCTGCGCAGGAAGATTGTCGATGCAGCAAATCGGCATCGGAGTTGCGGCAACCACAGCTCAACCATCAACGAATTCAGCAGTGACCCGCGCCAGCGATAGCACATCTACGGCCAGTACGGGATGAGATGCTAGCACGCAATCTCTGCGAGTGTTTTTACGTGAACACATGCTTACGTAATCATACGTACCTCTCCACTCGTTGGCTAGGGGAGCTCCGGCTTGATTAGACACCCCAAACGAAGGAACACAACGGACCATGTAATATTCTCAAGAAGGCTGAATGATTGCATTAGTGAAAGATTGTCATGGGGTACTTTGCTTGTGGAAGATGCCGTGCGTTGGCCACCAGCAGGACATTGATGCGAAGAGCATCGGAAATAAGGCACACTTGTGCCTGCCCCGGTCCATCAAGTTTGATGCACTCTGGGCATACCGGACATCTAGGATGCTTCATGCCTGTCAGGGTGCGAACCGGGTGTGAAGCTATTGCACGTGCGTCATTGTCGGTTCTACCGTCTGACAGATACACCCACTGCTCAGCACCCTGTACTAATTGCCATGCGGACATCAATGCGGCAGGCGCCGACCACAAAAGAGCCCGAGCAGCCACCCTTCAGCGAGGAGGCGCTCGGACTTCTAGGACATAGGCAAAATGCCAATGGTAGCCCCACCTGGCAGAAGCGAATGGAACGCAAAAAGATGCAAAAAGTACAGCGCAGGCAAAAGCTTTGCACTGCAGTGCGACCCAGGCACAAGTCATCCCGGCCGTCAAGTCCCGTTCGGCTGTTGCCCGGCGAAGTCGCCCCGATGAAAAACTTGCAACCAGCCACTTTGCCTCAAACGGATTCAAACGGTCCATTCTGAGGCATCACCAGTGCTACTGGCAATTAGTGTCGAGTGCCGATGCCATGTCTCTCCATCGTGGCTCCAACTCTTAGCAGCAAGAGACTCCGGATGCATGTCGTGCTTGCACTAGTGGCATTTGTTGGCCATCCCCACCCTCCTGTTTCAGCGAATGCTACACAATTGTAGAGAAATTAAGTGGAGCCGCGGCGATCGCGTAGTTCCTTTTGATCTGCGAGCAGGTGATCCAAGGCTGATGGGCCGGCGTACCAGGCTTTCCAGCCCTCAGAGGTCAACGACCCCACCATGTCCCGGCCACGAAGCCGCAAGAAACCGCAACAAACACAACAGGCAGTTCCAAGAAATGACAATGGCCCTGCCACCTTGAGGCCAAGAAGCGATCTCCCTTTCCACAAGGACTCGGATCTTGCAGCCCCGCTTCGCAGCATCTTCAAGGGCATTGATGATGGCAGGTGACTTTAGTGTCAGGGAAGAAATCATCATGACCAGTCCTCAGGCATTCGCAGAAGATGGGGCATCTAAGCTCTCAGAAAACAAAAGATTACGCTAGAATTGTTAAGAGCTCTCCCCGTTCTGCCGGAGAGCGTGCTTCTGGTCCCGCAGGTCTCTCCGAAATGAGCTTCAGGAGATACGCGACCAGACCTACCCCTTCCCAGAAGCCTCCGGACAACGGCGACAGGCTACTGCCTGTTGCTTCACCTTTAGTTGGGATGTAGGGCGGGTTCGAGACGACGAGATCGAAGCCTGCATCGTCGTTGAGAAGGGCCACCGCATCCTCTGCACGAAACTTCCAGTCTATGGTCCGACCAGCAACTCCCACCACACTCTGCGCGTTGAAGGTGTTGCTTTGGTAGTACTTGGTAGCGACCGGGTCAATGTCAACGAGGGTGACCTCTAAGTCACCGACTCCCTGCGCATAATGCGCAGCAAACTTTCCTATCAGACCAGAACCACTTCCCACGTCAATGACTCGCTTTACCTGCCGCATCTCCGCCAAGCAGTCTACCAAGCCGCGACAAACAAGAATCGTGTCGATACTCGGCTGCATGAAGCGACCACCTAGCGGGCGCGCAAATATCATGCCGACATCCCGGTAGTGCAGGTATCTGACTTCATGTGGCTGGACGACAAAGCCTCGGTAGGCATTCGACATGACCACCGGGTTCTTGACCCGGATGTCTGGTGGTCCGGGTGCATGGCTAACTACACCGTCTTTGACGATGCCAGTGTCCCAAACTATTTGCTCATCAACATCGTCGTCGAAGACGACTATGGGAAGGCTTCTCACCTGGACGGTGGCCGGGAAAGTTGCGAAATCGAGATCATTGGAGATGAGCTCATGGTCCTGAGTCGAGCCACTGTGTGTGGAGCCTGGCGAAGAGCCCTTGCTGGCAGGCTTCTTGCCTTGGCGCACGCATGCGAAACGGCATGCTGCGAACAGACCTAGATGACACAAATGTGCATTGGCCCGTATTTATGGTTTGTTCAGCTCGCTAATTGTCAAGCAAAGGCAACACCATTCCTGTGGTTCGCTGACGCGCAAGCTATCTGGGCCCTGCTATCCCAGACTGCTTCATTATTGACTGCTACGCTGTGCTAAAGCTGCACACCAAGAAACGCACACTCCTGTCGCTCATGTCAGCGGGTAGATGAACTTGCTTGGTCTCTCGCTCACGGGGGCTAACCGTAGGCTCGCTGCGCTCCCTTGGAGCCTTCAAACAGAGCTTGCTTTTGTTACACTCTGCGTGTGCATCTTGCTAGCTACGGCTGCGGCTAGGAGGCCATCAAAACTCGCTGCATGGTGGAAGTACTCAATGTACTCATTATGCAGGGGTTATAAGGGCATCAAGAGTTCAAACAGTAGGCAATGGAAGTAGCGCCCTCGGTCCTGCCTTGCGGCTCCTGACAGAGAGACAGCCGACGCAGCTGGCGACCATGGCACATCGGCCGGGGGATTTGATGCGCCCAAGTCAAAGGCTCAAAGGGTTGGAATTGCTGTAACCATGAGTTGTGGAGAGCAGCTGGTCAATGCCATGTCGCATCGCCAACCTAGTGGTGACGTTACAGTCCGTTCTTGCATGGTCTGCCAGTGCGAAAACTCGGAAGATATCCCAGCCAGTTGGAACAAGGCGGACATCAAGTTCAACGTGCGAGGGTAACCTGGCATTTGACAAACTGCGAGACTGCAAGACCTTCATGCTGGAATGCAGCCAACGCTCACTGCAAATCCAAGGGAGTATGAGGGCACCTCGCCTCTAAAGCCCATATCCGTTAAAGGCACCGAATGATTCCATAGGGTTGTGCCGCTAGATATAGTTGCACAATGCAACTTAAGGTCGCCAATCACAAAGCTTCAGCCCCGGCCTTGACCCCAAAAACCCCAAACTTTCATCAACAGGCGGCTCTTTCGGGTGCGCATTGTGTTCTTCAGGCGTTCTTTTGCAGTGCAAAAGCAGCTCATGTGCAAAGAACAGCTTATTCCAAAAAGCAGCAGCTCATTCGCAAGGCCCATGGATCCTGCACCTCCCCCCACAACCAGCCCTAGACAAAAGCTAACGCATTAGGTAACTCCGCCAGCCCTCAGCGGCTAGATTTCGTGATTTGTCTGTGCCCGCCTCCACTTCCAAGGCACCCATATAGGCGAGGTTATGGAGGTTATGGGTAGATATGAACTTCTAGATGCGTCCGACTCTCAGATGAGTTACGAATTGTGCTATGCCTAAGTGCGAGCTCCGTGGCACTGGCGAGAGGTGTTCGCATGACTGCATCGGAGATTTTGGAACGAATGCGAACACAAAATCGACGACTTCCGCTCAAGCCATACAGCCAAACAAGAACCTCCCCCACGTGTTGCAAGAAAGCTTGCCTTTGGTGAACGCTTTGCTCGATTTTCCTTCATACCGAAACGCACGAACTGACATTCCACAAGCATATGCAGCGCGTTTCCAGAGTCTTGTCATGAGTTTTCCAGCAGGATGGGTAACGCGATCCGATGACGACAAGATACTCCACACAGGACATGGAGTAGTGAGTAGTGTAGTTATCCTAGTATCCGCAAAAGGATGCTCCGCTCATGGCAGTCGTCGCCCAGGGAAGTGTCTAAACCAATGTATCGAAGGTTTCTCAACCGCAAACTTAGTGCAAAGCTTGTGCGGTTGTCTTCCTCTCGCACGCTTGTTGGGCCCACCAGCACCAGTCAGGCTTTCCCACTCACACCGAGAAGGAATGCATGAAGGGACCGTTGGAAGCGACCTCCATAATCTGTGGGGCATTGAAGTCACCTGCAACAGTCAAGACTGAAGAGCCACACAAAGGAAAAGGCATAAGGTATCCTGCCAAACGTCGATTCGACTGTACGAGGCCTGCAACAATCTCTGCTGCCTTGCCGCCACCCGCAAGCTCGGCGGCAGATTTGCGCAGCGCCTGGACACAGGCAAGAGAACCATGGAGAACAAGAGAACCCAGCCGGCAGCTCGTTTAAGTCAAGAACGAACGTGTGAAATACTCAAACCCATGAAACGCGTGTCACTGGAGTCAAAGCCGACAAAACCGAGTCGGCGCTCTGCTTCCAAGCCTGCACAAACGCTTCATATAGTCGATGGGCATCACTTTTTTGCAGTTGCTGCGAGTACTTGAAATCGGAGTCCTACAGCAGGGCTGCAAAGGCTGCAAAGGGTCACGCTGTTCAGAAAAAGCCTGCCCCTGAGGCCACCCAAGAATTCTTAGAAATGCACAGGCTGCAGAAGAACTAAAGGGGACACTGCCTCCCATCATGCGGTTGTTGTCTTGTCCACTTTTTCAAGTTGGCTTGGTTCGGCTAACGTTCAAGGAGCACAGCTGGTGATCCGCAAAGAGTGCTTACACTGACACTTTTGGCTTCTTCCGCTGAGAGTAAAGAGAAGTAGATCGCATGGCTGCATGGGTGTCCACGACGTCAAACGTTGACCCTCTCGGTGGTTCCTGTGGCCCCAGAGGCTCTCAGCCCAGTGCGCATGTAAGACATCCAACCTTCCCTGAGCACGACTCCGTCCTTCAGCTCGGACACAAGCGAAGCCTGCGCAGGCTGTCAAAACCATCACCCACGTGCACAATGCCTCATGCTTACTAAAGGCTTGTCCAGCATGTGGCCCTGAAGAAGCGCCTGCGGCAGCACGAGGATGCCCTGGAACACATGTTCGTGCTACTTTGCGTCGCAGAGAGACAAGTGCAACAAGTGCCCCCGCACGTGTTTCTTGTCTGAGGCACTTGTAAGTGCGCATAGACCGCACTTTTCGCCGACATGCTAACCCTACAAATCCGGCTACTCGTCAAAGTAGCTATGGCCCGCGTGCTGTTAGGTACTCCCCATTTGCACGATGGCCTGGTAGTCACCTCGCTGTGAAATGGCCGCCACAGACTCGGCCTGAAAAAGAGGTCATAAACGACCAAAAGTAGCCCGATGCATCTGCTGAGCTTGCCAAGGCCAAGATGTTGTTTGCAGCTTCATGCAGAACGTGCTCCGAGCACCTCTTTCGAATCCTTCGCTTGCGAGAGCTTCGCTGTGAGAAGAAACCTGCCAGTCACGGCGGTACACCATGACACTAAAGGACCTGGTTGGGGTAGGGTAATGTAGGGTAGCTGCCAGCACTCTGCCATCTTTGCCGTATCTCTGCCATTCTCTGTCAATTCTGATCATGCCTCGCCGCAGGGGCAACCTTGTCTTCAGTCGCCCCCTTGTTGAAGGACACCGCTACAAAGAGACCATGGCCAATCTCAGCCTGAAGAGCCGGGTCAAGGCACAAGGCCGATGAGTCAACTGAGCATGTGCTCCCGTCATGGAACTACAAATGATGGCAGGTGGCCCAGGTGTCTGTCTCCTCATCGGTTTGCAGTTTCGCTCGGTTGCAGCGCTGGACCACCACGGCAATTGTACCGCTGGCCTTGAAAGCCTTCACGCAGGGCTTGCAGCATTCATGAAACCCCTTTGCAGCAGTGCAATCCATTCATGATGTTTTTTGGTCTGTGATATGGAATTGGGCATGAGTGCTGGTCTTTTCCACGAGACCTCTGGCAATGGCCATGTCCTGCGCACCTGGTCCGACACTTTCCGAGGCGCTGGATAGCCTTTGGGCAGAGAATCTGTGCAAGCACGCAGCATGTAGCAAAGCACCTGCATGTTACCCGAATGAGGGGTTGCTTTCAATGCGAGGCCCTGCTTACCCATCCTCCCTCCCCACAGAGCCGGGTCCTCTAACAAAGTGCAGCTGGCGAACCCCAGAAAACTTGAGAACCGCGGGTTGGACCTTGAGATTGCAACCCTCAAGGACTCTGCCAGCGTGGGGTCTTGGGGGGGGGACCTCCGGGGCGTTGACCCCACCCGCCTTCCAGAAACCCCCAACCCGCCTTCTGGGGACCCCTTTACCCTTGCAGAGCCTGATTCCGGTGCCTTCTTTCTGCGTCTTCCGGCTTCCGGGTCTCTTCCAGGCTTCTGTCATGCTCTTTCGCCAGAACATGTTGCGTCAGCTTGCGTGGTCCTAGTTCTGGCTTGTCTTGGACCTTCTTGCGCGCCTCTTTGGGGCTCTGGGGACTGCCTGGCGACTGCAGGAACCTCCTGGGGAGTGGGGATTCCTGGGAGCCGTCAAACCTGTGCTGTTGATGGTATGGCCTTTTCAAAAATCTTTTAAACCATCTCTTCGGGATTCCTGGGACCTCGGAGTAGAGCAACCTCCACCTAGACAGAGCTGTGCACTCGGATGCCCAACCTTTTCCAGCTTCGGCAGGGTCGCGGGCCTGAAGGAAGTTGAAATCACAGCAGGACTGCCAGACTCTGTGACGAGTCACCCCCCTAGCATACATGAAGCATACATGAAGCTATGTGAAATACTACGACATACACAAGAACATAAATTTCGAACGGAAGCCTTGGAAGTTTATCCCAAGAAAGGTTGTTAATCTTGATTTTCGGCCACCGCTGGAATACCTTCGCTGACCAGAGTACGTAATCAAACTGTGTACACCCCATGCGCCTCCCTCATCCCCTTACACTACAAAATCTACTGCAGTAGGTGGTCTCGGAGTCAATCCGAATGCGCACCTCTTCGGCCCGCCGCTTGAACTCACTTTGCATATCTGGCGGCAGGTCTTCGACTTCGCATTCGGGGTCCTGACCGGTGTTCGATGGGCGGATCAACCTAGTCATACCTAGCCACACCTGTCTCGTGGCGCAGATATGGGGGTTTCCGAAACTAGGGGTACCTGGTTGGGGTCCCTACTCTAGGGGGAGGTCTATAAGGGGTCCCTTATGTTCGTAAATCCCCACATGCCTCTGCGAAGGCTTTCATCCAGGCGTCGCTCATCAACAAAATCTGCAGCACCTTCAATCCGATGCGAACGGACTGCAGCAAAACCAAGTGGAAACGCATGGAAACGCTGAGTTGCTTGGGCCTCTGTGCCAAGAGGCGTCTGGAGCACGAGATCTGGTCTCCTTCCCCCTGTCCCAGCCGACCCTTCACCCCAAACTCCCGACCTCCCAAGCCTCTCCTTTGACAAAGCTGCACTTTTCGTGTAGGGAGAAGAAAACAATCCAAAGCCTGTCGAGCTTGGGCAAACTGCCGGAAAGCTTTGAATGCGTCCACTGGCTCTCTTCGCCTCTTCGTAAAGTCTTGTTTGTAGCTCCGGTAGCCGCTGTGCTTCGCATGGCCAGCAGAGGATTCGGAAACTGAAAACGCGCGGAATTGGAAACTAGAAAAACCGTGATTCGGGGAAAACTGGAAAACGCGGATTCGAGCATGGATTCGGTGAATCGCACGGCTTTATGAATTGTGTGAAGCCAGTTTCCTGAATCGCTTGGTTTCCTGAATGGCGGTTTCCTGAATCGCGTGAAACCGATTTGCTGAATCGCGTGGTTTTCTGAATCGTGGTTTTCTGCGTCTTAGGAGCACAGTCAGGCTCCGGGGTGCATGGGATGGGCGGAGCCTGCCGAGACGGTGCACATGTGTTGCAATTATGTGTAGATTCCTGTATTTCGTGAACATTGGGAAATGAGCTCTCGAATGCTGCAGCCACCGGTACCATACCCAAGTAGGACCGAGAAGACGTTCATCAAAGAACCGAGATACGAAGACCTGCAATACCTACAACAACTCATTGCTTCGCAGCTGAGACACTTCATGCACTCGATCGTGCAGGAAGGGCCTTGCATGCCGGTGCTGCTCATGCACTGCAAGAAGTCGCCACGTGATTTGCCCGAATGTCTTGGGCAGCACACCTTTCTTTGCAAAGCTTGCAAAGATATCTCCAGGCAACATTCTTCTCCTGCACGCAGACCACGCTTCAGTACCATGAGTATGGATTTGTACATAGCTTGTAGACTTGTTTAGTTTGTCCTGTTTAGGAGCCACGTGGTCAATCTGACAGAATGCTTTTGGAATGCCGAAATACAACACTTCTGGCGCTGAAAGCCTGGGGTCAAAGCGGATTCCCCCTGCTCCCCGTCATACGACCCATCCGTCCTCCAGAGAATCGAGGGCCTCGCGCTCTTTGCGTAGGTGGACGCACGCGACACGGAACTCCCGGAAAACCTCGCTGCAAACTTGCAATAACCAGGAGGTATGAACAGAGGCCTGAACTTGGGAAAGGAGAACCCAGCGAGAGGGGCGGAGGGAATGGGAAAGTGCGAAAGTGGTACCGGTCGGCACTGCAGACAAAATTGCTGTGGTAGTACGCAGATACAACCCCGCGCTACCTCAAATACCTATTTCATCCTATTTCGTCGTTCGGGGTCGCGGCAAAAGAGGGCTCTTCAAGTGAGTATCATGCGAAACTGCAGCCAACGATTTCTCAAATGAGTGCGGCTGCAAATGAGCACGTGTTTGCTTGAGGACGCGACCGTCTCACAATTGTTTGCAAAGGAATATGTATTCTCCTCAGTGCAGCAATGTGAGGCAGCTTGTGGAGGTGAAAAACTCGATGCTACATCAGACCATGCCGATCACAGGAAGAGAGAGAATCATCTGTCAACCCAACACCACTCCGAGATTTACTATGCACACGATTCTTCACCAAGATGCAAGAAGAGGCTTCATGCTGTCTCGAGCTTTCCGCAGCCTCTCTGTCCGCTGGGCCAACGCCGGTCCCTCCAACCTTGGCCAAGTGGGAACATGAGTTCATGGCCAAGTGCAGGCTCAGCGTGGACCGAGTCAGAGAGCTGCATACGAAGGCCACCAATGGGAACATGAAGCGGTGCACATCATGACCACCTCTCCCGGTTACATCAAGCTTGCGGAGGCTCAAGATGCTTCACTTAATCCTAGGCCAGGCAGCAGATCATTCCTGGCTGAGGGGCTGCTGGGTCCACTGGCCATTCAACCCCTTGCAGAACCCTGTCCCAAAGTTTCAACAAGGCTTCTTGCTGTCCGTCCAGGCTGTTGTTGGAAGAAGCAAGGACTAAGGACTGGCAGCGTTAATCTGCAGATTCCTGAGGTGGCTATCAATTTCGCGCTCCATGGTTGTGTGACGCGTTGTGGCTGGTGGCATTGGTACCATTGGTAGAGGCTTCATGGAGCGAAGTGTTACAAGGGGCTGCGTGCCCATGGGTTTGTTCGTGGGCATGCGTTCTCCGAACAACTTCCCAATACCTACACTCTTGACTAGTTGAGCTTCAGTAGCTGCAGGTTCGTGCGCATGTCCATGTCGTGATGCCTCTGCGTCGTCGCACAACTTTGCTCACTCTCAAGCAGAAGCACTCCATTTAGACATGCCTCGCTCTCCTGTCATTGCAGGCTTGAGACAAACCCTGTCGACCCAGAGCTCGATTGCCTTCGGTCCAACTCCAACTCCTCGTCCTGCCTCAAAGAAAGCTGCCAGGTCTTGCCATCGATCGTGCTGCTCATGAAGGTCTGAGTCGCTAGGAAGGCATCAGAGCTTGCTTTCCGAGCTTGTCAACAGTGAGGGTGCCGGCTGCTGTCGTTCTCAATGCTATACTTTGCCCGCAAGTTTACCGAGTGGCCTTTGGCACCAGAAAGCGATCTTTCCAAAAATAGGTACATCCGGGTCGAGGCGTACAGGCAACTTGGTCGTGCTGCACGTCTGTGAAGCCTGCTTCCCATAACTTGGGGATGGTCTCTGCCCGGAAGGAGCGCACGCACTCGATCCAGTTCCGCCCGGCATCGAAGTAGAAGGTGAACACCCCACCAGGTCGTAAGAGCCTTCCGGCTTCCACGAAGAAAGCCCCAACCTCCCCATCACCAGCGGCCTCCCCAGGTGAGAGCGGGTAGGCGTCGAAGAGGATGCCACTGAAGGCACCTTCAGCCATGCTGCCAACAAGGTCCTGCCAGAATCCGCCCAGCACGATCGTGGGGCACCTGAAGGACATCGATATCCACTAGAGAGGGAGTCACAAAGTCAACGTCAGTTGCTATCACAGGGGCTTTCAGTTCTACAAGATCCTGACCTTGTACTCCTTCACACTTCTGGCTACTTCAATGCGTTCAATGCGGGGCACTTTGCAGTTTCGGCCCACTGCTCGGCACGGCCCAGAACCTCCGCATTGGCCTCCACAATGACATGTCCTTCCACACCAAGATTATCCTCAGCGACATCAGCAAAACTTGGGGACAATCCCCGAATCTACTACCAACTTTATCACGGCTTCGACTGCACAGGCGTGCACTGCTGAAACAAGGAATGCATGACCTAGACTACGCATGCCACGACGATAAACTGAAATCACGCAATGGGTAGCAAGTTGCCAGGGCTGCTGCAGACAGACCCAGACCGAAACCGACCTGATCCGGGCCCGAAGGACAAAAAGAATCCCACAACAGTACGCTCAAGGCGATTGCTTGTCGCGCTTTCAAGCGAGCAGGATTCACCTGCCTCTAGCACAGGCCCAGGTTGTGATGATGCCACGGCAGCCAGGGCATGCATGTACGGCGCTTCCCAGTCCTCCGCAGAGTTTGCAGGAGTTCCAGGCTAGCTGCCCACTGACACCATGCACTCTGTGTCCAGCTGGTGCCACACAACACGCAAAGTTCAGACTGTTGCATGCTCCTCCATCACATCGTGCCCCAGGATGGAGAGGCCTGCAGCCCGGGGTTAAGCGGGAAGCTCTTTTTTCAGCCCTATGAAGCCCTCCACAAGATCATTCGGCAAAGTCCTGCCTTGGCCTCCTCCGGGTAAAGTCCTCAGGGGAGCAGACTCCCTATTCTGCCTATTCTGTGCTCCGGCTCTGACAAAACCGTCCTATGACCAGTCGGAAGTTCGCGGCTCTGGAAAAGTCATCTATCCAGTCATCTATCGAGTATATGCTAGATGGAGAAATGTGGGGGGAAATGCGGAAATTTGGTCTCCTGAGGACAGCTTCTGCCTCCTCCCAGGATGCCCGTGGCTGGACTTCATCGGCAGCCACATCCATGAGCTTGACTCAATTGACCCTCTCCCGCAATTTCTCGCCTCTGCTAATTTTTAGGGGAGAATGGAGGAATTCCATTCTTGAGCTCAGCATGGACAGACAGGGTCAACGCGAGCCTCCATGCAAGGAATGTGATGCACAATCTTCGGCTGACGACCGTTGCCGGGCCCTTGCAGACGGCTGCGAGCTGCAAAATACACGAGGTGCTACTACAAGGACCATGGATGCAACAAAACGGCAGACGTAGGGCAAATTAAACTGAAGCTGAGAGCATTTTTGCATATGGGTTTCGTTTCGCATGCAACAGGGCGGCAATGCTGCGCTGCTTATGGGCAGGCATGCCACTCTGCTGCAGTCCTAGGACCTAAGGTCAATTTTGTCATTTGCGTGGCAGCTGCATGACTCTGAAGCATCGTTGAGCAAAAGGCCTCGAATACAAGTCCCAAAGTGCTGCCGCTGTTGAGATCTAGAATCACCGCAGCTGCCAGGAATTCCTAGCCGCCCTAGCCCTCAAGGCTTCTGCCGTTCAGGGCACCTGCGACTTCACCCGTGTTAGCTCCTGCAGGATGCAGACCAGAGCAGTGAGCACATGTGAACACTCAAGCACTATCTGATACACTTCCTTCATCAAGACGCTCATTTGGATCTCGATGTTCTTCAGCTGGCCGGCCATCTTTGAGACAGTGTGCACCATGGAGTCCTAGGGGGTTGGGTCACAATGATCAAAGCATGCACTCCACATTTGGGAGATGGCTTCGGGTCTACACAGATCATGCACGATCATATCATATAAATAAAATCACGCAATGCGGAACGCGATGAAAGTTGCTCAGGCTGCACCTTGTCCCCGGGATCGTACTCAATCGACTTGCCGTCACCCTTCTCCTGACCATCAGAAAAATCCTTCACGTCCCTGTGCCTATACCCCCAAGCCCGACACAGGCTAGTTTCGAGTAGTGTTGAGCTCGCTTATGAAGGGCATGAAGGGCAACAGGACAACCCAAAGAGCGAAGATAGAACAGAAACAAAATACAAAACCTGAGAAGAAAACGCATGCGCCGCAGGTTGGCAGCCTCCTTCTCCTTGCCATTCTCATTGTCCGGAGCAGCGTCGTCGCCTGTGGCTTCAAGTGTCCAGGCGGGTGCCAAACGCCTATCAACCCTTGCCTTCATCCTTCGCCTTGCCAGACTCATCCGCATCACCAGTGTCCTCCGAAGTGCCCGAGCTCGTGGCGTGGCCAAGTCTGCTTCACTCTTCTTGCACAAGACTCGCAAGACTAGGAAGAGAATTTTGGTGACGGCCGTCCCCGGCCAAGCGCTTTTTCAAAGCTTCGTATCTTTCCTTCATCCCCTGAAACCTGGGCAGAGGATGTTGCACAGCCACCACGACGTTGGAGTCCCCTCAAAGACAAGCTGACATGCAAGGCATGATAAGGCCCCGGCCGCTTCTTGGCCTCCTCCGTTCCGCCGTTTTTGTCGGGATGCATTTGCTTGGCCAACCTGCGATACCTCCGCGAAGCATCTCGACGGCCAGCCAAAACAGACAGGGCTCCCCACCCGAAAAACTTTCCCAAACCTCCGGGCGCCGCGCGCATTGTCGAGATCCCGTTCGCTTGCATCGCTATCGAGGCCAAAGAACATGAAGTTGGCCTTCTCTCCCAGCCTCAACACGAGCATGCTTCCACCTAAACTTACATGTCCAACCCTTCGGAAGCATAACCTGAATATCGCTGAGAGAACCCTGAGAAACTCGTGTGTCTCGGGGCTTCGGCTTCTCTAGCTCCGAGAGACGGCTATGATAAAGCTGGGAGTTTTCCAGCAGCCGCTGGCCCACCTCCCCAAAGCACACGCCGATCTATCACAAGTAAAGAACATCCGCAAGTCACCACTCCCGGGCCTCGTGGACCAGCCCACGCAACTCCGTTGTGGAGAGGTCGTCGAGATATCTTGGCACGCGAAGCTCGCCCCCGAAACCGTAGACTCACCCACGAGAAAACATCGAAAGCATTTCAATAAGTAGAAAAACCACAAGGGAAAGCTCCGGGCTTGGACACGTCTTCGGTGATCGAGTTCAGAAGGGTGTCGACAGCTTCGTCATCAAAGACTTTGTAGTCCCCACTGTCTTTTCTCACCTTTTTCTCTCAGGCTGCCACACACGGAGCCCTGCTGAATGTCTCTATATTGCTGAGCAGTGACGCAGTGATGCTGAGGCCATGGCTAGGGTTCGGTTTTGGCTCGTCTCGGGGTCTTTGACCCGCATGATCAAGGGTCGGCCGAACCTCAGCGCGCTCACACACCCAGCCACGAGAGTCCGCTAGAGTCTGCTAGGGCAGCGTGACGACGCCAGGTGCATTTGAAGCAGCTGGAGCTTGGAATGAACCCTGGTGACTGGAAGACTGCTGCACATTGTCCAAGGGGCTCATCATAGGCTATGGCGTCTCCTTGAGGTAGGCCTGCAAGTCAGGGCACGTAGAAGTTTCAGCTTTGCTGTCCATTTTTCTGTCCTTATTGCCGCAAGAGCCCACAGCCCTCCGTGCTAAGACATACCACACAATGCCCACAATCTCGGAGCCTCCCATCCCCCTCTCTTAGACGCGCAGTGATTGCGGCATGACATGCCCTGCCTGAACAACCATCCTTCGGAGGGTCAGAATCATGCCCAGATTCACCTGAATCGCATCGAAACGTCTTCAGCATGATGCATTACCTGGTCCTTTAAGGCGGGGATAATACATCCTGGAGTCTCCAAAGCAAAGATCAAGAATGATCAAACGCACACACCTCGCAGCAACACTGGCCTCTGAGGGGGCTTGTGGTCGCTTCGCAATGGACAACTGCCTCACAGCCAGTACTCGCACTGCTCTCAAAGCAACAAACAAAACGTTAGAGTGAGCCTAGCCACTACTGAACACACTGAACGGCACATACCCCTTTTATGGCTACCGACATACAAAGAAACTCACATGCGTGGTCTCACCTCCTCAATGCTCGCCACCATTGTGCCACATTCCGGGCATTTGAACCAGGATTTGCCCTGGGCCAATTGCTGGCAGATTGTCACAGCTTCAATACAGCGCAAGAGGGAATTTGCAGAGGTCCTTGACAAGCAATGATACATCCGAGTCAAACAAGCACGGAGCTTCGACAGCACAGACAAGCTATGACAAGCCACATCAAGTGACAACCCAAGCTGTCGAACGCCACAACGCCACATTAGTCTCCAGAAGGTACGGCTGCTGAGTTGGACCACAAGCAAAAACCGATACCTGCCTGCGGTGTTCGCTCTGGACTGGGGCTTTCCTCAGGGAGCTTGACTGGCAGCAGATGAAGGAGACCCTAAAATTTGGCTGCACAATGACCACAAGCAACTCCATGATTTTCTGAATTCCTCGTGTTCAGGTGACCGCACGACCGTCTACCTGGCATGTGCTGCGATTACCTACCCCTCCCTGTCGACCTCTGCAGCAGTGTGCACGATGATTCGAGCCTCGCACAGTACTTTCTGGAAAGTCAGTGGTCAAGAGCTTAAGATCGCCCAAGAGTTCAGGGCCCCTGCACGCTGCGGTGAGGACTTCGACGTCTTCCGCGGCGAAGAGGAAGACCTGAAAAGGGTTTATGCCGAAGTCTCCGACAGATGGTTGGGTGTCTGAGCAGGATTCATGTTGCATCGTGTTGGCGCGCTCTGCGGCCCGGGCGTGGAGGGGCAATGGCTATCAGGGTAGGTAAGCCCACCGATGATCACCTTGGGTGCCTCACTAGGCACCGCACCTGCCACAGGGCCACCGCTGCCCCTTTAGTTTCCTGCGGCTGACAGGTCCGCTAGGGCCCAACCTGCCGGCTGGGGCGGATGGCCAGACAGATCCTGCCCAGTAGTGGAACTCAGCATGTGTTAAAGTGAACAAAAATCATCACATGAAACAACAGCCTCGGTCGGCGGATATGCTTTGTCTTGGCTCACGCCGTTCACGCCACCAAGAATCCGAGGTGCCGGGAATCTCACAGCCTTGCAAATGGCTCGGAGTCAGTTTTCTCCATGCTTTCCATCGATGCATGTATCTATGGTATGCACTTCACGCGGTATATGTTTAATGGCAGCTTGTATTTTTTGTTAGACACATATGTTCACCGCCTCCCCCCCTCGCAGTGGACCAACCGCGAACGCCAGAAGCCCGAACATCCAAAACTCGAAATCACAAGACCTTCTTTATTCTAAGGGAATTCTACTATATCCCGAAACCCCTAAACCCTAAACCCTAAACCCCAATTCTAAGGGGGAATGCTACTATTTGGGGGTTTATATCCCTAAACCCAAAACCCTAAAACTCCAAGCTGTTCTGGAAGAAGCTCCAGCGAAGCTCGGACTTTCTGATTCTCGATTGGTGCAAAGAAAGGCCCAGTCTGCCGAGGATAAACCAAAAGCTACCTGTAAAGCAAAGCCGATTTTACTAGAGAGACCCGACAATCAAAAGATCCAAACCACGCCGGAGAGCTTCTCCGAGAAAACTTTGGACTTGGTGGGTAGCTGTTATACATACTGGCAACCCCATTTGATTCATAGTGCAATGCACAGTTCCTGTGGAGAGAGAGCGAGAGCGAGAGCGAGAGCGAGAGAGGGGCCTCCACCCCGAAATCCCCAATCCCCAAAAACCCAAGTCCGAAAACTTTGGAAGCTTGATTTGTCTTAGAACTTCGGGCTTCTGGAATCTGGGTTTTTTAGATTGTGTTCTGCACAAAAAGAACGCCTCTATAATTCCAACAAAGCACACATAACGCTTGGGATCTTGCAGCTCGTGCTAACTAAAGAAATACTTTACTCGCGGCCACAAAATGGATAGGGAACAAGGGCTTCGGCATGATCCTATCGAAATGCTTTTGCAGATCATTGGAGTAGTGAGGACGTTGATGAGATTCCCACAGGTCTACTAAAATCTCACAGATGGGCAACACAATGCTGTACGATACTAACGGTCAGAAAAGTGAAAAGCTTGCTGTCGGAAGCTAACGCTGCTCAATTTGTCTAATGTGGTTCAACACGCGGCTTCTAGCGTCCTAGAATGGTTCATGTTTGAATAAGTTCTCTGTTCATTACAAATCCCGACTTACTTCGGCTCAACCCTCAAAATGCTTTTCAGTGATTGAACCAGACTCGAATATAGCAGGGTTTTCACTTGCAAAGCACTTGCGTTCCTTTCTCGGGTCGTTGGGACGTTACTGCGATTCTATTCGGGGTTGAAGGCTCTCATACTTGCTTCACTGTATTTTGTACGATGTTGACCTATCAGGTGGACTGAATCATGCTGAATAACTTGCTATGGCATGTGGGACAATGATTTGCATCATGTGTGCCATACACACTAAGAGTTTCAGCTATATGTCTTGCACTGGAAACCTATATGCACATGGATAGTTTAAGGCACATAGACATTGGAGTTCGTCATATTCGTAAGCACATGTACATGTTAAAGGTCGCCCTCATAAAATTTACGGATTGCGTTTTAGCTTCACAGTCGAGGTCACATTGGGTCGGGGCGATGTACGTAGGGTCCAGGGTTGGTACCACCACTCCCGTAGTTTCCCCCTCCCGCCCACCCCCCCCCTTTCCCGGTGGTGTGGGGGTTTTGGGTTCAGGGTTTTAGGGTGTCGGGTTTCCTGAAGGTCTGAGGGTTTCAGGCTTAGGGTTCAGTGACGACAGGAGAAGCCCAGGGGCCCCATCCTCGTTATCCTCGTAACTGTCGGCACTTTTGGAACACGAAGAAGATGAAACCCTCCAACACAGGGCCCGCACCCGTGATCATGCGTACATACATGCATGTATACATACATACATACGTACATACATACATACAACATGCATATATAAATTCGTAGCCAAATTTACAAACAAAAAAACACATCAAACAGGCAGAGCCGCACAACGACCTAAGGAACTTTAATTTGGGCCGGTCTGGTGTGCAGAACGTGCTCAGAAAGTTCTGGGGCTCGGGCAGACTTGGCTTCTGGCTGAACTACACGGGACATGCCGTTGGTGCTGGCCACCGAGGCCTCCGAACAGATAGAAATGTGGCTTGCAACATTCTGGAACTCAGCATCTGCTGCAGCAGGGGGGGTGCGTGTAGGACAGTGGAGGAGCTGCTCAGGATGTGCCTCCTTCGGAGGGTCCGTGTTCTGCACCGACGACGCCACACTCGGCACCGGCAGGGTCACAATCCGTGCCTGCCGAAGCTTCGCGATGCTTCGTGCTGCTCACAACCCAAGGCGTCACACCAACGGAGGACATCGCACGTCGCTCTTGTCGCTGTGAAATATAACTTTGGTACCGATGATGGCTGCACCTATGTGGAATTGACATGCTCCCTATGCTGGCCTCCTTGGCAGCTTGGAAGGATGCACTATGGCCGATCCTACATCAACTTCCGCCCTTGTTGTGCCAAGCCATAGATGACAAGAAGAGGTCCTTATTCGAGAATCTTCGGCTGGTATCCATATTCCTGCGAGACGCAAAAAAACTATGAGCCGAAGGAGTTGAAGGCAAGGCCGCAAGGCCTGGCTTCTTGTCGATCTGCACGGCCCCTATTTGCGGATCGGCTGCGACCACCTGAAGCTCTCAGCGACATTGTATTCATGGATGTTCAGGCTGCGTTGCAACTCGAAGGTTGAGACGGGACAACTTGCGTAGACCTACTTGATGACTTGATCGTGACAGCACCCATCATCAGGCCACGACTCGCGCATTTATCCATTGACCATGCGTCGTAGAGCGGTAAGACACGCGAGGGTAAGAACCTCTGCCGGGCGATGCTCCAAAAGCAGCGGCGTCGGATAGCTTGGTTTGCTGATGGACCACAAAACTGACCCTGCACCATTTGCGGAGCTCAGAATGCTCAGGGCAAGGCTTTTGGAGGGACCAACTTCCCTGGCTCGACCAGACACAATACGGGCGCAAGTGCTGCACAAGTCCATGACCAAACAAGAGAGGCTTCTTCAAATGCTTTTCACGAGGTTTTCACGAAGACTGCAAAAACGTGAGCCACGCCGCCTCGCGTTCTGCGGCTCGATTGGCCTTCGGGCGGGACTCCGCTCCCAAAAAGTAGAAAAAACCCACCCTGCAACTCCTCACCCACCGCTCCTGCTTCCCAATGAAGGGGTTGCCAGCAACCTGCAACCCAAACGTAAACTCGCGAAATTGATGCGCATGTGTTCGTCCGATCAAATACTGCAGAAGCGCTTCAGCACTGCATGAGAGCCTGTGGCTCTCATTGACAGCAGGAGGAGGAGGCCTGCTTAGCAGCACTTCTAGCACGTCCGGGCAGGCGGTTGCTGCGTGGCCTGCCACTCTCTGCTGCCACGCTCGTGACCGGCCTGCCAAGGCTGTTCTGGTGCATGCAACCCACCCAACCTTCGTTTTGCGCGCTTGAAGATGTTGTTCAATGTGTCTTGGTGAACACCTGGCTTCATTGAATGAGGGCACCTACCGGCGAATGTTGAAATGACCTCCGCACTTACGTGTTCCACTCGCGCGCAGATTTGCCTGTTTCTTTGGGGCACACATCTCGCACCCACTTTCTCGCCATGTCTTCGCATTTGTCTCCTACCAATCTATCTCCAGTCTGTCTCACCGTCTCCCAGAGTCCTCTTTGTCAAGGGACAACCTCCCCACAATTAGTAAGAAAGCTTACGCACAAACTACTTGAACATGCCTCCTAAGGCGGTGTGCCAGGCACATGGCCAAACATGCCTGAAAGCACTCCAAACAGCACCTCCTTGCACAGAATGCCTCACTGATTGCACGTGTCACAGGCTGGCCAAGGTGGAGAGTCAGCTCTCGCGCATGTTTCATCGTCATCTGTGCCCCGGCCCCGCCTGCATGCGGGGTTGACCACATACGACCCTCTGTGGGCCACACCTGAGGCATTGAAGGCAATCAGAACACCAACGAAAACCCTCCAACCATCTTACCATGCCCCTTTCCCCTTTGTCGTCAACAGTCCTTTGAGTGACCGCCTGTGTTCGAAGTTTGTCCAATACCCTGCGCTCCCTCTTCCCACCAGCTCTTCACACTCCCTCCCTTCCTTCCTGAACGTTCTGAGCAAACGGATTGCAGCCGCAGGCTCGAGCCGGGGGCAGGTTCTGAATTGAGCCAATTTTTGTCGCTCTCTTCTTCTTCTTATTCTTCTTCTACCCAGCGAATGGGCCCAGACCCCGGCCACGACGGCCCGCTTCTCTCTCTCTCTCTCTCGCTCTCTGTCTCTCTCTCTCTCTCGCTCTCTCGCTCTCTCGCTTTTTTTCGCACTCACTCACTCTTTCTCTCTCCTCTTCTTCTTCTTCTTCTTCTTCTTCTTCTTCTTCTTCTTCTTCTTCTTCTTCTTCTTCTTCTTCTTCTTCTACTCAGCGAAGAGGCCCCCGAGAGGGGACCCCGGCCGCGCTGGCCCACTGCTCCGTCCAGTTGTGAAAAGTCAGTCCTCCGTGTTAGATGGACCTCTCTCTCTCTATCTCTCTCTGTCTCTCCACTCTCTCTCTCTCTCTCTCTCTCTTTCTGGGCTTGAGGGGAAGAAAACTTCGCATGCAGAGGCGCGAACACCGTCAACGGTCTGTAGTATATCCACACACACACACAGACACACGCTCTCTCGATCTTTACCCCCCCTGGCTTTGTTGACAGAGGCTTTGACAGCCAATATGCACCGATGGCTAGGAGCTGAGACATGGGCGCGGCTGGCTATCCACAAAGATCCTGCACAGATTCTGCAAATGGGCCTGCTTTCCAAAGCCGGTTTGCTTCCTTTGCGCGAATTGCCTACAAGTGATGTCCCTTTGCATCGCAACAGTAGCATCCTCGTAGCCGGATGAGCATGAGAGGGCGGCAGCGACATAGTAGCCGTGGCCATGATGACTGAATGATGAAGGCTGGAGCCCGGGATGGCCACAGAGTGCACTGCACCCCATACAGGGCTTGGAAGGACATCCATGAACCAGATCGGCCGAGCACTACCACGACCAGATGTAGGCACAAGAACGAAGCTCGCAAGAAAATGCGGCCAGCAGCATGCGAATCTGTGTCAAGCCCTCCGTTATAGTCGTGCTACAGAACGCCCAACGGCTTCAGGCTTTGCTATGCTTTTGACGTCTCGCATCTCCGCGGATTAGATGTCGAGAACCATTGCTTCTCAAGAAGGGCGAGCCTGACAGGTTGCTCAGCCCCAGCTGAAACCTCAAACATGGGTTTAGGGCCTGGGGATGTTGAAGACGTTTAGGGCTCGGGAATCCACTCCACACGTGTCGGCAGTGGCCTTGCCCTTTATCTTTTTGCGCACCGCCTTCTTGATCGGCGGCTTCACCTCCTGCGCTCAAGACCCAACGACATGGCTGAACATCAACCAGATGAAAGGCTCATCATATCTCACGTATCCTCAACGTGCTGCACCCTCACCACGGCCTCGCCGGAGGTTTGCTTTGGCGTCTTCGGCGCATCAGCGGCGTCGTTTGCATTTGCCGTGTGAACCTTCGCATATGCTCAAAACAAAAGCTCGTTTACAGACCAATCTCCACGGCGTTGATGGGCGTCAGGCCAACAATCCTTCCTAAACCATCTCTCGGTCTGAGTCAGTGCTGAACCGTAGTGCCAAAGCTGTAGCACGTTCCAGAGACCACTCGCCGCCTGCTTCGGCAATGGTTCAACTCGAGCAGCAGCCGCCTCGACACGACGTTGGACGGATGCCTGCCGACATCTGCAAGCAAAGTGCGTCAGAGCGCATTGTCCAGATGGCCCACCGTACAAAGCCGCTGCCTCTGCCGCGTGTGCGAAATGATGGACGATTCGCTTCGCTGCCTTGGTCTTGGTGTAGCTCACTGAACTGAAAGAAACAGGACGAAAATGACGTGAGACAGCCCTTTAGCCATTCTCTGACGGAACACAAAGATGGAGTAACACCTGCATAAAGGGTGCGCTGCCTGACGCTGATTGTCGTGAGCTCGCACCACTTGAACCACCAATGTGATCCACGCTGCTGCTCAAGCTGCTTCTAAGGACAGAACATCGACATCAACCCTGATTCGGTCGCGGGATGCTTCCTTCTCAACAGCCTGGGGTGCTTGACAAGACTTGTGCATTATCATTGATATCATGTGGTACGCTGCCTCGTCTGCAGCTGTTCGAACCTTCTTGAAGTAGAGCTGGATTCGATCTAGCTCCTCGAAGAGCGGCAGCATGCGGATACGAAGCCGCAACGGCCACAAGCCTGCGGCAAAAGGTCCTGCCGTATCGGGTGGTCACTCGGATCAACTCCTGCCAAGGAAGATTTGTCAGGAATTTAGAGCCAGACCAAATGCTTGCCAAAACGTCTAATGTTCCTTGCGTGAGGAGGTGGCAGAAATACAGCGAAGCCGCAGCGTATGCCAGGCTCACCTTCAACAAACATGACAAAAAAGATCCGGCCGGCCACAGTGCTCAGGCATGACAGACATGTAGCAACGATGCAGATGCAGATGTTTTATGCGGACACATATGGCCTAACCTTTCTGGAAAAAATTGAAAGCAAGTTGTCTGAACATCGCCTGAAGTTCAGCATTCTCCAAAGCGGCCAGATGACGGGCAACCTTCAAGTCTCGATGCCCGCACGCAAACATACCAAGATCATACTCTACATTTCTTACATTTCTTGAGGTGCAGGTTAGGGCTTAGGGGCGACATTGAACAAGTACACTACTCACGGTTGTCAACGTGCTCTTTGCGAAGGAATGCTCGGCCTCCTTCGGATTCTTGGCAAGAAGTGGGGCCAAATGAGTCTCGACCTGTGTATCTGAAACTTGGCAGTTGCGGAACGAATGGCTTCATGTACTGAGGCAAGGACAGCCAGCAACGAGCTCTGAACGGCCGAAACCTGGATTGCAAACAACAGCTCGTAATGCTCAAATATGCGGCCTTCCCGTGCCGTTTCACAGTTACATCATCACTATGCAATGCTCTACTCATCTATCCATTCGTACCAAAAGCTGGCAACCAACAACTAAACGACTGTCACCACGCCACCTTCGCATGGGTTTCGGATGCCAACAGCGACATGGCAAAAGAGCATGTGGTCGTGTCACCTACAATAGCATGACTTTACCACATGACGCTTGTATGGCCCATGCTCAACTAACACATTTACAGACTTTACAGAACTGAATCGCGAGGACCGCAACGCGCTGCAGAATTAGCCAGAATCAGGATTTTCTCGAGGCTGCTCAGGCTCAAGTTCATTGTTGTACCATGCACGCAGGATTTTGCATTTGCAGGCAACGCCACATTTGCACGGAACAAAACACGAACTTTGATAAGTGTGGCGAATCCGTCATTCCACGGGTAGGCACCTGTCAGCCTGGCAACATGCACTTCAACAAAAGAAAATACCATGTACTCATGACGTCGAACGTGGAGAAAGTGTGCGTAGAGCAAGGGCATCTCTGTTGCGTACTGCCGCCAGTCAGCGACGGCACGACCGTTTTTCATACAGGCTTTTGACATTCGAGTCTTACTCGTCTGCTGGCAGTACCCACTACTGCACGGACAAAACAGAAAATGTGAAAGCACTCCTTTCAGGCAACCGCCTTTTTGCAAGCCCTTTCGATTCTATTCGTCCGGCGAAGTATTTGAGTTTTTTTCCGTGTGGAACCCCAAAGAAACGAAGACAGCTCTACTGGAGTTTCGTGTTAATGGTTCGATCTTTTGTTGTGGCTGTGTAGCTGTTTTTCTTTTGTTTCTCAATGACCGTTTCCAAAAGATTCGCGGGAACAAGCTGAAAGAAGTACAAACGTCGAGGTCGTGAAACACAACCTCCGTTTCCTTTTCTGCACAAGCTCCCACAAAAAATGTGTGGAATCAATATTGCGATACTTTCCCGCAATAAAAGCAGGCGGCACCCCTGCTGCGACGAGACAAGCAAAACACGATTTTCCACAATTGCGCCAAACACGACCCTTCTAGACCCCTCCTTTGAATAGATTGAGCAGAATGGTCGCACGGAATATTTGAAGATCACTGTCTGCGTGCTGTCCCATAGTACATTGCAACAGGACTCTCTCGCAGATGGGTTCAACAAGGCATGTGGCATGTTATAAAAGGAGTGGAACACGCACTGACTCGCAAACACGTGTGAGAGAGATGCACTCTCTGCAACGACATGCAACAGAAAAACAAAACACAACAACCGAACACTACATAAAAGAGAATCCCACAATTTATTGCAACTAAGCGTGAAACGTATCCTCAACAAGCCACAAATGAACTTGCGCTCCAAGGTCCAGCGCAAGAGCAGATGTGGGGTCAAACAACGCTTCATTCTCTAGAACTCACACGCAAGTCGGTCCATAAAGCGCACAACATAGAGCCGTCCATCTAGACATTCGCAAGTTTGCGTGCCATAGTGCGTTGCTTCTTCATTGAAATGACATAATTTCTATCCCTCACATTCGCCAATTGACATCACAGCAGCAGGCCACGAAATAATTACTGCCAATACTCAGCAATCACCTGATCTAACCCTTTGGACACAAGACTGTGGTTCCACATCAAATGTCATCGAAGCATTCTCCGTCCGAGTGCTCAGGTTCCTGCATACAAGCTTTCACTCCCTCCTTGAAGGGATGCATGTTGCAATGACAAATTTGTTTCATTTGTTTCAGCTTAAACTTTGAGTCTGACATTTAGCTGCAATCTTGTGACTGAACTTTCTTCGGTAAACCTTCTAACGGCCTTTGAAGCTTGATTTAACACCGTCGAATTGCAGTTGGCGCACAGAGATTCGAAACCTGGGTTTAAATTTGGGTTCCAACTTGGATTCAACCGAGCTAGGTAGAAAGGGGGTTTCTTTGGGGGAGGGAAAGGTTTAAAGCCCTTTTGCCCCCCCCCCCTAAGCTCCCCGCCCCTCTCTTAAGCTCTCCCTGAAGCCTCTCTCTTAAGCTTCCGAGAGAAAGAGAGAAATTTATTTAAATTCTAACTTCCTGGAATCTTGTTGTGTTTTGTTTTTTTTTTTTTTTTTGGAATTCCACCTGGCTATAAACACAAAAAACAAAAGAAGCGTGGAAGCATGAATTGGGGAAACAGCCCAGGGCTGAAACCAGGCTGCTGCTGGAAAATACCCAGGTCCGGAACATGCCGAGAATATTTTTCACAAGCTTCTGCCTGGAACACACCCTTTGCTTGAAGGGCCGGGCTGGCTTTGTGAGCAGCCCGCAGACATGGAGGCGGTATTGGCTAAACACCTTGTAAATTAAGACTTCTGTGGTCATTCCACATTTAAGTCATTCCAGCGATGGAGTGTTTCTTCCAGTTGTAGGAATAACCCAAGACGGGTTTTACCGCACCTCTCAAGAGCATGGGAAATGGTCTTTTTTTCACAGGCATCATTAATGCCAGTGTTGCGGCAGGTGTGTGCGCGTGCCATTCTAAACCCTTAAGAACTCACGCGGGATGGGACTGGAGCTTGAATTCGCCTTCTGCCTCAGCCCGCAACCGTCAGCAAGCCAAGAACCAAAACTTTTCTCTCTCCACAAGGCACGAGAAATCTTTTGCGCGACACTTGCCCACAAAGCACAAACTGTTCTCACCAAGCATTTGCTTCAACAGGATCTTCCCACGCCATTGCTCCAGAGCCAAGAAGTTGCTTGCTCATTCTGGATCTGTATTGTGGAAACTAAGATTGTTGTAAATGGAAATTTCGGTTGGAAACTGGAGGGCTTATTATGGTTAACGGACAGACTTTGAGAGACTTGAAAGGCCATCTCTGGACAATAGCCAGAATACAAGGCCAGACTCTTGCAGATCCAAGTTCTGTAGCCTTCGTGCAATACGCGTTTGAGTCTGGCGTGCGAGGAGGCGAAGAAGCAAGCTGGGCTGTTCGAGCAGGCACGTGCTGTCAGAGCACCTTGGGGCGCATGTTGCCCCGCAGGAGAAACAAGGTTGGTGCAGGGCTGTTGTTGCGAGGAACGCTGGCTATGTGGCTCGTTTAAGGCTGCGGGCCCAAATCTTCAGAAAACACCACGAGCTTCCACGCATCGACGAAACTGCGTGGATTGCGAGTTGTCACGAGTTCACGATTG
>CAJNDS010000815.1:50000-65731 GCA_905221605.1 Symbiodinium natans
CTACCGTGCTCAAAGGCACAAGCTCGGTACTTGAGCCAAAATATTGGCATTGATACGAATTGCAAAATCTACACATGCAAAGGAAAACTACAGTACTGGTTCTGGCAGCTCTGCACATGGAACGTGCGTGCTTAGACCTGCTCACATTCGCCCCTCAGCCGAGGCTTCCAGCTCATCTCGAGCTCGGAGTGCAGCAGGCACTCGCGCTGAACACAGAAAGGGAAGGGCGAGGGTGTCGCGTGCGACCATGGTGGTCCGCACATCATGAGCATTGGCATGCGGCAGGGACGCTAGCCCGCGCCACCACAACGAACGCACGACGACAGCAACCCTCAGCAGCCCTTAACCACCCTTTCCCAGGAGGTCCTCACCCTTTTGCTGGTGGGCGAGGCTCTTGAATCCTCGAGCTGGTCTCTAGCTGCCAGTACGCAGACTAGGGTACAAACTATGGTACACTGTACACTTCCGGTCCTAAGCTACAGCTACAGCTACTCACCTATCTGGAACTACCCTACGGGCTACCGGACTCAGCGAGAGCCGCGCACATGGCTTGTGCCGCAGGCAATGCAGCTCACACGCGCTTCGGCGAGCGCATTGCTGCGACCAGGACACGGTCCGCAGCACCTGCAAAAGAGCACCCTCAGCACGAGGGGCCACAGGCAGGGCGGAGGAGAAAGGTGCGGGGAATGCAAAATGGGCAGGTTTCCAACCTGCCGCGGCTTTTCGCCCGCAGTCAAGCAAAAGAAAATGCAAAAGGTTGGCGAAGCAACGTGCCGTGCTGCAACGCCTGCTCTGATAATGCGTGGATGCATACCACGCCGCGCCGACTGGCCGCAGCCTACTCGATACCCTGTGGAGCAGTGTTGGGGGCACGAGTGGCGTTGCCAGCAACGTTGGAGCTACTGGCTCGCTCCAACTGAGGGCGCCTTGCGACCGCCTCATCGAGGGAGAATGCCTCAGCCGACACCCTCTGGAAATCCTCGATGTAGGACTGCGCGACCGGGTGCGTCTTGGCGACCTCAAGCCTAAGCCCTGCCTCCGCATTGGCTTTGCTGCTTGTGGTAAAATTGAGGCTCCCAATCAGCACCACCGCGCCATCAGGCCGCAGTAGGCAAAGGGCCTTGGCATGGTGAAGCCCTTGGATACCGGTACCTACTTTAGCCCCGCGGCCGTCGCGAGCATAGGCGTCGCGCACGGATGTGCCGCAACCCACCTTCACCTCGGCGCCTGCAGCCGCCAAGCGTTTCAACGCTTGCCACTGCAGTTTGGTGCGGTGGCATTGTCCCATGTCGGCGACAATCCGAATGCCTGCGCCCTTGCTAAGCGACGCTTCGATTGCCTCGATGCAGGATGGGCAATCTAAGCTGTACGCCCGGATGTAGATCACATCCTCTGCTGCTCCAGACCGAAGCAGCGTTTGGGCGGCCTGAACGTATGGCCCGCCCGCAAGGAATTCCGCTTCTTTGACTGGAGAACTCCTAGCGGGGACTGGGCCCTTGTTCCTCCGGCTGGGTGTGCGCGCCACAGTGGCAGTGGCGGCACGTTGCACGAAGCCGGACTGTGCGTGGGCTGCGCTCGCTCCATCTGCTGGGGCCGCGGCCAGGTCACGACCCGCGAGCCCCTGAAAGCAGGAGAGCCCGCGGCTCTTGGCCGCAAGTTGGGAGAAGCATCCTTCACTGTTCCCCAAACCCAACACAACCTTACCCTTAGCTAGGGCTTCGGAGGCGGTACTCCGAATGGAGTCTGTGAGCGCAGAACCCGCGCCTCGCTGGGCCGCGTGCAAAAACCCTAGGGATCGAGCGGTGTCCATTGCGGCATCGCAGTGCCCGCAACGTCCCTCTGCTAGGTAAGCACGACAGCCACAGGCAGCTGTCTCCTCCTTGAGGTGCACCCAAACTTTATGGGTCACCCCTTTCTTAGTGCTCGCGACCTCAAACGTCGCTTCAGAGCCAAGGAGTTGAGACAGCCGCGCCTCAGGGGCCGCGGTGTTGCCATGTCGCAGATGCGCAATGCGATTGGCAACGGCACGACTCACGTACCACAGAACAGCGCTGCACAAGATCACTACTACCAGAGTGATGGCTGTTCCGGCGACCCACACGGTCCGCCTGGCCCCATGACCGATTTCCTCGACAACGTCGGCCGAAATTGTTGCAACCGCGTGCATGGAGTCCTCGACAACATGCACAGCCCCGCGGTGCAACTGCAAGGCAATCGGCGCCGACGCTGCAGCCGCCAGGCCCCACCAGCCGTTGATGTTCCCGTTGAGGGCGTGCATCAACCGATTGAGGAGCCCGCGACCCAGGAAAAAGGGGGTCCGCGGCGGAAGCGGAACACTTGGCGGCGGCCGGGCCGACCCGCACGGGAAGGCTGGGACCCAGCTTGTGCTTGGGCGGGGTTGGAGCGCGGCAACTATGCCCGCGGCGTAAGCGCCCCAGGCGTACCTGCCCCTCCCCTTGGGCTTGCCCTTGGCATCGGACTTGCCTCTGCCCTTCGGCTTGCCCTGGCCCTTGCCACGGGCATCTGCCCAAGCACTCCAAGGGTCGCGGCCCTTGCCGTACGTCGCTTCTTCGCGACGTCGCTTGCCGCCCCTCTTCTTGTGTTTGTTTCTAAGAAGAGGTTGGATGGTTTCTTGGTCCATCGCAAGATTGGCCAGAAGGATCTCGTGCTCCAGCTCGTCCTGGCTGCTTTCGGAGCCAGAGTCCCTCTCTTCGCCACGCCGCGGATCAGGGATCCCGCGAGAGACGACCTCTGCCAAACGGAGAGGGGTGCTGCAGCGAAAGCACAGCTGCCTGAATGAAAGATTCCATTCATAGCAGTTAGGGCACTGCCACCCTGCAATGCGGAGCGCTTCGCTGATGTGGTCATCGCGCTCCGCCTTCTCCGCCTGGCGCCGCTCTCGCTTCTTGGCGCGCTCGGCCGCCTGCGCCTCCTCGGCCGCCTGGAGGGCTTCAGCGAGTTCCTCATCGCTGAGAAGCCTCGCGGCATCCGCCCGCGCTTGTTGGTCTTCAAGCGCTTCGGCAGAAAACCTCCGCCTCCATTGCTCGGGCGCGGTTTGAGGGTCTACCTCCCACCACCCGATGTCGATCCCGTTGATCCATCGGCCGTCGCACGGGGCGCCCGCTTTCGGGCCGCCCGCGTGCGTGGTGAGGCACTGGTCCTCGGCAACCGGGTTGATGGCTTCGCAGAAGAAGCACCGCCAGCTGCCGTAGGGGTAAAAGCGGCCTTCGACGTAGGCCCGGTTGGCTGGGAGGGCGGCATCGTCCGCCTCATCCGCGGTGCCTGCCTCCATCTCAACCGAGACCTCCTCGTCCTTGACAACCTCAGCTTCCTCCTCCTGTTCCTCCTTGACCAGGGGCTCTTCTTGCTCCCGGCCAACGTTGAGGTGGGACTCAGTGCGAACCTCGGCGCGCATCAAAATGACGTCAAGGCTATCCGCGGCTGGGTCGCCCGCGAAGAAGGAATCGATCTCCTGGGCATGAAGATCGTCAAGAGGCGTCACCAGGTCTGGCGAGTAATCCCGCTTGGAACGACGACGCTCTGCCAGGCGTTGCTGAACGTCGCTCGTCGGCGGCCCGAGGGCCCGCCCGCGCGGAGCGGCCTCCCGCGGAGGTCCATGCTCGGCCTCCTCCGTGGGCTCACTCTTGGGCGTGGACCCTCCACCGCTACTCTCTGGAGCGGGATCCAGCTCGGGGTCATCGCGAAGCCACCCCGGTGGATGACTACCACCATAAATGTGGTGCGATCCGTCCTCAAGCTGGATTCGGTCCCCTCTCTTCAGGAGCGGGACCTTCGAGTGATCGTACCCGTTGGCTTTGTGGTACCGAATCACTCGGAGCATGGGCACCTCCCCATACCCACCGTCCTTTCCTCGGCGGAACAACCGTCCCCGCCAGTCTTGACGAAAAGGGTCAAGAGGTGCGGAGGGGCTGATCCCCAGGTTGGGCGGAAGAGAGGCACCATGGCAGGCCGCCTGATGCAAGTGGTATTGCACCAGCGACTCAAAGGCCAGCCCGCATCCAGGAGCTGAGCATCCATAGTGGCCGTCAGCATTGGGGCGAGGCACCTCTAATGCCGGGACGGACCGGACGGTCCCGCCTCTTGAAGGCCTGGCGGAACTGCTCGATCCCGCACCCCCGGGGGCATCCTGACCATCGTCAGACACCTCTTCCCCGTCAGCGCCTTCCCCGGCCGCCCGATTCTCTCCCCCACGGCGCAGAGTTTTGAGGGATTCCTCACGCTTGGTGATCTTTTCTAACTTCACCATCGCGGTTCCCGCCACCTCCAGTATTCTCGACTGGAGTTTCTGCGCTCTCAGAAGAGCTTCGGACCGCGCGAGGTACTCCTTCGCGGTGCTGACCACCGATTGGCCAAGTTCGAGGACTCCTTCCTCTATGCTCCCGGCCTGGGCCCCACCAGCGGGCTCTTCGTCCTCCTTCACCTTGACCGCGGCTTGGGGCGCCCGCGTGTCGGGAAGATCCGAGCTGGAACTATCTTCCTCGACACCTTCAGCTTCTTGGGCTGCCTCTTCCTCGAGCGAGTCTTCGGCCTCGAGGGCATTGGGGCCAGGGACGTTGCGCCTAGGATACTCCTTGGGCTTCGCTGGAAAGATCGAAGTCTTAGGAGCCCCTGAAGCACGCCCTTTGGCCTTAGGCGCGGCCTTAGGAGGGGTAACAGGTCGGGCGGCCCCCGCGGCCATGACACGGCCCGCAGGGGCCAGCACAACCGTCGAGGAGCTCGCCGCGCCACTGCTGGCCGCAGCAGCTTGGGACGCTTGGACCGTGCCCAGTTTCGGTCCTCGCCCCAACGGCGGGTGGGGGCCCGCACTGATGTCGCCTAAACTCCTTAGGTCGACATGCTGGATCAACCGATCCACTTCTAACTCAGCTATTAAGATGGAGTCAGCTGAGCCTTTGGGGAGTGCCCAGATGCGGGAGATGCCGGTGGCTCTAATCTGGCCAGTGAGAGCCACCCCATCTGCTCCCGCATAGATAGGCACTCCGGCGTCCCGCAGGACCGCCAACCGGACCTCGACTATGCAAGTCGATCCGCGGCGGAACCCGCGTCTCCCGTCCTCCCACTGCGTGGGGCAGTGCCCTAGGACGTAGTGCACCCCGAGGCGGCCTCCCGGCCCGCCGCCGGGGACCAAGCCATTCTCGATCAGGCTCGGCACGACATGCAAGTCCGTGCCGTGCCACATGGCCGGGCCATGCCGATATATAAGATCGTTGATGGCGGTCTCACTTAGGCCCTCCATCATGAATCCCATAGGATGGCCGCAATCGGCCGAGTGGCCTTGGAAGGCACGCAAGTAGCCAGCGTACGAGGTATCCAACCTCGGTTTCCGCTGGTTGGCGTCGTGCGCGACCGCCTGGTTGTACTGGTTGATGGTGATGCCGAGTTGTTCGATCAACTCATCAACCGGGTAGAGGCCGCCCGGAGCGAACCGGCCTCTACAACCAGCTTCGCCGTGCCGCATGCATCGGACTAGCATACGCTGCACGTCGTCGATCGTGGGCGGGCCCTTTCGGCCCTTAGGGCCTGGACTCTTGCTCTTGCCCCTGCCCTTCGACCCTCCTCCACCCATCGCGGCACTGAGGCCCGCGGCTTTGCTGGACCTCCGATGGGCGAGGAAAACCTGACGCGCCCTTGAGCGGCCAGGACACGGCCCGCTGCAAGGGGCCGGTGTGCAGTAGTGGTAGGCAGCCGCTCCCGCGCGGCCAGGGCACGGCCCGCAGCGGGGCCTTGTGGTTGACCACGAAGGTCCGGGCGACCGATCGGTCGCTCCCGCGCGGTCTGGTCGCGACCCGCAGCGGGGCGCAGTGCACAGGCACGAACGCGGGGAGGGACTACCTACCCTAGGTTCTACAACACACTTGAACCGCTGCGGCGGGGGTTTGGGGAGTTTCCTTAAGGTCTGGGCTCTAAGGCTTCTAAGGCTTCTGCTTCGACCTTGGACCGAACCTCTAGGCCTGCTTGCAAAACACTGGCTGCGAGACAGACGAACGAAGCTGCACGCGACGAACGACGAAAAATCCTTCTGCCCGCAGACCGGCGACCTGGGAAACGGCCCGCCCCAAAAACACCCGCCCTGAACACAGAAACACCCGAACAGCCCCAACATCCTGAGCATCAGAACGCGCGTGGGGTGATTCTGGTCTGAGCGCGCCGCGTCATGGTTCGCGCGCTTGGTGTTGTGCGCACCGCGAACGCCTAAGGCTTCAAGAGCAGACGACGCGCTCTGCGGAGCTGCGACTGCCCCTTTGGCGCACGCTTCGCGCACCGCCCCCTCGGCTTGGGCATCAGTGAAAAACTGCCCATCAATGACCCTACCCGTCCTAACAGTAAGATCATCCACGTAGGCTATCCACTCCTTAGTATACTTAAGGCGCCTACCTCTGCCGGGGGCATAGGCCCTATCAACCACAAAGTTGAAATCATCTGGGCCGTTAATCGGGCCAAAGGTGAGGCCGACAGGGAGATATTTCCCTGATCTTGCCACAATGGCCAACACCTCGCGAGCACGCTTGGTGTTCCTAATTTGATTAAACCCACTAACCGCATCCACGAAGGTATACCAAACCGAACCTACTGCGGCGGCGAGCACATCGCTACCCCGCCGACAATAGTACGTGGAGCGCTTAATTCGGGCATTCACACGGCGGTAGTCAACCACCAAGCGTCGCTTCGTAGCTGGGCATTTCCTTGGTCGGAAACGGCGCAGATCCCCAAGCCGAGCTGCCGCGGATCAACTGACCCCGCTTGCATTCTTCTTCAAGCTTGTCGTCGACCCATTGCGCGGACTCGCCCCTCAGACTGTGAGGCTGGGACGAGACCGGCGGCCCGGTGGGGATGCAGTCATGGGCGAACTTCCTGACCGTGGTCCTGGTGGTGTCCTCCACCCAGAACCCAGCGGCCTTTCGCCGTATGACCTCCCTGACGGCTGCGATGTCAGCATCGGTCAGCCCTGGTCTGGTTGGTCCAGGCTCGATCTTCAAACCCGACCATACGAGGTCTCTATAGGCCTCGGTGCGCCTAGGATCCTCCGCGACCTTCTCGCCCGCAAGAGCATAGACCTCAAGGTCAGCCCGGACGGAATCCCAGTCCTTGGCGTCCGCCTTGGTTCGCCAAAACGCTTCCTTCTCAGCGGCGTACTTATCCACCTCCTTATCCAGCTCCGCACGCTCTGCTGGCGTGAGGTCCTCGCCCGAGCGCACGTCCGGGAGGGGAATGACTGGAGAGGGCTGTGGTGCAGCCGCGGCGCTATCCGCACCCGCAGTGGCTGGAAAGCTTTCAACTGCAGCGGTGCACAGCTCTTCTGCGCCCCTCAGACCAAGGTCCTGGAGTGATGCGCAGAAAGCCGCCCCTATGAGGTTGTAGTCGGCTTGCGCGCGCCCAACGTGCTTGTGCTGCACTGCGCCTAACGCATCCGGCCTACTACACCTCAAACCTACCGATTCTAAGCTGAAATCGGCGAGCCACAGGGCCCCGCTCTCAACGAGGTTGTCGCGGCCACTGGCCCGCGCGAACTGGCATATGTCAGCCCGCACGAAAGCCCAAGGCCAGCGTGGCTCTGCGAGCGTCCCAAACAAGGCGCCCCACTCCTCTAGCCGCCAGGGTTCCCACTCGCCTTTTGTGCCTGCAAATGCAGCGCGACGTGGGCGCCCGCGCGCGTGCGTTCCTGCGCACACCGGACGACTAGCTGAAGGAAAGCTCGGGGCACATTCTTGCCCTCAAGCCCAATCACGAGCACCTTCGGCTCTGCGCGCAAAACAGCGCCGCTAATTGCCTCTAAGTGCCCTTCTGCGGCCAGGTTCCAGGTGATCCCGTAGGCCTGCTTGCCTTGCACAAAAGCTGGAACAACCCTATACCCGTGCCTCCTAGCCGCGTCGGAAACGACCGCGTAACCCCAAGCAACCTCTAAGACATCGGCAACCCCTCCAAGGAAATACTGCCGGAACCAACTCTCGACAGCGCCCGACTCTGGGGAAGCCCTAGGCTGCAACACGCGGGGTTCCGCGACCAAGAGGTCCGCGAGGGCCTCTCGGATCGAGAGCACACCCGTTCTGGCGCGAGACGCTCTCTCGAGCGTCCTGTCCTGCAACGAGTACGCTCCCTTGTCCAACTTCCTGGCCGAGGCTGCAGCAAGCACGCCGTCGCGGTTCAGGTCGACCTTGGAAATGATCTCCCTGACGGTAACCGCTTCGTGGGCCGGACGAGTCCCCTCTGAAAGCGTGAGCGCACCGTCCTCGGCGATGTGTGCAAGCTGCCATCTGACGCGCACCCCGCTGGCATCGGGGAGATAGCGGTGCACGCCGACCTGCGCACGGGCAGCATCTACCTGCGTAACCCGTCCTAACCTGCACACCTTAGGGCCTCCACCTACACCCCGATAGGCAATGCGGTCGCCAAGGCGGAGGACGAAGTCCCTCCCGCGCCTGGTCAGCGTGAACTCCACTTGCTTGGCGTCGCCTTGAACCTGTTGCCCTAAGCTGGGGCGAGACGAGCCGTCCCCGCCGGTTCCATCGTCCTCAAAGACGACCGGCTCGCGGGATTCCGCGCCATCTGCATCCGCAGGAACAAGAATGCAGTCTTCCGCGTGCGCCTCCATCGGGCCGCGCCGGGCGGAAGAAGTACCCCCCGACTCCATCGACACGGGCTCCAAGGTGAGCCTGTGGCCCTTGACTTCCAACACGCGCCAGGGGCCGGTCAGACCCGGTTTCCAAGGCACACGCCCCGCCCCCTCTGAACGGGCCCTCGGAGCGTTCCAGACCACTCGGTCTCCTGGCTTAAGGTCCACAGTGCGCCTATGGCGATTTGCAAGTTTCGCCCGCGCTTCTGAAGACCGCGTCCAGTGCTCTCGGACCGCAGCAGCTAGTTCCGAGAACTGCTTAAACTGGCTCCGAGCCCAATCAGAGATGGGTTCGAACTGCAAGGCGTCTCGCAGGACGTCCTTTTCAAGTGGTAGAGCGAGCGACCAGCTCCGCTCTAGGTCCCTCGGGGTATACCCGTGGGGTCCCGGAGTGTTATCTATGACGTACTCCGCCACCACGAGCCAATCCGACCAAGCTTCGGAAAGGGAGGCGCCGACTTGCCTGACGACCGCCCCCAGCACCTTTTGAACTTCTTGGTGGACTCGCTCGTTTGCGCCCAACTCACAAGGCCTCAAGGGCGCGCTGAACCGCCACTCGGTCCCAAGCATAGCGCTGAGTTCTGCCATGAGCGCATTCTTGAACTCTGGCCCTCTATCCGACCTGATGAGGCTCGGGATCGTCCTGCTGCGAAGCACACAGCGCACGAACGCCCTCCTGACTTCAGCATGAGTCAGAGACCTCATCGGCTCGAGGAGGCCAGCATGACTGAGGCAATCGAAGTACGTAAGCGAGTACCTATGCCCCTCCCTGTCCTCTCGGTTCGGACCTTCACAGTCCACGCTGACTTCCTGCCAGCATGTCTCGGCGCCACATTTGACCGCACGAGCTTCAACCTTCGTCGGTCGAGAGCCGCCTTTAATGCAAGCGAGACATTTGGCGACCCAGGTCCGCGCATCTTTCTCTAAGTCGGGCCACCAGACTGCCCTCTCTAGCAGCTTGACGGTAACCTCAGCAGACCTACCCAAGGACTCCACAGTGGACTGAATTGTAGCAAGCGCGGCGCCAGGTCACCCCATTCGCGCCCGCAGCCCCGTTGGGAACCACTGGGACAACGACGGTTTGACCCGTCCTGAGGGTCACCTCGCGCTCAAGCAACCCGTCTCCGGATATCTCCATTGGCGGCTCTGGCTTGCGAATCGAGCCGCCAATGAGGGATCGCGCCGCTGACCCTCGTACCACGCCGTACGAAGGGATCCCGTGACTCGGAACTCCGAAATGTTCGCCGCGTCCCTTGCCTCGACCGCAAGCTGCTCACGACGATTTTCGTCCTCCTCCGCGATCAGGCTCAAAGACGGAACACCGCCTTAAACTCGACCTTGACCTTGGTTGAGGAATGGTCCCAAATGCACAGGATGGGGCTATGGCTAACGAGCTCTAGAACCACTGCAGGGCCCTTGTGCTCTTCACCCATAAACGCCAAAACTCTACCCTTCAGCTTGCACTCATTGGCATTCTTCCCGCGACTGATAGCGCCCGCGGTCCAATGCCCTTCTACGCCCTCGTTGGACGAAGAGAATTGAGCAAGGACCCTTGACGCCTTCAGGGTAGACCTGCGGGGATCCGAAGCTGCTTCTCCGGTTGCCCGCCAGCCAATGACCTGAGTAACCCTACCCACAAGGGCTATCAGCTTGCCGAAGGAGGGGTCTAAGGCAACCTCTTTACCATTAGACCTCCAGAGCACTTCACACTGCTCATTCACGACATGTCTGTGGCCGTGCCAGTTCACCACTGACGACCAATGCACGACGATGTCGCCCTGAACCACAGTCAGGGGCGAGCAGTTGTGCCCCGCCACCACAGCACCATCTTCTCTAACCACCCATGTGGTCCAGTAAGGCTTCACATCGCCCCACTTGGAAAGATCCTTGTGCTGGGAGCCGAGGCTGAGCTTCATGGAATGGCTCTTCTTCCATATCTTCCCACTCAGCATGCCATATGCAGTGGGAACTGGAGCATCTTTGGGCGTAGTCCTAAACCCTACCGCCCATTGCTGGAGGGTTGAGGACCTAACCCTAACCAAACCTCCTGTCCTATCCAAAGTTGCAAGGACGGAGTTGACCTCTAGGCCCACCTCATGGGCCTCAAGGTCGCCCTCAAGCGGATGTTCGGGCTCCTCCCGCTCGGCTATCTCCACCGAGGTATCGACTGCCTCTTTCTCGATGCAGGCGGGGCAGCGAGAAAACAGGTAGGTCCGCTTGCCGCAGATGCACAGACCCTCATGGTCCCAGAGGGGTCGTGACGGTTCGTCCAGCATCCCTCTAATGCTGGCATCATCAATGGAACGAACCGCGTCCAGCCTCAAGGACCGCAGAACCTCCGCCCCCAATGCCTGCTTCCCTACGATCCCAAAACCTCGCAGGGGAGGCTCCGGAAAATCCTTCTTGAGTTCCGGACAAGCCTCGGCCACTTCCAAGTGGCCTTGCTGCGTGCGCCAAAGGCGTGGCCGCACCGCCCAGATAGCCTTGATGCCTGCCCAAGCCTCTCCTACAGCCCTGGCTTCCTTGCGCTGCAGGTTCCTTGCTTGGAGCGTGAGCTCAACAACCAAAGGCCACCTAAGGACGGCTGTGACAAGCCCGCTTGCCCGAGTCCTACGAGGAACTGCGGACGAAACCCCGAAGCTTCCCTAAGAACCTTGGCACACGAAGTAAGCAAGTCGACCCTGATCCGCTTGATCTTCTTGGTCCCTGCGAGCCTGCCGGCCCCGCAATCAAAATGCGAGGCAAGCCCGTCGGTATCCTCAAACGGACCCCAACAACCCCTGACAGCCACAGAAACTCCAGGGAGGCTCGCTTGAAAAACGCGCCTGATTTCAGTCAGCTCTGCGTCCTGCTCTTTCCAACGCGCGTAGTCAAAGACAACCATGATGCGCGCCGGAAGGGCTGCGACGACGCACATCGGCACAGCCGCGGCCTGGACACGGCCCGCAGGCTCTGGGACGGCGTCGTTGCCGACCGCCCAGGGCACGGGTCCGTCACCCTCAGTACCCTCTCCGAGGTACTGGTCCAGGCCCTCGAGATCTTTCGTCCTCGCCGCAAGGAGCGCATCCCGATCTTTGGGATTGCGGCCAAAACTGTCACCCAGCGTCGCTGAGCGACCGCTAAGGCTCCTTATTTCGGACCCATCCATAAGGATTTCCGCAACCCACCGGACGAGTTTCGGATCCATTCCGATGTCCGACGTTTGCGCTCGGGTAAGGTTGGCATGATCTGTCCAACACAGAGTCCGAATAGAGCCAAACATGCGGCGTGTCGCCCGCTTTACCTCGAGCTGGGCAAACGCCTCCTGTATCAAGGGCGGCCAGTTTTGCTGCGCGGGGGTCAAGCTCTTTGAGTGCGTCATAAGCACTTTGAGCTGACTCAAGTCACGCGTCATCTGCACGACGCTGCCCCCTACCGCGATGCCCGACGCATCCGCGATCTGCTCAAGGGGACACGACCCATCCGCAGCAGAGGCCTCATCGAAGGTAGCCAAATTGATGCGGTTCTGCATCATGCGCTTAATCGCTTTAAAGGCTTTGCAACCCTCGGTGGCGGCTGAGCCCAGCCCGCCTTCAGGAAAGACGGCGCCTGGCTTCTGCCACTGCCCTAAAATCGTGGCTGCGTGCCCATACTCAACAGGCAGGTAGCCGCGCAACCAGTTTGCGCAACCCAAAAATTGCTGAATGTGAAGCTTCTCCCAGAGCGGGGGAAAGTCAATCACCGCCTGACAACGCTCTTCGTCAGGCGAACTCCCGTCCCGCCCAATGTTGTGTCCTAGGAGCTTACCTTTGGAGACACAAACTGCGGCCTTACTGATCCCAAACGAGAACCCAAACAAGATTGACTTATCTAGGAAACCCTCTAAGGAAACGAGGTGGTCGAGGAGGTGCGGGCACGCCTTAGGGTGCCGGGCGCGCATATCTGCCGCGAGCTGCTCATAATAATAGTCCGTTGGAGGCTCCTCGATCATCTTATCGATGTCCCAGCTCTCCACGATATGATAGCTCGGGCAGCGCGCCGTGTCGACCGCGTCTGCTGGGCGCACAGCATCACTTGCGCCTCTTTCAGCCATCCCTCACGCCAGCCAGCCCAGCGTGGCCCCTTGCGCGTCCTAAAGACCGCGAGGCGTTCGGTGACGGGAACCTCATCGCTGCACGCAACGCTTTCCGCCACACGCAAATCCCTCGTGTCCCAAAGACGCCACGCCTCACCTGCGCGCTGAAGCAAGCGCGTTTCGTAAGGCGCCTTCTCGACCGCCACGGTCCCAAGGTCCTTCTGCGCAGGGCGCCTACCCCACACAGACGCGTAACCACCTGGCGCCTCCCACCAGCTGTCGACGCTTGGAAGGTGGTCCAAGCAAGTGAGCACTCCAGGCTCCTCAACAGGGCGCCCAACCGGGCCGCTCCCGCCCCACACCGAAGCGAGAACAGTCACCGCAGCAAGGACCGATAGCACACCGATCCTGGCGCCGGTACGCAGCCGCCCAAAGGACCGCGCACACGAGGAACAACCTTGGAATCTTCTTGCCGCGGCCCTGGACGCGGACCCGCAAGCAAAGCACGGGTCATGGTCAACCGAAGCAACGGCGACCCCACAATCCGCACATGCCTGCGGAGACGGCTCTGACTCGAACACCGTCTCAATCGCGCCACAACCACAAGCCGCAGTGCTGACGAGGCCGGAACGCACTTCCGCAACAACCTCGCCTGGCTGGAGAGAGTGATCACACTCTTGGGCTGCAAGCAAAACAAACCCTTTACCCTCTCCTGTGGGCCAGAGACCTGGCACAGCCTCAACCCCACACTCAACCGGAAACACACGACAGGGATCCCTCTGCGGAGACTCCTGACTCCCGCACGACTGGCACCAGCACCCCATCACCTGGCGAGAGCTCGAGCGGCTCTTCCCCGTCATAGCGGAGAAGCTCACGACTTCCGCCCCCAGGCTCGATGCATGACGCGTCGTCCAGGCTTGACAACCGCGCTTCAAAGGCATAGGCCCTGTCCTTCCGAGTCCTACTGTGATCCTCACATCTGGGCATCCTGATTCCCAGCGTGTCGAGGACATGAAAGTCGGGACCCGGCCTGAGTCCCAAGCCCATCCTTCCGGCGCAGTCCAGCGCTCTGCCGCCAAGGATAAGTCCGTGCCAATCGGACGTGCCCCTGGCTGCGATTTTACATCGCACAAAAATCTCGGTGTTGGGGCGACAATCGTCCGCCGTCTTGCCTTCCAGCAGCGTGACGCGCAAGACTGCTGCCCCTTTCAAAGGAACTGGGGCCCCCGATGCGATTCCATGCACATATTCGGGGTGGACCCACTTCTCAAGTCTCACGACCGGAAAGCCAGGATCCTCAGTGCCGATCCCAAGCTCTGCAGCCCGGTTCATCATGCCTACCACGAGTTCCTCAGTCACGTGGTTTGCGCCGGCGCAACCGTCAAGCATGCACTCGACTTTGCGGTCGAGGACCTGGACCACCGTTCTGCACTGGTAGCCTCCTGGCTCGTTGTCCGCCAGGTTCCACCAGTCCTTCGGTAGATCGTCCAAGGTGGCGAACTTGTCCCGCCCGCCCTTGCTTAACGGAAGCGCGTGCTGCTGCACCGCGGCGTGTCCTGCGGCTCCTAGGACGCCTGCCTGGACGCCTGAGCTGCCTATCTGGACACTGAACGCGGCGAAGGGGTTAGACATGGAAGCACCGGAGGGCGGGGCCCAGTTGGCAGGCAAGGCCGGCGTCCCTCCTGAGGTCGTCAGGTTGTGGACCATGTCGCAGCTGGCTCCTTTCTTGCACGACCCATTCTTGGAGAAAAAGGGGCAAACAGTGCCTGGTGGCTTTGCCGCGCCTTTGGCCGCAGCCGGCTTTGCGTTGGCTTTTGCTTTGCCACCTCCCTTCCCTTTGCCTTTACCTTTCGCAGTGGCAAAGGTTTGGTCACCCTTCTTGGCCGCGAGAGCTTTTCTGCGAAGCTCCTTGTCGTGGCTGTACGGGCAGGCATCCCCTTTCGGGCAATTCCCATGATCGCGAAAGTGGAAGCAGATCTTCTTGTCCGCTCCTTTGCCAGCTCCCTTCGACGTAGCAGCATACGTCTGGTCCGCGCCAGCTTTGGCCGCGGCAGCTGCTCCTTTCGCAGCAGCCTTCGCAGCGGCCTTGAGACTCTTTATCTCCTTCTGAGCCTCAGCCAGCGCGACCGCCGGGTCCGCGCTCTGCGAACCGGTGGTCGTGTACACAGAGTGGGAAACAGCCCTGTGCGCTGCTTCTCTCTGCTCGTACTCCAGAACGACTTTGTGGCTCTCCTCCCAAGTCTGCGGTCCTCGCAACCCGCCATCCTTGGGGTCGCCAGGCCACAACCTTTTGTAGTTCCGGATCTCCTTTTGGAGATAAGGGGGCATCTTGCGGAGGTATGAGAGATACAACTCTCGAGGGGTCTTCCCGAGACCTACTGCCTCAAGGTCCGCGATCGAGGCCTCAAACAAAGGCTCGAATTGGTGGCCTGTGAGCTTACCCTTAGCGAGAGAGGCGTGCTCACCATCCACGCGGACTTCTCTTTCCTCCCGCGATTCCCCGAACATCAAGTGTTTGTTCTTGATGCGGTCATACACCGCCTGTGGATCTGAGAGAACCTCTCCCGATTTCCACGCTGCGCGGTACGCGTTCGTGTACGTCTTCATGCGCGAGCCGCGGCAGCGCCCGCGTAGCGCTAACAGCTTTTCGCGCGCACTCATACCGCGACAGTTGTTGGCCAGCGCGCAGACGTCCTCGAACTCCTCGTAGAACAAGACAACGTCTCGCGCGTCCGACTTGTCGTCGGTCAGCGTCGGCCACGTGAGGTCAGTTTTGACCGTAGTTATGGAGCTTTGCCCGCCCCTCTGCGCTAACCCTCAGTTTGGGCGGCGAGTGCGGCGGCGAGATCGCCCGCCGGGTGTTGGGACCCGGTCTGCGAACCTCCGCCGTCTGAACCTCGCTTCAGGGCTTCTATCTCCATCTCTAGCGCAGCAAGCTTCGCGCGCAAAGGGGAATCGCCGTCCGTCGCGCCCAGGACACGGGCCGCGGAAGGACCACCTGCAACCTCAGCAGTGTGCAAACCTCCACGGTCCAATCCTACCCCC
>CAJNDS010000816.1:0-7500 GCA_905221605.1 Symbiodinium natans
TCTGGCCCAAGATGAGGATTTTATTTCTCGTAGCCGTAGCGAGCTTTCTTGGGTGCCTGGGTCCCAAGTCCCAGGGTCCAGCCATGGATCAGAATCGAGGGTTTCGGGAAGTAGCGCCCCCCGATGAAGCTGAGCAGCATGCGCAGCGAAGTCAGCTAACCATGAACAAAACCGGCAAGCGAAGCTACCAAAGAGCTTGTAAAGTTGCCCTGGCGAAGGGAGCAGCACTTTACAAAGGCCGTCTTCTGACAGCTCAGGCTCTGGGAGCTCATGAAGGACAATTCGCGTCTCCTGCGAAAGCGGAGAGGCGTTCTTTTCAACCGAACAGACAGATCCATCACAAATTTGACATGGAAGTCCTTACTTGGAACGCAGGCTCAATTACAAGTCGAGTTTGGAACGAGATTCTGGCCCTTTTGGCAACAACAGAGTACAAGAACATCAAAATCGTTTTCCTGCAGGAATCGCATTGGCAGCAGGACCAGGTCTACAGCTCAGGCCCGTGGTCAGTCCTAACCTGTGGTTCAACAAGCAGACACAAGGCTGGCCTGGTTGTTTTGGTGCATAGCTCACTGGCTCCTCTTTCAGAAATTCGCAGCACTTCCATTGTTCCAGGGCATTTGCAGCACGTCATGATCCCGTGGCAGAGATCCAGAATACATCTCCTGAATCTGTACCAGCACGTCTGGGATTCAAAGCTCTCGAAGACGGAAAACAGAGGCAGGAGAAAGGACGTGATGACACAGCTCGAAAATCGCATTCAGCGAGTCCCACAACGTGATTTCTTGCTTGTGGCTGGGGATTTCAATTCGCATGCGGTGACTGAACGTCCTCATATCGGACCCAGTGTGCCTCATCGAGTACGGTTTGCAAATGCAGATGTGAAGACACTGCCCTTGCTCTGCAAATCCTGTGGACTAACTGCGCTGAACACTTGGGCTTCTGGCCATCGCAGTACGTATGTTAACAGTGATGGCACATATTCCTCTCAGATCGATTTTTTGCTGGTCAGACTGCATGATGCTCGGAGGAGATCCAAGGAGGCCTACTCGGATAAGAACTTTCCTGTGGCTGCCTACAGAGATGGATCAAAACACTTTCCAGTGCGAGCTACTCTGTTCATTCCTCCTTACAGTCCTACACCCAGCAAGCCACGGCCATTTGATGCCACAGCCCTGGATGCGAGCTTTCGGCGGAAAGATGACAACTGGCAGGCATTCTCACATCGTCTGACGGAAGCAGTGGTGAGGACAATGCAAGTGAGACCGTCTTGGCAAGAACTGGATGAAGTGATGGTTCGTGTGTCAGCTGAGCACTACCCACCACCACGCAAGTCTCAGCCAGCAGCAGGTCCAATCCATCAGGAATATTGGAAGAAAGTGCGGCAAATCCAGGCGCACAAGAGGGCTGGAACCGAGCATAATCCAGAATGCCAGAAGCTTGTGGAGGACATCAAGGAGGAGGCGCGGACTTTCAAAAAACAGCAAAAACAAAGAAAGCTAGAGAAGCAAGAGCAGTTGCTTCTACAAGCCCAGGAAGATAAAAGGCAACAATCCCACAAACTGGCTCATACTCTCAGGAAACTCGCTCCGTGGCGCCCAGCGCAGAGAGTCAACCTAAGGGATCAAGCAGGTGAGCCGCTTGATACGGAGGCCTCACTAAAAACTATGCGCGAATACTCGAGTCAAATCTTCTCCAAAAGTCCTCCTTTGCAATCAGTAGCTGCTGTGCCCAGAGCAGCGATCACCGCCTTGCAGGTATCCTCACAAATCAAGACAGTGCCAGTGGGGAAAGCAGTCCCCAGCACCTCAGCTCCAGTATCAGCCTGGAAGAGTCTAGGTCCTGAAGCCCACGAACACATAGCAGGTCTAATCAACTCTGAGGTGTCTCAATCAGAAATTTCCCCTTATCTAAAGGATCCTAGAATTGCATGGATCCCCAAGCAGGGCAAGCCAGCCACCGCCATGCCAAACCTGAGGCCCATAGGAGTCATCAGCGTGCCAGGAAAAGTGCTAGCAGGCGCAGTGAAAACTCGCATTGCGCCAGCACTGCAGGTGAGCTCACAGCTTCAACCTCAGTTTGCGTATATACGGCAGAGGGGGGTGCGGGACGCTATCGCGAAAGCATGTCAGCACCTCGATTACGCGCAGCAGCTCCGTCAAGAGCATCGCAGGGACCTGCACAAGTCCCAACGCGGAGCCAGGCAGGCTCAGCTGTCAGGTGCACTCACTATTTCGGTTGATCTGAGCAAGGCTTTTGATTCTGTTAATAGACATGAGCTGCTAGCAGCCTTGGATCGCCTGGGAATAGACCCTGTTACGAAAGAACTGGTAGTTCAACTCCATAGTGAGACCTCCTACAACATGGGCACAAGTGGACTAGAGATTCAAGTTCCCACTTCTTCAGGAATCAAACAAGGTTGCAAGCTAGCCCCGGCATTGTGGTCTGCGCTTACACTTCTAGTCATGAGCAGAATGGAGCAGAAATGGGGCCCGGACAGCAAGCAAGCTAGGGACATCCTAACGGTCTTTGCGGACGATTTCCTGCTTCAGGAAACCTTTTCGAGCTTTCCTGAACTTCAGAAAGTCCTGCTCAGAATAGAGGCTCTCTTTCAGTCTCTTGAGGACGTGGGGCTGGAAGTTAATCCAACGAAGTCTAAAGCCTTGCTAATGGTTCAGGGCACTCAGCAGTCCATCTTTCGCAAGATGCACACGATGCGCAAAGAGAAGCAGCTGCACATCGTCCTTCCCTCAAGACATAAGATTCCGATTCATCATAAGCTAACATATCTAGGGGTGCAGCTCAGCTATGGATCCTACAAAGACCAGACTGTTGACTATCGGATCGCCCAAGCTCAAGGCAAGTTTGAGCTACTTCGACACATCCTGTGCTCCACTAAGGCTCTGGATGCTTCAAAGAAGTTGGAGATCTGGAGGGTCTATGTGGAATCCTCACTCTTGCATGGGCTTGTGGCCACAGGCATCACTTCATCAGGTCTTCAGAAGCTCCAGAGTAAATACTCGAGGATGCTAAGATCCATCTTTAAGCAACATCAGCATTACAGCCACATTGACACGAAGACTCTGTTCGAGCAATATAAGGTGCAGACTCCTCAAGCAGTTTTGATCAGCCAGATGAAAAACTATCAAGACGCACTAGATGCCTGTCAGAAGCACAACCCGGATCAGAACATACAGTGGTATCTGGGACTTAGAGGTAGGATTGTTGCGCTGCAACAGGAGCTTCGGAGCATGCAATCGGACCTGACCGAGGCAGTCCAGGAGGTGCCGTGCTCTCTGTGTGATCGGAAATTCTCCAGCGCCAAGGGTCTTCAGCACCATACACTGGTGAAGCATGGAGGACAGCGTGCGAATCAGCTAGGCCCAAAATTTCAGGTCACTGTGCATAGCTGCAAAGGACTTCCGCAATGTGTGGCATGCAATAGGCAGCTGCGCACAATGCATCAACTTCGCAGACATGTGGAGTCAGGCATTTGCCCTCAGCTGCACGAGTTGAAAGAACGAGCCAAATCCTGTACAAGTTCAGAAAGCATAGCTATGATCTATCAGTCTAGCGTGCAGGAACAACTTAAGAAGGACCCTGACCTTCTACTAAAAAAGAGACATGTCACTCAGCATCTATTAACGAACTGCAGTCTCTGTGGGCAATATATCGTTGGCCATAAAGGAGTGAAGCAGCACATTCAGAAAGCTCATCCCGCTTTCTGGGCACAGTCCTCGGAATCCATTCTTGCCCACATGCGAACACATAAGCGCCTCCTGCACAAAAAAGAGGAATGTAGGTATTGTCGCATTTTGGTAGACGCTCCAGTACGCCATGCAGAGCAATGTGTGGTTCTGCTTCAGACATACTCTGGACATTACAGAGCGGGATTCTGGAGAGAGAGCGTAGCGTACCTTGCTGATGATAGTGAATCGCCAAGACGCACCACGCTCCTCTCGGATCAAATATGTCGAGGTTCCTACTTGGCCTTCTATGTAAGAGTATAGACTCAGCTAGGTAGCCATGAGGCAGGCCTTTGCACTATCGTCAGCGCCCTCCAAGTCCAAGCGTGCGGATGAGCCAGATGAAGATGATTCTCCAACCAAGAAGATCAGACAGGCTGAACCGAAGAACATGCCAAAGCAGAAAGCCAAAGGAAGGGGTCGGGGCACTGGCCGAGGCGTTTCAAATGAGAAAGTTCTCCAGTCCCTAACAAGGTTGTCCATCAACCATGAGGACTCGCTGAATACGCTTCAGCAGGAACTGAGCTGGGTCATGTACCTGACCACCGGTGAGCTGTCCATCCTACCGAGCATCTATGCGGAGAAGTCCAAAGACGCTTCGAAGTTGTCTACTCCGTTCAGAACTCGAGCCATGAGAGTGGTCTTGGAGCAGACCTTAGAAAGAGTAGAGCAGATCCAGACTAAAGAAGAAGTGCTAGTGGATGCGGAGAAAGAGGGTTGGGTGGTGCGTGTGAAGGACACCGAAGCTCCAGCCTTTGTCTACCAGCAGTGGAGCAGTGAGCAAGACAAGACGGTGCATGACACTGCACGAAGGGCAGTCCTCGCAGATGACGTCGTTCAATTGCTCAAAACGTGCTTGGAGGAGCTTGCGCAGCACCCACAGTTGATCTCTAGGCTCATGCCCTCACGTCCGATCGCTGAGAAGATGACAGGTGGCCCAGTTCGAGTTCACATCCAGGTCCAACTCCAACATCTCAAGGGTAAGTTCCATCAAGCCCTGTCCGGACTCACGGACAATGCAGTCTGGGCAGCCATTGAAGGCTCACTAAGGCCAGGGAGCGTTCAGCGTAGTCCAGCAGCTAAGTTGCTTGCAAAGCAGGCATCCGGCAGCAGCTAGCTCATAGAGCACCTTCAGCTAGAGACGATCCCTCCACATAGAGGCACAAAAATTCTGCACTGCCTTCAATAAGCGCAGGTTTGTCCCTCAGTTTGCCTTCCTCTCTCAGCTGCACATGTTCTTCTTCTTTCACAGCAGCTTTTCTTGCTCGCGTAATCATTCCATAGCTGGCTAATAGAGAGTCAATGTCATACCGAGCTGAACGCATGTATGCCAGAGAGGGCTGGATCTTCACTGAGGCTGATCGAGTGGCACTTTGGGAGCTGGATACTGCGCTAAGTAAAGCCCAGAAGCTTATAGATGCTCAAGCTCGCCTCATCGAGGAAATGCAACGGGATCAGGTCAGACTACATGGGCAAGTCCGGCAGCTGAATGCAGAGGTGACTCAGCTCGCTCAGAGTGCCCAGATCTATGGTGCTCACTTCGAGCGTCTCTATCGTCTTTCCGACACCCAAGCTCTCTCTGAACGGATGGACTACTTGACCTGGACTCTTCATTACCAAGGCATCAGAGTCTTGCTACCAGGACCATCGTCGAGCAGTGTGAGGCCAAGAGCACAGCGGCGGCCTGCTCAGAATCCGTACTAGTACATAGCTTCTCAGATGGTCTGTATTAGAATCAGTCCTCGTGTGAGATGTCTTCAGCACAGGGAGCCAAAAGCCTCTGCCATCACTGCATCATAGCCCAGCCTGTATGCGCGCACTCGCATTGCATAGCTCGGGAGGCTTCCTCCGGAGGCTTCCTCCATGCTACGGTCGGCGGCCTACGCGTGTCCGAATTACAGCAAGTGCAATCACTCACCCTCTGGGAAGCAACCACTCCTTCCTTCTTAGGTTCTCTCTCTCCTGTCCGGGTTCTCTTGCAGGATGGAGGTTTTGACAATAGCTTTCTCCTCTGTAGGGGCACCCACCAGCTGCTTGGTTGAAGTTCGCTCATTGACCTAATGCAATGCCGCAGCTTCTCTCAAACCAATAGGATCAGGCCCTCAACATGGAACGTGATTTGACGAATGATGAGTTTGAGGCTTTAAATAGAAGGCGAGCGCAACAAGGCAAGGATCCACTGAGCTGGCGGGACGCACAGCGCCAGGCCCGGCGTAAGCCGAACCACAACAGAGGAGGTAAGAAGGCCAAGGCAGCGCCGTCCTCACAGCCTGTCACTTTCCTGCCGAGAGCGGAGGCTTCCTCCGTGGAGGTTTCCTCCGAAAGAGCTCCTGAACAAGCTGAATCCATTTCCTTTCTGGTTCCTGATTTTGATCAGAGGGCCAGCGGGCAGGCATCCGACTGGAACACCAGCACTCATGTTCAGAGTCGCTATGCATGGAACAAGCGTCACAAGGAGCGTGAACAGTTGGATCCGACTAAGGATGTCATGGAGGAGGCCAAAATCTTTATCCGCACATTTCTGAGAACGCGTAAAGGTCCGAGCAACTCCGATTTGACTGCAAAGTTGGGAGACCCTGTCATGCAGGAAGGCTGGGTGCGCTTCCCTCTAAGAGATGTTGTTCAGAGATGCACTGGCACGGATGACAGAGTGGGCTATCATGGGACAAAATTGGAATCGCTCTACTCGATCCTGTATCTGGGAAAGCTGCAACCGTCCCAGGATGCCTCTCAAGGTGAACAATACTTTGAGGGCTACCCGGGAGTCTACATCCATTCCGGCAAGCATGAGCGCAAGGCAGAGTCATATGTGACGCATGTATGGTTTCCCATCTTGAAAGAAGGCAACAAGTCTCTCCGAGCAGTTGCGGCCAAATTCGCAGTGTCGTTCGACCAGGCTGCAGGATCTCTCCGTGGCTCCAAAGCAACGGATCAGTATATTCTCAGGGAAGACTATGTCCAGCTAGAGGCGCTGCTGCTTCACATCACAGACTCACTGCCTTTGGGGACCTATGTGCAGACTGGCTGGAACCCCCTTGCGGAAGCTGCCCCAGTTCAACGCATAGCGAGGGAAAGACCGGAGGAGCCGAGTTCATACAGAAATCCACCAAGATCCTCCTCTCAGCCTGCCAAGGAGTCAGCCTCTCACGATGATGATAACTCCACCCGGCAGCTCGCAGTTCCTCCTTGGAGAGTAAACAAGGCAATGGACTCTGATCACAGTGCTCTGCCGACCTCCTTGCATCAGCCCGAAGATGATAGTGATGAATCCTGGGGGGTTTGGTCACCAGCCGCTGCTGCCGCAGGCACAGATCCACAGGTTCCATTTCATCAGGAAGTCCCACAGCAGCCAGAGGGAAGCAGAAGAGAGCATGCCTGGCAGCCAACAACTCAGCACACACCAAGTTTAGCAGATCTGGATGGTACTCTTGATCGGCTTTCTGGACGGGGCGCTCACGAAACCAGACGAGTGATGATAAGCAAGCTCCTCACACAGGCTCTCAGACATGACCCAGCGAAGTATGGCATTTCGCTAGACGCTGCTGGCTATGCCAACTTGAAAAGCCTTCTTAATTCCAGGCAATTTTGGCGGGCTGAAGTGACGGTTCATGAAGTACAGCGAGTACTGGAAACCTCACAGAAGATCCGCATGGAGCAGATGACCTCAGAGGAAGACGGCGAAATCTACATCAGAGCCTTACAGGGTCATGGCCATGACATTCCACTGGACGACGATCAACTGCATGAGGTTCTG
>CAJNDS010000816.1:12500-45000 GCA_905221605.1 Symbiodinium natans
AAACACTTTCCAGTGCGAGCTACTCTGTTCATTCCTCCTTACAGTCCTACACCCAGCAAGCCACGGCCGTTTGATGCCACAGCCCTGGATGCGAGCTTTCGGCGGAAAGATGACAACTGGCATGCATACTCACATCGTCTGACGGAAGCAGTGGTGAGGACAATGCAAGTGAGACCGTCTTGGCAAGAACTGGATGAAGTGATGGTTCGTGTATCAGCTGAGCACTATCCTCCTCCACGCAAGTCTCAGCCAGCAGCAGGTCCGATTCATCAGGAATATTGGAAGAAAGTGCGGCAAATCCAGGCGCACAAGAGGGCTGGAACCGAGCATAATTCAGAATGCCAGAAGCTTGTGGAGGACATCAAGGAGGAGGCGCGGACTTTTAAAAAACAGCAAAAACAAAGAAAGCTAGAGAAGCAAGAGCAGTTGCTTCTACAAGCCCAGGAAGATAAAAGACAACAATCCCACAAACTGGCTCATACTCTCAGGAAACTTGCTCCGTGGCGCCCAGTGCAGAGAGTCAACCTAAGGGATCAAGCAGGTGAGCCGCTTGATACGGAGGCCTCACTAAAAACTATGCGCGAATACTCGAGTCAAATCTTCTCCAAAAGTCCTCCTTTGCACTCAGTAGATGCTGTGCCCAGAACAGCGATCACCGCCTTGCAGGTATCCTCGCAAATCAAGACAGTGCCAGTGGGGAAAGCAGTCCCCAGCACCTCAGCCCCAGTATCAGCTTGGAAGAGTCTAGGTCCTGAAGCCCACGAACACATAGCAGGTCTAATCAACTCTGAGGTGTCCCAATCCGAAATTTCCCCTTATCTAAAGGACCCTCGAATTGCATGGATCCCCAAGCCGGGCAAGCCAGCCACCGCCATGCAAAACCTGAGGCCCATAGGAGTCATCAGCGTGCCAGGCAAAGTGCTAGCAGGCGCAGTGAAGACTCGCATTGCACCAGCATTGCAGGTGAGCTCACAGCTTCAGCCTCAATTTGCGTACATTCGGCAGAGGGGGGTGCGGGACGCTATCGCGAAAGCATGTCAGCACCTTGATTTCGCGCAGCAGCTCCGTCAAGAGCATCGCAGGGACCTGCACAAGTCCCAACGCGGAGCCAGGCAGGCTCAGCTGTCAGGGGCACTCACTATTTCGGTTGATCTGAGCAAAGCTTTTGATTCTGTTAATAGACATGAGCTGCTAGCTGCCTTGGATCGCCTGGGAACAGACCCTGTTACGAAAGAACTGGTAGTTCAACTACACAGTGAGACCTCCTACAACATGGGCACAAGTGGACTAGAGATTCAAGTTCCCACTTCTTCAGGAATCAAACAAGGTTGCAAGCTAGCCCCGGCATTGTGGTCTGCGCTGACACTTCTAGTCATGAGCAGAATGGAGCAGAAATGGGGCCCAGATAGCAAGCAAGCTAGGGACATCCTAACGGTCTTTGCAGACGATTTCCTGCTCCAGGAAACCTTCTCGAGCTTTCCTGAACTTCAGAAAGTCCTGCTCAGAATAGAGGCTCTCTTTCAGTCTCTTGAGGACGTGGGGCTGGAAGTCAATCCAGCGAAGTCCAAAGCCTTGCTAATGGTTCAGGGCACTCAGCAGTCCATCTTTCGCAAGAAGCACACGATGCGCAAAGAGAAGCAGTTGCACATCGTCCTTCCCTCAGGACATAAGATTCCGATTCATCACAAACTAACATATCTAGGGGTGCAGCTCAGCTATGGATCCTACAAAGACCAGACTGTTGACTATAGGATCGCCCAAGCTCAAGGCAAGTTTGAGCTACTTCGACACATCCTGTGCTCCACTAAGGCCCTGGAGGCTTCAAAGAAGTTGGAAATCTGGAGGGTTTATGTGGAATCCTCACTCTTGCATGGGCTTGTGGCCACTGGCATCACCTCATCAGGTCTTCAGAAGCTCCAGAGTAAATACTCGAGGATGCTAAGATCCATCTTTAAGCAACATCAGCATTACAGCCATATTGACACGAAGACTCTGTTCGCGCAATATAAGGTCCAGACTCCTCAAGCGGTTTTGATCAGCCAGATGAAAAACTATCAAGACGCACTAGATGCCTGTCAGAAGCACAACCCGGATCAGAACATACAGTGGTATCTGGGACTTAGAGGTAGGATTGTTGCGCTGCAACAGGAGCTTCAGAGCATGCAATTGGACCTGACCGAGGCAGACCAGGAGGTACCGTGCTCTCTGTGCGATCGGAAATTTTCCAGCGCTAAGGGTCTTCAGCAACATACTCTGGTGAAGCATGGAGGACAGCGTGCGAATCAGCTAGGCCCAAAATTTCAGGTCACTGTGCATAGCTGCAAAGGACTTCCGCAATGTGCGGCATGCAACAGGCAGTTGCGCACAATGCATCAACTTCGCAGACATGTGGAGTCAGGCATTTGCCCTCAGCTGCACGAGCTGAAAGAAAGAGCCAAATCCTGTACAAGCTCAGAAAGCATAGCTATGATCTATCAGTCTAGCGTGCAGGAACAACTTAAGAAGGACCCTGATCTTCTACTAAAAAAGAGACATGTCACTCAGCATCTAATAACGAACTGCAGTCTCTGTGGGCAATTTATTGTTGGCCACAAAGGAGTGAAACAGCACATTCAGAAAGCTCATCCCGCTTTCTGGGCACAATCCTCGGCATCCATTCTTGCCAACATGCGAACACATAAGCGCCTCCTGCACAAAAAAGAAGAATGTAGGTATTGTCGCATTGTGGTAGATGCTCCAGTACGCCATGCAGAGCAATGTGTGGTTCTGCTTCAGACATACGCCATGAGTGCAGCTTGTGCCAAGCCAATGGAACTGCCAGATCTCTTCAGTGCAGATCCTCCAATTAGCCAGGTGAGAGGCAGGGAGGCTTCCTCCCAGGAGGCTTCCTCCAGCAGCCGAGCTACTTTGCTGACATACACTGCACGCGTCTCGGGTCGTTCAACCACTGCACCTCCCACAGCATCCATGCAAGACGCTGCCTGGCGTCTAGCTTATCATAATCCGCATCAACTGTGCTATGCACACACGGTCGTTCACATCCTTCTCTCTCTCTTGTCAGACGGACTGTTCCCAGATCCTTCCTTAAATTCCATCCTAACGGAAATAGGTTCCCTGAATGGCAGATCCTCTCATGCGGATGTTCGGAGGTTGCGACATCTTCGTCCACTGCTAGCAGGATGGCGATTACGACCCAGGCAGGAGGATGCATCTCAATTTCTGTTGCATATCTCTCAGCGTATTCCAGATCTTTCATCAGATAAATGGGAGGCGCGAGTTCATATCTCAGCACCGGAGGAACGCATAAGTGTTGAGGAAAAAGGTGGCTTGATTCTGTATCTACCCGAGCCGCCGGATGGACTCTCGACTCTTCAGCAATCAGTAACACAATGGACGAACAGGGGTAGTGTGTTTGCCTTGCTTCCAGATACAAGACTCATTTGCTTACAAATTCAAAGATTTGATCAGCAAATCAAAACTTCCCGCCCACAAGTGCTGGACACAGTACTTGAGATGCCAATGTTTCAAGATAACGGAACCTCAACAGAAGCAGTGTCCTTTAGCCTCTATGCATTTATTATTCATATCGGTGAAGACTGGAACTCTGGACATTACAGAGCGGGATTTTGGAGAGAGAGCGTAGCGTACCTAGCTGATGATAGTGAATCGCCAAGACGCACCACGCTCCTCTCGGATCAAATATGTCGAGGTTCTTATTTGGCCTTCTATGTAAGAGTATAGATTCAGCTAGGTAGCCATGAGGCAGGCCTTTGCACAATCGTCAGCACCCTCCAAGTCCAAGCGTGCGGATGAGCCAGATGAAGATGATTCTCCAACCAAGAAGATCAGACAGGCTGAACCGAAGAACATGCCAAAGCAGAAAGCCAAAGGAAGGGGTCGGGGCACTGGCCGGGGCGCTTCAAATGAGCAAGTCCTACAGTCCCTAACCAGGCTGTCCATCAACCATGAGGACTCGCTGAATACACTTCAGCAGGAACTGAGCTGGGTCATGTACCTGACTACCGGTGAGTTGTCCATTCTACCGAACATCTATGCGGAGAAGTCCAAAGACGCTTCGAAGTTGTCTACTCCATTCAGAACTCGAGCCATGAGATTGGTCTTGGAGCAGACCTTAGAAAGAGTAGAGCAGATTCAGACTAAAGAAGAAGCGCTAGCGGATGCGGAGAAAGAGGGTTGGGTGGTACGTGTGAAGGACACCGAAGCTCCAGCCTTTGTCTACCAGCAGTGGAGCAGTGAGCAAGACAAGACGGTGCATGACACTGCTCGAAGGGCAGTCCCCGCAGAGGACGTCGTTCAATTGCTCAAAACGTGCTTGGAGGAGCTTGCGCAGCACCCACAGTTGATCTCCAGGCTCATGCCCTCACGTCCAATCGTCGAGAAGATGACAGGTGGCCCAGTTCGAGTTCACATCCAGGTCCAACTCCAACATCTCAAAGGTAAGTTCCATCAAGCCCTGTCCGGACTCACGGACAATGCAGTCTGGGCAGCCATTGAAGGCTCACTAAGGCCAGGGAGCGTTCAGCGTAGTCCAACAGCTAAGTCGCTTGCAAAGCAGGCATCCGGCAGCAGCTAGCTCATAGAGCACCTTCAGCTAGAGAAGATCCTTTCACATAGAGGCAAAAAAAAAATTCTGCATTGCCTTCAATCAGCGCCGAATTGTCTCTCAGCTTGCCTTCCTCTCTCAGCAACATCTGTATTTCTCCTATCACAGCAGCTTTTCTTGCTCGCGCAATCAATCCCATAGCTGGCTAGTAGAGGGCCAATGTCATACCGAGCTGAACGCATGTATGCCAGAGAGGGCTGGATCTTCACGGAGGCTGATCGAGTGGCACTTTGGGAGCTGGATACTGCGCTAAGTAAAGCCCAGAAGCTTATAGATGCTCAAGCTCACCTCATCGAGGAAATGCAACGGGATCAGGTCAGACTACATGGGCAAGTCCGGCAACTGAACGCAGAGGTGACTCAGCTCGCTCAGAGTGCACAGATCTACGGAGCTCACATCGAGCGTCTCTATCGTCTGTCCGACACCCAAGCTCTCTCTGAGCGGATGGACTACTTGACCTGGACTCTTCATTACCAAGGCATCAGAGTCATGCTACCAGGACCATCGTCGAGCAGTGTGAGGCCAAGAGCACAACGGCGGCCTGCTCAGAATCCGTACTAGTACATAGCTTCCTAGATGGTCTGTATTAGAATCAGTCCTCGTGTGAGATGTCTTCAGCACCAGGGAGTCAAAAGCCTCTGCTATCACTGCATCATAGCCCAGCCTGTGTGCGCGCACTCGCATTGCATAGCTCGGGAGGCTTCCTCCGGAGGCTTCCTCCATGCTACGGTCGGCGGCCTACGCGTGTCAGAATTACAGCAAGTGCAATCACTCACCCTCTGGGAAGCAACCACTCCTTCCTTCTTAGGATATTACTCCCCTGTCCGGGTTCTCTTTCAGGTTGGAGGTTTTGAGAATAGCTTTCTCCTCTGTAGGGACACCACCAGCTGCTTGGTTGACGTTCGCTCATTGACCCAATGCAATGCCGAAGCTTCTCTCAAGCCAATAGGATCAGGCCCTCAACATGGAGCGTGATTTGACGAATGATGAGTTTGAGGCTTTAAATAGAAGGCGAGAGCAACAAGGCAAGGAACCACTGAGCTGGCGGGACGCACAGCGCCAGGCCCGGCGTAAGCCGAACCACAACAGAGGAGGCAAGAAGGCCAAAGCAGCTCCGTCCTCACAGCCTGTCACTTTCCTGCCGAGAGCGGAGGCTTCCTCCGCGGAGGTTTCCTCCGAAAGAACTCCAGAACAAGCTGAATCCATTTCCTTTCTGGTTCCTGATTTTGATCAGAGGGCCAGTGGGCAGGCATCAGACTGGAACACCAGCACTCATGTCCAGAGCCGCTATGCATGGAACAAGCGTCACAAGGAGCGAGAACAACTGGATCCGACTAAGGATGTCATGGAGGAGGCCAAAATATTTATTAGCACATTTCTGAGAACGCGTAAAGGTCCGAGCAACTCAGATTTGACTGCAAAGTTGGGAGATCCTGTCATGCAGGAAGACTGGGTGCGCTTCCCCCTAAGAGATGTTGTTCAGAGACGCACCGGCACGGATGACAGAGTGGGCAATCATGGGACAAAATTGGAATCGCTCTACTCGATCCTGTATTTAGGAAAGTTGCAACCGTCCCAGGATTCCTCTCAAGGAGAACAATATTTCGAGGGCTACCCAGGAGTCTACATCCATTCCGGCAGGCATGAGCGCAAGGCGGAGTCATATGTGACGCATGTGTGGTTTCCCATCTTGAAAGAAGGCAACAAGTCTCTCCGAGCAGTTGCGGCCAAATTAGCAGTGTCGTTCGACCAGGCTGCAGGATCTCTCCGTGGCTCCAAAGCAACGGATCAGTACATTCTGAGGGAAGACTACGTCCAGCTCGAGGCGCTGTTGCTTCACATCACAGACTCACTGCCTTTGGGGACCTATGTGCAGACTGGCTGGAACCCCCTTGCGGAAGCTGCCCCAATTCAACGCATAGCGAGGGAAAGACCGGAGGAGCCGAGTTCATACAGAAATCCACCGAGATCCTCCTCCCAACCTGCCAAGGAATCAGCTGCCTTTCAAGATGATGATAACTCCACCTGGCAGGCCGCAGCTCTTCCTGGGAGAGGAAACAAGGCAATGGCCTCTGACCAAAGCGCTCTGCCGACCTCCTTGCATCAGCCCGAAGATGATAGTGATGAATCCTGGGGGGTTTGGTCACCAGCTGCTGATTCCGCAGGCACAGATCCACAGGATCCATTTCAACAAGAAGTCCCACAGCATCAAGAGGGAGGCAGAAGAGAGCATGCCTGGCAGCCAGCAACTCAGCACTCACCAAGTTTAGCAGATCTGGATGGTAATCTTGATCGGCTCTCTGGACGGGGCGCTCACGAAACCAGACGAGTGATGATAGGCAAGCTCCTCACACAGGCTCTCAGACATGACCCAGTGAAGTATGGCATTTCGCTAGACATTGCTGGCTATGCCAATCTGAAAAGCCTTCTTAATTCCAGGCAATTCTGGCGGGCTGAAGTGACAGCTCATGAAGTACAGCGAGTACTGGAAACCTCACAGAAAGTCCGCATGGAGCAGATGATCTCAGAGGAAGACGGCGAAATCTACATCAGAGCCTTACAGGGTCATGGTCGTGACATCCCACTGGACGAAGATCAATTGCATGAGGTTCTGACCTCCTCAACAACACCGGAGTGGGGTGTCCACGGGACGAGCTGGCGGGCCTGGCAGCAGATTCGCTCCTCTCAGCTGCGCAGAACGCAAAGACGTGACATACATTTGTCTTTGTCACCAACCAAAACTGCAGGATTCAGGGAGGACTCCTCAGTGGAGATCTGGATCCACCTGCCGTCTTTGATCGACAGTGGACACATAGTGCGTCGGGCGAAGAATGGAGTACTGCTGACGCGTGGACCCATTGACCTGTCCCACATCAGCACTGTCATAGATCGGCACACAGGCAAGTCTCTGCCCTTATAAAGCGTCCTCAGCAGTTTCACCTGTACCGAATTCGTTCTGCCGTGGTCTACTTTCGCAGCTGGAGGCTTCCTCCGGAGGCTTCCTCCACTTCATTTTAAAGTAGACAGCAAGTACGCCCTCTGCTTAAGGCAACAAAGACTTTGATACAGCCTGAGCGAGTTGTCTCTCTTTGCATGCTCTAAGAGGAGTTTCCCCACCCTCCGCCTGCACATTGCCCAGGTGAGCTTAGCGTCGCGAAGTCCACAAGCAGTGGCAGGCACTTCCTTCTGCAGTTCCTTGTTCTTGAGCGGTGCGTCTTTCAGCTAGAGCCCTTGCATGCTTGTTAGCAATGGTCAATGCCTGCCTGACTTAAGAAACCGCTTCACACTTCTGTTGGCAGTAGCCATTCTAACCTCGAATCCAGCCATTAACACCTGTGTTTCCAATGGAGAGCACTAGCTTGGTGCAAGCGCTCACTCCGCTCCTGGTTGCTCTCGTGCACCAGCAGGTAGTTGCTGAGGACCAGAACATCTCCTCCGAGACTACCAGCACAAGGGTTGCGGAGTATCTCAACACTCACAAGGTGAAAATCCTCGCTCAGTTCATGAACTACGCACATGAGGTACTCCAAGCAGAGAGGTTGAAGACACTGCTTTGGGCAGTACAGTCATTGACCGGATATGATGAATGGCGTGAAATCAAGGCGGCCCGGCGCCAAAAGTTGCGGAGCATCAGCCTACGATACTTAAGCCTGATGAGGTTCACCGAGCTTCCCACCACCCAAGGAACGTGGTACTACAGCGTGATCCTCACCGAACTAGAGAGCTTCTATCGTGAGACGCACATTATCCGGTATACCTCAAGCATGCTTCCGCCGCATCTTGACGCTCAGTATCAACAAGAGGTTGGGCAGGTGCGTGATGAGTTCTTTGCAGAGGATGCGGAAATGAACATAGCGATCGCACAGTGGACCACAATTTCGGCAGGACTCACAGGATGAGTGGAGGCTACCTCCGGAGGCTTCCTCCCCTTCCTGCACCTCGCCGATTCCCTGTACACTTTTCAACACCTGAATCGGCACTTCTGGAGGTGCAACTCTCGGCTCGACTAAGCCTTGCATCAGTATGGCAGAACTCCATTTAGCACAGAGGTTGATAATAGTGTCTCTTTCTTTCTTTCATTAGGAGGCTTCCTCCCATGTTGTTCGCATCTATCATCTTCTTGAGACCTTCTTCATACATTAAAGTGCAATGGAGCTTCTCCAGCAAGGGAATGCAATATCACTTGTCTAGCCTTGCAACAAAAGCAGATGGCTTTTTGTGACCATCAGCGGCTATGAGGAAGAAATCTTGCCTGAGTCTGTGTTGCACAATGGGGATCCCACCCACCTACCCCATGCAGAGCACACCGCTCGTGATGCAGGCTGCATTTGGCTGACGTCAACCGATGCTCTGAACAATCAGGCAGGGAGTGATCTCCAGATAGCATCGCTTGCAGCTAATCATCTCGTTAGCACCAGCATGCATGCTCACACTTGATAGAACTTTCAGTTGTGAGCAGCTTGCGCTTCAGGCAAACTACAATCATTAATTCTCTTTTTCAGTCAGCAAGCTGGCAATCTTGATCTACTCTAGTTTGCCATGCACTTTTGTTTCTATCTTAATTTAATCTTACCGTTTTCTTGAACCTATTGTTTCATTGCATCAGATTAGGAGGTTTCCTCCTGAATATCCTTAACTCCACATTTTCTCGACCAGGTGTGAATGCCCTGTTGCAGCGCTGGCCCCAGGAGCCGCGCAAGGCGTCCCAGGCCAGGCTTCGCAAAACTCAGCTTCCCTGCATCCAATTTGGGCATCCTACTTGGAACGTGCAAGGCCGCCTTGGTGCGCTCTGCCTACGGCCCTCTGCCAGTTGTTTAGCGTTACCTGTGTGAGACGTCACTAGACGGGAACGCTGAGTGTCGGCCTCACCAGAGGTACGGCTCGCTAAACAGCTGGTGCGTGGGTGCTGGACGCAGTGACTCACAGTAGGGTGTCGGGGTAGCCGCGCTTACTTTTCACTCTTTTGCAGTGATGAGTACTTGTTATCGGTGGCTGCCTCCGTGCCACCTTCAATTTCTTCATTGATTCATTGCATCAGGTCAGGAGGTTTCCTCCTGAATATCCTTAAGTACACTGCCAAGCAGATTCAGTATAGCAGGTAGTGAGACCTGGCAATCTGGAGGAAGCGATCCTCCCGAAGTCCAAAAGGGCCGGACTGTGAAATACCAAAGGCGGGTGAGTCCTTCTATATCACCCTTGCCCGCCTTAATCACACCAAACTCAGCTAGAGCACAGCTATAGCCTGCAACACAACATCGGGGCCAGCCGGCACTGCTGCAGTCGCGGGTGCAGGTGAGCCAGTAGGAAGCGGTCGTAAGGTGCCCAGCCAGCACAGCGCTATCGCAGCCCCGAGGGGCGGATGCATTCCACATACTCGAACATAGCTGTGCACAACAATCTTCAGCAGCCCCGAGGGGCGTGAAGTACGAACTAGCAAAGACTGCTGGAGCTCCCAAGGCGGATACAGAGTAGCCGACTTGCCGAGGATCCAAAGTGATCAGAGGTCCACATGCTGATTCTGGCAGTGAGTGCAATGCAAAAATGTTGTTGTTGTTGTTGCTGCTGTGCTTGCTGCCGTTGTCCTGCTACTGGTGGGCGTGCCCGGCTGTGGGCGACAGCCCGTTAGATAAGCAACGATGATAAGCAACCCGTTGGAGAAGAAGGAGCTTTCCCACCAAGATTAAGTATGAACTCACACAAAACCACTTCGATTTTTAGAATCAAGACTCAAACTAACTTAGAGGCATCTCAAACCATCGCCCTCTGGATGTGGAAAACCTTGAAAACCTTCATTTTCTGGACATAGAAACACAAGTACTGTGACTCCTACCACTTGGATGTAAGTATCTGCAACCCACACTCGCAGGAGGTCGATTCTCCAAGGTTGGGGGGGGTACCTCGTATGGTTGCGGTTCGCGGTTCGCCGGTCCGCCTTGCATGGGCCCCCCAGCCTCCCCTAAACTCTAATTTCTAAACCTTAAACCCTAAACCCTATATAAACCTGAAAAACTAAACCTTACACCTTAAACCCCAAGCCCCCAACCGGAGGGAGGACCTGACCACAGGGGGGGGGGGGACCATGGGTTGGGGGGTACGGGGTGGCCCTGTTCCTGCATGGTCAGGCATGTGGCGTGGCGAAACAACTGCCAAACGATCATACAATCTGCCTGCATGCCTGCGTGCGCGCATGCGCGCGCAGGCACGCGCGCGCCTGCATGGGGTTTTACGGTGGATGCTTGTTGTCTTTGGGCCGCTCGTGAAGCTGGTTGCCACAAAGAAACTCTCAAAACACGAAAGCAAAATGCGACTACAGACGGAAGCCACGCAAAATCTAGCACCGAAATAAGCGTATTTGATGGTGCGATGCCCTCCCCTCCCGGAAATGAGTGGGGGGGAGGTTATGCGGTCTCCATCAGCGGTTATTAGAGCAGAGCTGGGGTACTGGATGGCCCAGAGTGGCTCGAGTGCTAAACATCTACTTTCTGAAATCTCAAACTCGTACTGTCAGGGACTTAGGCGACTCTGGACGAAAGGCCGAAAGCAGCCTGGAGCGCTCGCGTGACTGTGAAACTATAACTGAGCTATGCCTTTGAGAGCGCTAAATCAAGCACTCGACCCAGGTGATTCATTGGAATGCTGGGAAAATGATTGCTTCCCTCTTTTTCTGTTATATTATATTCTGCCAGTAGCTGTTCACTAGTCATGACTCACAATTCTGACAGTTCTGCCTCAGTCATTTTAGTGCCTGTGCCCGGAAACTGAACGGGCTCCATGCTGACATCTTTCCGTGTTTCAACATGTGTGTGTGTGTGCAGATCTCTAGTCAGATCCAAGCCCGTGCAACTCCATGGAACACATGGGAAGCTTATGGATGGATGGCAGCGCATGCAGCCACAAATGCCGTGCCAATGCCTCGAAGAGTGGCTCCTCGCTCTGCAAGCTCTCTCGAGAACCCACTTGATCGACTTTGCCCCTACAAGATGGGTTGCGACGACCGGCGAAAGTGCCGAAACTCACTGACCAAACATAACTGCACGCACTTGCCTTGGAGGACTCGGAGGTGGCTTGGATGGCCTGGGCCGAGGTGTCGGCACAGAGGTTGGCGTCACCTCAAGCCACATAAACGACTGAGCATAACAGCCAAACTGGCAGGGCATTGGCAGGGCTGGACGCAGCCGGACCATGTTGCCAATTTGCACTCCCCAAGGCCAGCATTCCAAAAAGTAGGAAGCACCGAACCACTTCCAAACAGACTCGAACCTGCATGGAATCCCGTTTCCTCATTTTTCCTGACAAGCCTTTCTTCGTTGGACCTCGAACCGTAACTGTCAAGTTCCTTCTCAGCTTGATTGTGTTTGCGGATGGTTCCAAGCTTCCCGCTCCTATCCTCCTGCTTGATTTGTGCGACACTACTTGTTAGGCCACATGCCTGTGTGTTTGGCTTGCTGTTTCACGACAAGTGAACGAGATGAAATGAAATGGACTGGCATGGAATGAAATGGAATGAAATGGAATGAAATGGAATGAAATGGAATGAAATGGAATGAAATGGAATGAAATGGAATGAAATGGAATGAAATGGAATGAAATGGAAATGGAATGAAATGGAATGAAATGGAATGAAATGGAATGAAATGGAATGAAATGGAATGACATGGAATGACATGGAATGACACGGAATGAAATGGAATGAAATGGAATGAAATGGAATGAAATGGAATGAAATGGAATGAAATGGAATGAAATGGAATGAAATGGAATGAAATGGAATGAAATGGAAATGGAATGAAATGGAATGAAATGGAATGAAATGGAATGAAATGGAATGAAATGGAATGAAATGGAATGAAATGGAATGAAATGGAATGAAATGGAATGAAATGGAATGAAATGGAATGAAATGGAATGAAATGGAATGAAATGGAATGAAATGGAAATGGAATGAAATGGAATGAAATGGAATGAAATGGAATGAAATGGAATGAAATGGAATGACATGGAATGACATGGAATGACACGGAATGAAATGGAATGAAATGGAATGAAATGGAATGACATGGAATGGAATGAAATGGAATGAAATGGAATGAAATGGAATGAAATGGAATGAAATGGAATGAAATGGAATGAAATGGAATGAAATGGAATGAAATGGAATGAAATGGAATGAAATGGAATGAAATGGAATGAAATGGAATGAAATGGAATGAAATGGAATGAAAAGGAATGAAATGGAATGAAATGGAATGAAATGGAATGAAATGGAATGAAATGGAATGAAATGGAATGAAATGGAATGAAATGGAATGAAATGGAATGAAATGGACTGAAATGGACTGAAATGGACTGAAATGGACTGAAATGGAATGAAATGGAATGAAATGGAATGAAATGGAATGAAATGGAATGAAATGGAATGAAATGGAATGAAATGGAATGAAATGGAATGAAATGGAATGAAATGGAATGAAATGGAATGAAATGGAATGAAATGGAATCAAATGGAATCAAATGGAATGAAATGGAATCAAATGGAATGAAATGGAATCAAATGGAATCAAATGGAACGAAGTGGAATGAAATGGAATGATGCGGAATGAAATGGAATGAAACGGAATGAAATGGAATGAAATGGAAACAAATGGAACCAAGTGGAATCAAATGGAATGAAATGGAATGAAAAGGAATGAAATGGAATGAAATGGAATGAAATGGAATGGAATGAAAAATGGAATGAAAAATGGAATGAGAAATGGAATGAGAAATGGAATGAGAAATGGAATGAGAAATGGAATGAGAAATGGAATGAGAAATGGAATGAGAAATGGCATGAGAAATGGAATGAGAAATGGAATGAGATGGAACGAAATGGAATGAAATGGAATGACATGGAATGGTATGGAACGAAAGGGAATGAAAGGGAATAAATGGGAATGAAAGGGACTGAAAGGGAATGAAAGGGAATGAAAGGGCATGAGTGAGTGAGTGAGCGCTGGCAGCTGCTCGTAGCAGCGCCGTGCCTAAGGCGCCATCCCTATGCCGGGGCTCCGTTAAACGTCGCAGCCCCTCCGCTTGGAGTTCAAGCTGGCAGAGCGCCCCGGGAGGGCCCGCGAGGCACTGCAGGCTAAAGGCCCAGCAGGGCACACCGGCGCCCTTGTCGGTTCATGAGCGACAAGCAGCGCCGCGAGCACCAGCACCAGCACCAGCACCAGCAGCAGCAGCAGCAGCAGCATCAGGAGCAGCAGCAGCAGCAGCAGGACACCCAAGTAGCAAAGAGCACCAGCAGCGCCAGGCAGGGCACCCAAGTAGCAAGCAGCACCAGCGGCGCCAGGCCCAGCAGGGCAGCCTAAGCACGGCAGGGCACCCAAGTAGCAAAGCACAGGCACCCAAGTAGCAAGCTGCACCAGTGGCACCAGGCCCAACAAGCAGCGCCAAAGGCGCAAGGCCACCCAAGTAGCAAGCAGAAGCAGAAACAGAAGCAGCAGCAGCAGCAGCAGCAGCAGCAGCAGCAGGCCCCAAGAAGCCGCACCAAGCAGCGCCAGGCCCAGCAGGGCACCCAAGTAGCAAGCAGTACCAGTGGCAGCCAGCCAGCAGCACCAGGCCCAGCAGGGCACCCAAGTAGCAAGCAACACCAGCAGCACCAGGCCCGAGCAGGGCAAGTAGCAAGCAGCACCAGCACCCAAGTAGCAAGCAGCACCAAGTAGCAAGCAGCAGCAGGCCACCCAGGCAGCAAGCAGCGCAAGCAGCAGGGCGTCCAAGAAGCAAGCAGCACCAGCAGCGCCAGGCCCCGGGCACCCAAGTAGCAAGCAGCACCAGCAGCAGCAGCAGCAGCGCGGCACCTGTGTACATTCCTTACCATAAACCACATCTGGGCAGCGCCAGAACCAGGCCCAGCAGGGCACCCAAGTAAGCAACATCAGGCCCAGCAGGGCACCCCCAGCGGCAAGCGAGTAGCCAGCAGAACTCGCCAGCAACACCAAGCACCAGCCGGCACCAAACCAACCAGGGCACCCAAGTAGCAAGCAGCACCAGCCAGCACCAGGCCCAGCAGGGCACCCAAGTGGCAAGCAGCACCAGCCAGTGCGTCCAACCCCTCCTGTGGCATTCCTGAGCCATGAGACCACATCTGGCCCAGATGCAGGTTTTCGGCCTCAGAATGGGGGTCTGGGGCAGAAGCGCCCGCACCAGCCAGCAGCACCAGGCGCTGGCACGCAAGTCAGCACCAGGCAGGGGTAGCATATCAGCCAGCAGCACCAGCCAGCCAGCAGCACCAGGCCCAGCAGAACAAGTAAGTAGCAAGCAGCAGCAAGGCACCCAAGTAGCAAGCATCCAGCAGCACCAGGCCCAGCGCACCCAAGTAGAAGCAGCACAGCAATGCCGTGTGGGTTGGTCCGCCTCCGGGGCACCCGCAGTCACAGTCGGCCAAATCCTGCGACGGTGCCCCTGAGCCTACCATGTGGTCCCACACACAGCTCGGGGGAATGAAAGGGAATGGAATGAAAGGGAATGAAAGGGAATGAAAGGGAATGAAAGGGAATGAAAGGGAATGAAAGGGAATGAAAGGGAATGAAAGGGAATGAAAGGGGATGACATGGAATGACATGGAATGAAATGGAATGAAATGGGCGCAATCTGGACGAACTCGTCTACTGCCGCCGAGAAACATCAGCGTTACACCTCTCATGCTGTCGTCGTGCGGGTGCGCGCGCAGCGCAACTGAGATGAGAGGCGAATTTGTTTGCTGTGTAGCCGCGGAACTGCGTTGAAGGGTGTGCCTTGCCCTGGTATCTTCTGGTCATTCGGGTTCATGCCGGAGTGAGGGGGGCAGTGTTGGAGGGAGAGGGGGAACTGCAGCTTCAAAACGATTATGCCGGCGTAGACCCCAAACAGTGAGGAGGGCCAGAAAAAGCCAAAGAAGGCCAGAAGAGCACCGACACTCCCGGGGACAAAAAGTACAAAAGTTCGTGGGAAGCCGAATTCCCTTGGGGGTCAAAAAGACGCCAACCACTGGGGGATTCGGCTTTGCACGCGTGTGGAACTTCGGCGCCGAAACGAACCAGCTGATGCTCATGATGCTCAACCCCAAAATCGCTACCCCATAATACTAACCCCCGGCACCCAGCGGCAGGGTTGACCCAAAACCCTAAATCCCCCCTAAACCATGTGTTTTTATTGATCCTGCCCCCAGCTGGTCTCACCGCGCGCACCGTTGCGGTCGGCAACCTAAGTGGCCCCCCCCCCAGAAGAGGCCTGAAGAGGCCACGAGAGGCCGGAATTCACAGCGGGAGCAAATGCAACAGAATTCGCGCGAAACCACAGCGGGAGCATCGAAACGCAACGGAATTCGCGCGAAACCACAGCGGGAGCGTCGAAACCAAGGCCCCGTCCCGCCGCGCGCGCGCCGTTGCGGTCGGCAACCTAAGTAGCCCCCCCACAAGATGCCTGAAGAGGCCACGAGATGCCGGACTTCACGCAAAAACCACAGCGGGAGCATCGAAACGCAACGGAATCACAGCGGGAGCATCGAAACGTAACGGAATTCGGTCGAAACCAAGGCCCCATCTCCAGAAGAGGGCCACAGAGGCCGGAATTCGCGCGAAACCACATCTCGGAAGCATCGAAACGCAAAGGATTTTCGCGCGAATTCCGGCCTCGCACGGCCTCTTCAGGCCTCTTCTGGGGGGGCCGCTTAGGTTGCCGACCGCGCGGTGGGACGGGGCCTTGGTTTCGACGCTCCCGCTGTGGTTTCGGTTGCGTTTCGACGCTGCCACTGCGGTTTCGCGCGAATTCCGTTGCATTTCGATGCTTCCGGCCTCTCGTGGCTTCTTCAGACCTCTTCTGGGGGGCACTTAGGTTGCCGACCGCAACGGCGCGCGCAGTGGGACGGGGCCTTGGTTTCGATGCTCCCGCTGTGGTTTCGCGCGAATTCCGTTGCGTTTCGACGCTCCTCCGTCCCACCGCGCGCGCCGTTGCGGCGCAACCGAAGTGGCCCCGCCAGAAGAGGCCGGAATTCGCGCGAAACCACAGCGGGAGCATCGAAATGCAACGAAACTCGCGCGAAACCACAGCGGGAGCATCGAAACGCAACGGAATACAGCGAGAGCGTCGAAACCAAGGCCCCGCCCCACCGCCCGTGCCGTTGCGGTCGGCAACCTAATTCCCCCAGAAGAGAGAGGCCACGAGAGGCCGGAATTCGCACGAAACCACAGCGTGAGCATCGAAATGCAACGGAATTCGCGCGAGACCACAGCGGCAGCATCGAAACGCAACGGAATTCGCGCGAAGCCACAGCGGGAGCGTCGAGACCAAGGCCCCACCGCGCGCGCCGTTGCGGTCCGCAACCTAAGTGGCCCCCAGAAGAGGCCTGAAGAAGCCACGAGAGGCCCGGAATTCGCGCGAAACCACAGCGGGAGCATCGAAATGCAACGGAATTCGCACGAAACCACAGCGGGAGCATCGAAACGCAATGGAAGTCGCGCGAAACCACAGCGGGAGCATCGAAACCAAGGCCGCGTCCCACCGCGCGCGCCGTTGCGGTTGGCAACCTAAGTGGCCCCCCCAGAAGAGGCCTGAAGAAGCCACGAGAGGCCGGAAGTCGCGCGAAAAATGCAGCGGGAGCATCGAAATGCAACGGAACTCGCGCGAAACCACAGCGCAACGGAATTCGCGCGAAACCACAGCGGGAGCGTCGAATTCAAGGCCCCGTCCCACCGCGCGGTCGGCAACCTAAGCGGCCCCAGAAAAGGCCTGAAGAGGCCACGAGAGGCCGGAATTCGCGCGAAACCACAGCGGGAGCATCGAAATGCAACGGAATTCGCGTGTGAAACTACAGCGGGAGCATCGAAACGTAACGGAATTCGCGCGAAACCACAGCGGGAGCGTCGAAACCAAGGCCCCGTCCCACCGCCGCGCGTGCCGTTGCGGTCAGCAACCAATTCCTTTACCCTGAACGTAAGAACCCCATTGTGCAAGCACTGTTTGGGGAATAAATGCACATTGTGTGAACACTCAATCACGTGTATGTGTTGCAGGCACACCACGGTCAAAAGGATCAGCTGACATGAAATAATGGCTTCTTCTTCCTTGTGTCCTTGCGCTGCTCTTCCTTCTTGTGTCTACGCCAAATTGTTTGCGTTCCGCATGGGTCGGCCATGTGACTCTGCGTTTCGGCGTGAGGCCTTCTTCGGCTTTGAAGGCCGAACTTTGATCCTGCCAAAACGCGACAGAAACACGTTTGCGTTCCGCATGGGTCGGCCATGTGACTCTGCGTTTCGGCGTGAGGCCTTCTTCGGCTTTGAAGGCCGAACTTTGATCCTGCCAAAACGCGACAGAAACACGACAAAAATCAGAAGACACAACAGGGGGCGAAAAACTGGACAAATCTGCGTTGTTCAAGATTCGCAGCGAGGCCTTGGTATGGACTTCAGTGGCATCGACTCCACCGACTGCTGGTCAAAACAGGCCTGCCGTGCTTGCCAGAACAACAAGTCCTGTCCAATTTGCAAGATGGCTCCTTCAAGAAAGATGCTGCACTGTTGGCATCCATACGTTGCAAGAAACTGCCACCTTGGGCGACATCATGACAAAAGGCGACCAGATTGGAAAGGATATGTAAGCATCACGCCGTATGTAGCGTTGCCTCCGCGCAGCGGGCTCAAACTGAACCCAAGGAAAGCAAGAAAACAAGCAAACCATGCGAACCAAGGAAACCAAGGAAACCAAGGAAAGCAAGGAAACGATTGAAACCAGAGAACCCTTGTAAACAGTACTAGACCCAGAGGAACGCGTTTGAACACGACCTCTTTTCCGCGTTTGAAACAGAGCCCTTTTTCGGGTTTGAAAAGGACCCCTCTCCCTTGCAATCGGAAACCTATATCAAAGTGCTGAAACTTACATGTAACCGATATGAAATTCAACGAATACTGTTTGTGTGCCGATCGCCGAACACATAATGTCCGGACTCTAGACACGATACGTGCATTCTTACAAGTACCATTGCAGCAGTCGATATACGATACATGGACGAGTACCTCTATGCGCACGCAAGGTTGCATCTTCTTTGGTGTCGTGTACAGGGAAACACCGAAGCTACAACAAAAAGCGGTTGGGCAAGCTAAGCCGTTGCGCTGAAAACACAGGATCCCCAGAAAGTCCCAACATCCCCATTGAATTGCTGCCACAAAATGTACGTGTCAGAAGCTGACCGCCCCCATGTAAAACAACTAAGAAAGTCACAACCGCCACCTCGTTGCCCTTCGGGACATGCGCAATGAAGGAAAGCCTGGTTCATGAGAGGTCTGTGCGATGTGAAGCAATTCCAAATTCTATTTTCGGGGCCAGCGCGAGGGTCGCGCTGGGCCGGGCGAGGTAGGCAAGGCACCTGCCTATCTCAAGACTGTAAACAGATTCAAACCGCAGCAAACGCGAAGTGAATTGATTACCCTGTCCCACATTGCGCGGCAAACACCATCAAAAGCAGATGCACTAAGCCACTAAAGTGGGGGGGAACGAAGTAGAAACGAAACCTGGCTGATGCATGGGGCCGCGCTGCGCATCATGAGCACAGTGGCTCGCCCCAAGCGGGCATCCATACGCATACAAAAACCATGGTATTTAGGGCGTTCTCTGCATTTTCAGAAGCCCCAGCCGCTTCGCAGACCCGGGGCCGAGCCTGACAAAAAAGTATCGGAGTCTCGTTTTTGGGCTAGTTGCAATAAGCGCCAAATAAGGCTCATGGATCCGCACGAGGTTCGCTCCAAGGGTGATCAAAAAGCACCTGTGGAGATTTATGAGATTGTTTGTAGGGGGGCATAGCATGAAAAAGGCTGCAAGTATCAAAAGAACTTTCGGGGATGTGTCAGGACCCGGCGGGGCTCATGCGGCCACCCGTGGTTTTTGCTAGGAGCTGGTGCTTAGTAGCGTCGGAAAACGACCACGGGCGAGGCGGCACAGCGGTGGAGTTATTTTTCGCTTCCCGCAACCTCACTCGCAAGTGAAGCATGCTCTCTTGTCGCCTTTTGCTCGCTGGCCACATTGCCAAAGCAGGGCCACGGCGGGTGGAGAAGTGAGTGGACACAAGTGGAGAGGGGCTTGAGCAAAGCCGAGGGCAGGATAGTGCAGGCCATATGCGGGCTGGTCTGCAGGCCTCATCCTAGTGGAGAATCTGCTTGTACATATGTGAACAATGATAGATTATAGGCTTTTACGCATGATATGCCTGAACTACGTTGCATAAGATATACCATTCGGTCAGCTGCCTGTTTTACATTTATGACACCTTTGTCTGTTCACAACTTACGGTCGGCCGTCGGCTTTTACCATTTTTCCGTTTGTCGCAAAACCGTTAGGCATCCAAGCTATACTGCTGTTGCGATTATGTATTCTGTTTTTTCGCTGCGTTTCTCAGAGACCGGCCATCGCCCGAAACTTGTAAAACAAATTTGGGGGGGGTTCGTGGTCCAAGATTGCCACTCCCATCCCCGACTTCTCCGATGTAAACAGTTGATAACATTGCCAGTCAGGCCATCAGACATAGTTCGGGTAACGGATCGAGGCGAACGGGCTAAGGCTGCACCAGTCAATACGCAAGTCAATATGTGACATGCTTACGAACGTACAGGTTTACCACGTTCACCTGGGGAAAAGGACCTCTACATTTTGACAGTTTCAGCTGTGAGCCCCGGGGGGCCAGAGTGGCTGCCATGCTGTTTGTTCGGAAATACACGTTACACTGTTGCCTGCGCTACGCTGTGGAAATTCAACTTCGGTTTCGCTCCTACTTTTCGCTCCGCAGGTAATCCCCAGCCGCTGGGATGTGCTAGTGTCTGCAGAAGTTTGCATTCACAATCATTCACATGCCACATTCCGCGACATGGTCTCCAGGTACGGGGACGCGGACGTGAAGCGACAAATGCAGAACGGACCGCCAAAAAAACGAGAATTTACATAAGGAGGGCGGACGAAAGCACTGGACGCCGGGGCATACAGCTTTGCGGCTGTTGGCCCCAAGTCCGAGGCAGCTTGAGAAACCAAACGAGACACAGGCAAACAAAGACGAAATGAGACCTACCTGAACACTGGTGTGTTGAAAGGGGTTCGGCATGAAGCGGGACTTGCAGATGGCGTTCGCAACTAGCTGAAACTGGCTGGCATGAGGTTGTGTATGATGTGTGGAAACAAAGTGGGCGTGAACGACAGAGGGTCTTCAATTTCAGAAACATCTGCTCGAACACAGGTGCCTGTCGAATTCGTCTCGAGTCAGGCATACCATCGGCGCCACCTGCTCTGCTTGTGCTGCCGCAAAGAAGCATTTCACGAAGCATTGTGCCTCTTTGCTTGGGTCGCTACGAGACTTTCCTCAAGCTTTAGTTGCCTCCGCAATCAAGTGCTGCCATCGTGACAAACCGTGACAAAAGAATGTCTAGAGAGCCAATCGTCAGTGTTGAAAGCAAAGTAGCCGATCAGTGCGTTCCTCAAATTTCCTCAGCAGATGTGCGACAAAACACAGCGGGAGCACCAGAATGATGGGTCAAGCGACACAAGCTTAGCCCACGGAACTTCTCCTGCAACGGCCTGTCCGAACGATGCGCCAGCTTGAATCTGTATTTCATTACTTTATACGATATCACTAGCTCACTAGCATGCCTCAACACATTGAGAGGCGGGTGTCCCGCTGTGCATATTCTGGGTCCAAAATCTCAGGTCTCACAACTTGAGTTCAAGTCAGTCTTCGTCCATGACTAAGCACAGACGACTCTGAAACTTCAGAAAAAATGCAAAGGTCTGCACTTGTGTCGATGACAACACAGACCGACGTGAAGTGAGAAAGGTTGACCACCTATGCGATCTTGCGCTTCGTTGCTCATTCTGCTGGGGCTTAGTGTAGAACTCTTGGATCAAGGCCCTATCATGATCTGGCAAGAAAGCATCGCTGAAGGAAAATGATGGACCGACAAAGCCCGGATCATGTCTGAAGTCACCTGTTGCAAACGCACGTTATGACGCTCCGAAAGAACCATTCTGATGCCCCACGTCACCTGCCGTGGTAAACCCTCAAAGCGTGATTGATGTGAGAGCAACAAGGTCTGCCAATTGTTTTGGCACGACATGTGAGGGCACATGTTGCGATTCTGCAGATCTCTATAGTTGCCTGAGCGACGCGGCTTTTTTCAAAGCGTCGATTGAAGGTATTTCCTGAGTCGGCGTGCTGCTGGCCACGCATACCAAAACATCGTCGCAGCCGAGAGTTAGTAGCAGTAGTAGCAGAGCACATTGAAGCAGCTGCAAACGTCACCGCGGCACACAACGGCACACCGCGGACACCGCGGCCACGCGGCACACACTGCGGCACCAAAATTTACCGAAAGCGCGATACACTATGGTTCTCTATGGGCCTCAGTTTTACAGAGGAACACCGGAGTCATGTCAAACGGCTGCCCACTCAAACCTGTTACGACCGTCATCTAAAAACAACTAAAAACGAGTCGTAACAAACACTTCAGCGAGCCTTTGCTCAACGGAACCCGGACACCCCCCCCCCTCCCTGTGGTTGTGGGTGTGGGTTGGTTTTAGGGTTGGGGTTCTTGGGCTGTAGGCTTTTAGTATAGGGCTTTAGGCTTTGAAGGTTTAGGAGTCAGGGCTGAGGGTAGAAGAGTGTGTCGCTTGGGAGGCGTGTGTGGGAAGTAATCAAAATGTAAGACTTGTTATTCGGACTTCTGACTGTACAATCGTTTCTAAGTAAACACATAGTATAGGTCCTCAGAAATAGTCGTCGTTTGATATATACGGTTTATGCTATTTAGAAAGTAAGAGTAAATCATGAGCAAATACAGGCGCCTTATGGAGTGCACTTAGGTCCTTTGCAGATATCGGAAACTTGGACAAACAAAAGGGGATATGTGTTGGAAGGAACCTTGAAAGCTTGCCTGTGGCAAGTTTGGAGCTTGTGCGCTGTGGCCGCATGTTGCATGCATTTCGTCGGCAGGGCAAGGTGCTTGGTCATCATTGATGAACATGTGCGAGCCGCAAAAAAAAGCATGAGTTGCGGGCACATTGGCTCGGCGTGCAGCTTCATCTGCGTATTTCTGTGTCCCCTAAGGATGGTCGCGGCAGCCGGCAAGATCCCCAACAAGAAGGTCGGGGCCAAAGGGTCCGGCGAGCCGGGGGTTTATGGCGATGATCTGCACATAAGCTTTTATTAGGGCTCGACTCGGCTCGATTTGATCTGATTCCCACACATCACCATGTGGGGTCTTGCTTTCGGCTTGGCCCGCAGCCCAGCCATCCGCCCACCGCCCGTGCCGCGCCCGTCGGGCCAACGCGGTAAACACACAACACAGCACACCCCCAACCCACACACACACCCAACCCCCACCACACCCACCCACACACACACACCCACACACACCCACATCCACACCCACCACACCCCCAACCCACACACCCCCACACCCACACACACCCCCCACACCCCACACCCCACACCCCCCCACCTACCAACCCCAACACCACACACCCCCCACACCCCCACACCCACCCGCAAACCACCCGCACACCCACCCGCCACCCACCACACACCTGCCACCCCGCACCCACCCACACCCCCGCACACCCATGCGAAACACCCACCACCACCCACCCGCACACCCACCCACCACCCACCGGCACACCCATGCGAACACCCACCGCACCCACACCCGCACACCCACCCGGCACCCACCGCCCCCACCCCCCACCCACCGCACACCCGCACCCGCCCCCACCCCACACCCACACCCGCACACCCGCACACCCCACCACCCACACCCACACCACCCCCGCCACCCGCACCCACACCCCCACACCCGCCCGCACACGCGCCGCCGCACACCCGCACCACCGCACCCGCACACCTCGCACACCCGCCACACACCCGCACACCCGCACCCCCGCCCCGCATCCCACCCGGCCCCGCCCGCACCCCCGCCGCACCCGCCCGCACCCCCGCACGCACACCCAGCCCCGCACACCCGCCCGCACCCGCCGCACACCCGCCCGCACACCCGCCCGCCACCACCGCCCGCACACACCGCCGCACACCCGCCCGCACACCGCACCACACCGCCAGCACACCCGCCCGCACACCCGCCCGCACACGCCGCATCCCCGCCCCACACCCCCCGCACGCCCGCACACCCGCCCGCACCACCGCCCGCACACCACGCACGCACCAGCCCGCACGCACACCCGCCCCACACACGCCCGCCCGCACACCCGCCGCCAACGCACCCGCCCGCCAGCACACCCGCCCGCCCGCCACACCCGCCCGCACACGCCGCACACCCGCTCCGCACACCCGCAAAACCGCCCCAACACACCCGCCCACACACCCCCCACACCACGCAGCTCCGCACACCGCCCACACAGAGACACAGAGACACAGAGACACAGAGACACAGAGACACAGAGACACAGCGACACAGACACAGACACAGACACAGACACAGACACAGAGACACAGACACAGAGACACAGAGACACAGAGACACAGAGACACAGAGACACAGAGACACAGAGACACAGAGACACAGAGACACAGAGACACAGAGAGACACAGAGACACAGAGACACAGAGACACAGAGACACAGAGACACAGAGACACAGAGACACAGAGACACAGAGACACAGAGACACAGGAGACACGGAGACACGGAGACACAGAGACACAGAGACACAGAGACACAGAGACACAGAGACACAGAGACACAGAGACACAGAGACACGGAGACACGGAGACACGGAGACACGGAGACACGGAGACACGGAGACACGGAGACACGGAGACACGGAGACACGGAGACACGGAGACACAGAGACACAGAGACTCACACTCTCACAGAGACACAGAGACACAGAGACACAGAGACTCACACTCTCACACTCTCACACTCTCACACTCTCACGCGCACACTCACCCGCGCATCCCGCGCACACTCACCCGCACACACTCACCCGCGCACACTCACCCGCGCACACTCACCCGCGCACACTCACCCGCGCACACTCACCCGCGCACACTTACCCGCGCACACTTACACACTCTCACTCACACTCACTCACTCACACTCACTCCCTCACACTCACTCACACTCACTCACACTCACTCACACTCACTCACACTCACTCACTCACACTCACTCACACTCACACTCACACACTCACACTCACACACTCACACTCAAGCCAGTTTCATCACACCAACCCCACATCAGAACAACGGCACTGCACAATATGCAACTGCAAATGTGCAAGCACATGATTCTTGTCTTGACCTGTCACCCCGCCCCTCATAAAGCTGTGCGTTTAGACATTCTCTTCTTCAGCATGTGCGGACATTCACCATACCCATCCTTTACAGCCCTGGATTCAACCGACTCTGTTTTCGCGATGCCAAGACAAGCAGAAAATCGCAGAAAGTTCATGCCCAAAGCCACACCCCCACACCCAGCCGCAGCAGCAGCTGCAGCAGCAGCAGCTGCTGCAGCAGCAGCAGCAGCAGCAGCCGCAGCAGCCGCAGCAGCAGCAATGCACACGATAACACTGTGTCGGTGCTAAAAGTAGCGAACGAATGCAGGCACGTCTCAAGCTTGAGTGCCGGCTTTATTCTCCTTTCCAAATCCTGCGGGAAAGAAGTAAGAATTTTGCATGGTGCCGAAATTCCATGCCAGGTCCTCCACTTTGGAGATGCCAGTGAGTTGGAGAAGTCGGGGCTTGTTGCCGTTTGCCACGACAAAAGACAATGGTGGCTTCAGACTCAGTTTAAACCTCCACAAGGCATCATGCGCTTGTGAATTGCAGCCTCGAAGACCTGAGTTTAAAGCCGCTGAGCCACGCTCCGACCGCTAGACGTCTCATCCCAACCTGTTGCGGCGCATCTTTATTTTGCCAATTATTTGTTGGTGCACGAGCCCTCTGTGTCGCAGTGGCTGTGCACCGAGTCTCCGACATCGCAGAAGGCCAACACTTAGCCTGGGCGTGATCTGCGATGAGTGTCAGCCCAGAACAATCAATCCGAGGCAGTGACAGACTAGGAGAATGCACGAACATCAAATCTGTCAAGGCCGAACATCTTGGGAGCATCCTCCAGCTCCAAGTTCATTCCTTTTAAAGACAGCGTCTCCCTAACATGTTGGGATGAGTTTTCTAGGAAAGAAAACTCACAAACACCGTAACCCCTACATTTTGGAAGAAACTTTTGCCCCAAGCCAAGCATCATTGCCTTAACATTGTGGCAAGAATTCTTTTGCCCAAAGAGGAATCGCAAGTATACAAGGCCACGACCAAACACATCCTGCTAGCTCTTGGCAAACTGACTGAGTTTGAATCACAAATCACAAGCACAGCGCCACTGACAAAAGACCAAGCCCGAGTCACGAGTCGGGTGCCCCTAACACGTTGAAAGTCTTGCGAAACAAACAAGTACAAGCGCTGTCACCGTGCAACCCTCTCTCCCTCTCTCCCTCTCTCCCTCTCTCCCTCTCTCCATCTCTCCCGCTCTCTCTCTCTCTCTCTCTCTCTGCACGCTTGGCCCCCCCCCGAAAGAGGAGGCCGCCCCCAGGGGCGCGCGAAGTCCACGGTTTGTTGGGCGTGACTTCCGCGTTGTTCACGGGCCACTTTCTGGGTGAAATTACGGGTTTGCCTGTGCACCCCCTTGCCTTAGAGCCGCGGGCTGGGGTTCACGATCCCCCCCCCCCTTTTTTCCAAACAAGATGCTGACCTGACATGTCCCTCAAAGCCTGCGTTCCGATCATTCCCCCCTCTGTGCCCTGCGCTCTCAGCCGAAAGCCTATGCCTTAGTCATTACACTGGCCCCCTCATGTGTCACGAATCCACATCTTCTGGTAGCGGTGGTCCACGGCGTTGTAGGCTTCTCTCTCTCTCTCTCTTTCTCTCTCTCTCGCTCTCACATGCACATGTTACAAAGGCGCGCGGGGGCGCGCGGCGCGCGGGCGGGGGGGCGCGCAGGGGGGGGGGCGCGGGGCGGGGGGGCGCGCGCGCGGGGGGCGCGCGCGCGCGCGGGCGCGCGCACAGGGGGGCGCGCACAGGGGGGCGCGCGCACAGCGGGGGCGCGCGCACAGGGGGCGCGCGCGGGGGGGTGCGCACACGGGGGGGGGGCCCGCGCGGGGGGGCGCGCATGTGCGGGCGGGCGCACGCGCGGGGGGGCGCACGAGCGGGGGGGGCGCGTACGGGGGGGCGCGCGCGCGGGCGCGTGGGGGGGGGGGCGCTCGCGCGGGCGGGCGCGCGCGCTGGGCGCCCCGCGGGCATGCAAGGCATGGGGTCCCTCACCTCCCCAAAGACAAATTGCAAGCCTGAAATGAAAACATATCTGTGGAAACTCTCTTTGCTCTGGTCCTATCGCAACCACCGCCGGGGACAGCCTGAAACACTTCTAAGCAACTTACACCTTTTACATAATGAAATCGAGCATGTCTCAACTCTGTGAGAAAGTGAACCTTTCTACAAAAAAAAGGAGCATTCTACTTCGGCCTTTTGGGAACCTAGTACGTTTGCATCCGGGGGCCGCGGGGAGCCTGGGCCGGGCTGGGCAAGCGGCGGCAAGGCCGTCCAAGTTTCAACCACCGATTTTGCCACCGTGTGCCGAGGCAAAGCGAGTACATCTAAACCGTTTACATTGGATCTAAGCAATCTAAGTCAAATGCACGATGTAAACAATCAGGCTCAAACCGTTTGATTTTGAACTATTTGGCCGTGGATTTAGATTCCTGTCCCGGAAATGGATCTTTCACGGAAAATCCTTCTGCGGAACTTTCGCGCGCCTAATCGCACGCACTTCTCAACCCCAAAATTCTGGAAGTTGTTTTGTGCCTCTCTGTCTAGGGTTGAGCATTGAGGAGGGGTGAGAAGGACAGGATTGGAGCGTCCAGGGATGGCTTCCAGGGAAACGTCAAACTTGCATGGGACTTTCGCGGAGGTTTTGCCAATATTGCACTGCATTTTCTTCTCCAAAACAAAATTCTGGAACTGAGCCCAAGGTTGACTTTCGTCAAAACTTTCGCCACAAAATAATTTTCTTTCGCACGGTTCACGGAATTTCACGGTGACATCCCCTCACCGGCCAACCTTAAACCAAGGAAATCTTACTGAAAAATGTAAATTCCTGAATTTGCAATGGGGTATACAGCTCTGCCTCTCCCCACGAAACCTTGCACCCCCCCCCCCCCTAGCAAGGCCTGAAGGGTCTGGGATGGGCCAATGCAAAAAGCCAAACACTCAAAGGCATTTCACTCTTTTGACTTCGATCCATGTGATACCGGATATGTGATACCGATTTCAGAGCTTACCAAAACTAAAGCAAAGGGGTAGGGCGGCTAGGGCTCAAGGTGTTGCAAAAGTTGGTTTAACCCCTCAGCTCACAACACCCTGTGCGGTGTGGTTCGTTTTGGACACTCGTTTCTACGGTGTTTTTGGCTGTATGTGAAGGGAGTGCCATCCCGAAAAGGCACTCGGGCTCCGGGTTTGGAGAGCTTCCCTTACCTGGGCCTGAGCCACTGATGCTCATGATGTGGGTCAAACAGGCAGACACGATGGGAACCTCGGTGTCTTATGTAGACTTGCATTTTTATTTGTAGGCAATCGGTCAGACAGAGAGAGATGGAGAGAAAAGATTCTCTAAGAAACAAGGGCGAGAAAGAGAGAGAGAAAAAGAGAGAGAAAGAGAGAGAAAGAGAGAGAAAGAGAGAGAAAGAGAACGACATCAAACGGAGGGCAGGCCAGCTGGCGCCTACACTGTATTCATATAAATTGTGTTAGTGCTTGTTGTTGTTGCTGCTAGGGCCAAGGTGATTGCCGCACGCTTTCAGAAAGTAGCCGACGTAATCGGAATGTCACCATGGAGTTCTGTGAAAACTCACAAACATCTAGAAAGGTCTCTGATGCCCTCGTTTGCGTGAGGCATGAAGCGTCTTTATAGCCAAGCTACCCCAAGCTCCGCCAGAGACTTCTGCCAGACTCCTGCTGAGTTGAGCAACCAATGCGACTCAAGTATCTCAAGTCCGTGACATCCACAACAACGATTCAAGCACTTCCGGCCTCCAGAATTTGAGGCAAACGTTGATTGACGGTCTCGTCATTTATGCCTCATTTGCATCGCAGTTCAGGCATCCACCAGTGTGGATCGGCATGGTCCGGGTAAGCCACAGTAGATAAGCCACGGATCGCCGCCGAAAAGCACTTTCTGCAAGTGGAGAGCAAAGTAGAATTGTGTTATCATGTGTTTTCAAAATTGATTTCCCACAAGCCTTCAACTTTGCCGTGTCTTGGGCATCAAGAGCGACAACGCCGTTGCCTCGGACACGCTGGAATCGGAAAACAGTCCCGCTCGCCGCAATCACCGCAGTGTGTCGGCAACATCAACACCGCAGTGTGTCGGCAACATCAACTGCCGATGCATCACCCCTATGTTAATGGCGGCCTCGCAAAAAGAAGAACAGCAACAATAGCACACATACAGTTCATACAATATCTATCTGATCAGTCTAAAGAGTTGCAACTTCAGACCCCGTGGCCTGGCAGTCATTGCTCAACAGAAAAAGCATGTGTGGCAGTGGGTTGTGTTGTAGCACGCGAAGTTGAAGCGGCGCCCCGAGTATGTTTCTTGCACGCAGAAGCTCGATTTTTTGTTCATGCGATGCAGCCCGATGCCCGGGAAGTTGCATCTGGCAACAAGATGCTGTTTTCCGGACGAGAAACATCACACGGCATGTTTTTTTTTGTGAAAAAAACCGCGGCCCACCTCTAATCCACAGGTTCTGCGGCGGTTCTGTGGGCAGAATGAGTCCCCAGACCGGCATACGGGAGCAGACGCTGCGCCTCAATAAAGGGATGACCACCAACCCCGCCCCGCCCTGTCTTCCCTATTTTCCCTCCCAGGCTCCTCTTCTCCTTCCCCCCCCGTCCCCTCCCCAACCCCAACCCCCCAACCCCCCCAACCCCCCAACCCCCCAACCCCCCAACGCCCCCCCTTCTCCATTCCCTACTCCCACCACCAGAACGTGGCGAACTTGCTTCGCCGCTGCCGTGGCCACGGGCCGCGGGCCGCGGGCCGCCAGGCCGGGCCGAGTAGCGTTAAATCAGGGCGGGCCAACAATACATGCGTGAAACTTTTCGCTTTTTTTTGGTGAACTTTCCGCGCTCGGGAGCACAGCTTGGGATGCATACATGCACACTTTGCAAGTTTACGACGTTTACGAGTCACATGCCAAAACTTTCTTCACCACATCGCTGGAGACGAACCTCACTTCGTTGAACACTTTGCCGCCTGACAACCTGGAAGCAAAGATTAAGATCGAGACTCCTCAGTGAATTCTTCCCTGTTTCCCCGCAGTCAGACCTTCAAGGTCCTTCCACGCATGGTAACAGATCTGACAGCCTTCTCGTTTTGGAAAAGCCGTTTTGATGTCTGTCTCTGCGCATACCCTTGCGGGCTGTTGCTGCTGAATTCCTGCAGCTGGCTGTGGAGTGGAGACTATAGCACGCACTACCGGTACGAAATCACGGCTGGAGGCGGATGGGGGAGTCGGATGTGGTGTTGCCGCCGAGGTGTCAAGGGGCATGCACGGGCTGTGTGTTTTAGAGCAGCGTGCTGCGTGCAAATGATCTTCTCAGTCAGTTTACGTTGACCAGCGAGTGTTACATATGAAAGCCCTGTACTTCTTTGGAACACAACGAAAACAACTGAAAACCCAAAGAAACAAACAAAAGCGAACAACATTTCAGGCATCTAGTCGCCCCTTGGAGCTAGTCGCAGCAAAAAAAGCTCGGGAACACAGCCCCGATGACATGCAGCCTCACGGATGATGCTACTCCATCAACTCTACAGATTCTACTATCATGAGGGTCATTGTTTTTTTGGTGCCTGGTGTGGAATAAGCATTTGGACATATTTGGACCTTGTGCCTTCCTTGTGTTCAACAGGATCGCGTAGTTTTGGACGAGGTGTGATGAGTGCCCGGGCGAGGAGCAGGTGCGCATGCAGGCGGTGGTGTGATGGGTCGGTGGGGAGGAGGGGCGAGGGGGGGGGGGGTGGGCAATTTCGCCAAATGTCACACGAATTTGAAAACTAGAAATCCCGCAAAGAACCACAAAACAAGGCTGCCACCAATGATGATGTCCGAAAGCGAGAATAGAAACGAGAAGAAGCCTCACGGAAAACCGCGAATGCAGACATGTACAACACCTGTACTTGTAACAGCTACAGGAAGGCATGGGGCAGGCCAATGCCTATGCCGCACATAAATAGAATGAAGAACCAGCCAGCAGCTTGCTGCTTCCAAGAGGCCTAAGATATTTGAACTGAAAGCACATCCGTACAATCCGTACAATCCATACGATTTGCATTAAATGCATGATGCCTGACGCATGATTGTGCGCATTGGCTCATTACACTCCGGGAGCCTTCTCCTGCAGCTGCTTACCTCGATTCTTCATCGTTTTCCTGATGTCAAAGAATGGTCGCAAGCACGAGTTGCCAAGCAATGCATTACTCAATACTCTCATTGCCTTGTTGTCTGAAGAGTCTGAGCCACAAGCCGCTCTTGCTGGCGCTCCTTGTGGCTCGGCCCCTTCCTTAGATTTGAACTCGAATTGAGTGAGTTGCGTGATGTTGTGTGTAGGTTGAAATGTCAATGTAAATGGATGTCGCCGCCTCCACGCTGGACTTGCACAGGCCGTTTGCTGATGTGGGGTCCACGCCACTTCGCAGACTCTTCAATGAGCTGTTGCCGGCCCTGGGTCATGAAACTGTACTGCTCTCTGCAGGCTTCAACCTGCAAGTGCACAACGACTATGATTGCCTTCTGCAATCGCTCATCATCCGGGTCCACATAGCCAGCTTTCTGAGGCGAGATTGAGAGCTTGGTACGCATGGTAAGGCTCGAATCTGAGAAATGGCCAGTTTGGACTGCCTAGGGAAAATAATCGGGAAAACGCATTAGATAGCTACTTACTGGCACAGCTGAGATCTAGACAAGACTGTCCAGCAAAAGTGGGACAGCCAGAAACTAGACTTTGGCTACTCAACGAACTTAAGTTCAACAATCTCAATTTGGTGATGCTCTCCTCAATGTCAACAACAGATCGGTCCTTACCCATGCTTCACGGTCTTGACGGCCCAGGGCCGTAATGACTGAGGATGCATGCGATTGGGGACGAATGTTGACTTTGTGATTGCCATGTTGAATTCATGCTGAACTCATGTTGCTGGATCTCGAAGCTTGCAAGGTTCAAACTGCATGTGAGCTTGATCGTATCTCGTCACGACATGAACATGTACCTTTTGTCGCAATGAGAAACAATGAGAACGAACTGAGCCACTGGGTCATGAGAAGTTCAACTCAATGCTTCATGCTGTGACGGTTACGTCTGCTTCCGTCGAGAGTTGCTCATGTCTCCAAAGGTTTGTACGCACGCTTCGATGGCTCTCAAACCACTCTAAAGTACTCTCTCTTCGCAAAACTCAGCTTTTGTTCCCGTGAATCCTCTGGCTGCGGCTATGGCCTCCACTGCACCATCAGCTGACTCACCAACTATCCATTACCTGCTAAAGCGCGTCCCGAGCCTAGTGTCTTGGCGTTGAAGCTAACGAGCTCGCCTGGGATGGAGGCGCAGACATACGCAAACGAGTGCTGTAGCAGATCGGCACCGTGTGCGTATCTGACACCCGACCCTGCAGTGACACCTTGAGCCCAGTGGGCACGTGGGAAGTCTGCAGCATTCTGCAGCCACTGGTCTTCACAGACTGGATTGGCATCATCGTGAAACATTCTAGGTCTCGATAACCTTTGTTCCTGTCTGTACTCGAGCTGCTTCGGTGTTGAGCA
>CAJNDS010000816.1:50000-65700 GCA_905221605.1 Symbiodinium natans
GGCATTATGCTTCTCGTTGCGTGAAACATCTGCTCTAACAGCGCTATAGCACTACTGTATATGGCTGCTCGTTGACACGGAGGCTCTTTCCTGCCTGGAGGCAGACCACCTATGTGCACTGTGTCATAAAAGGCGGCGGTCATGGCATTTTGCCAGGAACCTACATCTAACCAAGAACTGCCTGCAAGCCAAATGGCCTGAGGTACCAAGCTTGTCCAAGAATCGCAAGGACTACAACTTTACCCGACTGATCACGATTGGTTTTGATCAAGCCTCTTCTAACATACTGGTCTGTGTGCTCAAGGGCGCTGTACAGAAGAACGTATACCAAATTGAGAAAACAATAGCCCACTCCTTAAATGTGCGAGTGGGCGGGGCAATGAACATAATGAACAAGCGGCTTTGAGCGACAGACCCAAAAGGACCCGGGCACAATGTTAAGGACCCTGGGCAATAGAACAGAAGGAAGCTAGCCGCCTGTATCGGACAATATCGGACATGTCGGTGGCCGCAACGAAAGTGACAACGAAGACTATGCAGAAACGGCACTGTGCAAAAATCGTCTAGAAACTGTGCCCTCGATCAAAGGGTAATGATGGGTAATAATGGGTTCTTAACCAAACCCTTTGCGACAACAAAGCTGTGTAGATCTCCACCCCTGGGGCTTCCCACTCTGGGCATCGGGGATGCTTCTGTGCTTGAGCCTCTCAAGCAAGAATGAACTCTGGAACATTGCACTTCGCTTGCACTGTTGAAGGACACGTCACGTCCACTTCCTACAACGACAGAAGACCTCGCAAGCAAAAAATCCCAGCCCGCAATCCTATTCATCCTGTGCCATCTTTGCAAGGTCCCACAGATTGAAGTCGAAATGACCTGATGCAAGCGATTCGGAGTTTCGCATGTCTAACACTGCTCGGCAAACTTGCTCGGCAGTTCTGTGGTGTTGCTGCATAAAGCTGCCAGGATTCATCGATGTCGGCAGCAAGTCAAACATGTTCACCTGATTTCACACACAATGTGAGCCGTGTGCAGTCATCCAGCGGGGAACCGCTTGTAGGACCTCTTCCTGAAAAAGAACCGCCATCCCCATTGCAGACTACAGCACCGGCACCAGTCCAAGCGACTGTCGCATTGATGATCGAAGAGGCTCCCATGCCGAGTGAGTTATCTACAGCACCGGCACGCATTCCGACAAATGGATTCACAACGCAGCTTCAAATAGCACATGGTGACCCAGAAGTTGCTGCAAGCGGCAAAGATGCACTTACAACGCACTTCTGTTTTCCAGCCTGATCTCATGCAGCTTGCGTCACTGCAAGACTGTCCAGGCTGTAGAAACTCAGTTTACCTGTCCTGCGTTATCAACCAGGTGTGCTGAGAAATCAGCATCACTCGTGCATCCACTTCCTCATGAGCACCTTAGCCAGTTGCCTTTCATATGAAGCTCTCGCCGCTATGGGAAGCGGATGCAATTCAAGACTATTCCGAATTGCTGCTCGCATAGCGTTGTTCACCGATCAATGCAGACACAAGTGGTCCAGTCCTTACGGGGAATCCCTGTCAAGCCCCCCGATGTCTGTCTGTCTCTCGTGCCCACGGCATGCCGAGCTTGCAGCGCACGAGAAGCTATCCCTCCGCGGCTTGCGTGTAATTCCGCCCAACAGACCTGAACAAAAAAAACAAGGTGTGGAAAGCACAGGTCGAACCTTTCACAGGATGTCGACGCCTGGAAGCAAGCTTTATTTTTTGGCCAGCCGCGCATTTATCAGGGCCTGGAAGCGGCTGCATCTTGTGATAAGTGCAGTTTGCTTCATATACCAATAGGAACTGTCGCAAGCGCATGAAAATGCCAGTTCCCGCCCAAAACTCCTGCAGATCACTTTGGTTCGCGTCCTTGACAAGCTCCTGCAGCTGCCACAAGTTATCCCACTCTCGCAACCGGATCAACTGCAAACATGACTTTGGCCTTCATCCTGTTGCGCTCTTTAAGATCGTCCTGCCAGGCATGTGCCACGCTTGGAGAAGATAGCCTTGTGCAGCACTTGTCCCGAACCTGTGCTTTTTTGAAAATCTCGCGAGCTTCTGCAATCTCCCCCTCCGTTGCCGGCGGGGGCAAAGCATCACTGCCCTGGGCAAGCGATGTCTCGAGAAGGAGACAGAAGACAAGCACGTTCTGCTTGCAGCATGCATGCACATATGCCCTGAGCCTCGCTTTCATTGTCCATATCTCGTTGGGCCTGCTCCCATTCAAGTCACACGAGATACACTGAGCAACGGCCAGCGCTGCCGCTGAGTAACTTCATCTATGCGCTCCATTTCCGCCATCTCTGCTGCCATCATCTCTTCGACATCGTCCCCACCTTTCTGCTCCAGTTGCTTTTTGGCAATCGCATCCTGCAACCGACTCGACGATCAAATGCATCCTTTACCAACCACAACTTGAATATCTTACATCTTGCGCCGGAAACGAACACCTGTGAAGAAGCGTTGCGTGGTACAGCGCCGTTGCAAAAATTCTGTATTTGAATGTCAGGGATCTAGTGGCCACCAAAGGATACGAGAGGGCACTGAACAATCTCAGCCGAGCAGTTGCAGCGGCTGTGACTTGTCGCGCAGGAGTCGCAGTCAGGAGTGCGTCATCCTCCTACCTGTCGTCACTGTTGGAAGTTCAAACCTCAAAAGTGCCGACAGTCACTCGTAACTCGTAACTGTCAGCTTCCTCTTGCGAAAGCCCTGACAATTACCAACATGGCCATCTTATGCCATCTTCGTATATCCTTGTAAACTTGTTAAGTGAGCATTACGAAGTGTTTTGCACGGCGTCGGCTTTGTCCGCAACACGTTCATGTGGAGGTCTTCCACGAAAAAGTCTACGTCACTACTATTCCAGTATCGGATCGCGCGCACGATCTGCGCAATGCCTGCTTGGAGTGGGTTTTGGGCATACTGGGCGACGTGGCAACTTGTGATCAGCAGCAGCGGGGCATGGTGGCAGTGGATTCTGATACGACTCGGCGGTGGCTTTCGGATGCTTTCGGGTATGGATTCGTGGGATCCCAGCGCCGAGTTTCGAGGTCGAGCGGAAGTGCAGCAGACCGACACCGTTGGCCGGATGTACGTAGCAAGGGGTGAATCTTGCACGAGGTACAGATGCAGCTTCCGGAGAAACAAACTTGGCAAAATGCCTTTTACATCAACAACCACAACTATGATCCGCGACTGCCTGTACCTTCCCCGAAGGTGTACTGTCTAGCTTGCCACAGCTGCTACAGTCCGGTTTAGTCTCAGAGCAAGAGGCCAGCCGTGCCTAGCGACCCAAAAGGGTCTACTCAGGTTATCGCGGCATCTTTGAGGCTTCTCCAACACTACACGAATTTTCACCGTTGAAAAACATGTTTGTAACAGATTTCCAAACCAGACCCATCAAAAAACTCAATCAGCGAAACTAAGCAAAACTACATGGTGCAGCGTCCGGTAGTCCCCCTTCACCCCCTCACCATGGTATGGTATCCCCCCCCGTGGTTGAGGTGGGAGGGTTGCGGGCTTGGGTTTAGGGTTTTAGGGTTCAGGGCTTGGCATTAGGAGTTTTAGGGGTAGGGGTGAAAGGGGTTATAGGGTTTTACAGATTTAGGGTTGCAGGGTTTTCTGGGTTTTTGTCTAGGACAAATCATGGGTTTTATCGGTTTTTACCAGTAAATCAACCAAAAAACATGATCTTCAAACTATGTCGCTGGGAGAGCATCTCAGATCACCAAATTCATGCAATACATTGGTTCTGCCAATGTTTTTGGGTTCAGCCTACGAAAACATTGGCAAAACTCAACAAATCATGAAGTCCATGTCCGATGCTCTGTCCCAGCCGCATGGTTTGAAAATAATGCTTTGTCTATTTTAGCGGCGCGGCTTACCAAATGTTTTCATTGGCGACGCTCCTTTAGCGACGCTCTTTTAGCGACATGATTTGACAATCATGGCTGTTTGTATTTTCAAAATCACCTGCTGTTGCATTTCTCGGACCCCTTACATTGCATATTTCATGCAATGAAGCCAACGGAATATACTGAGTGAGCATATTCAGTACGATGAATACAGTGTAAGCAATGTAGACATGTGTGTAGTGAATATTGTAAATGGAGACATGCAAGCAAAATATTTAAGATCATACATAACGTATTGTTCTCATGATTCCTTTTTGCTCATATTGTTCATCCTGATCATAATACCAATGCAAGCTTTTGCAACAGTACGGACGGAAGGAATGAAGTCGATATGATTAATATCGCCATTGTAAGTCACATTACCACTGCACTTTTTCAACAAGACATCGTCCTGGTTATCGCTGAAATTTCAAGTCAGAGAATCACTATTCCAGCTGGGTGTATGCTCGCCCAAACTAGTCCGAGCACCTGTTTATTCATACCCTCACATTTGAAGAAAGTTTGTTCGTCGAAAATCCCGCTGCAAGACTACTTTCCAGTACGGCGGTTTTCGTATGGCCAATACCACCACATTTAAAGACAATAATTTCGGGAGGTTCAAGAATCAGTGGGCAGGCTTCTTTTTCAATAGAGAATCAATACCTTGCCATGGTCTGCAGGCTTCGTTTCTAATAGAAAATCAATACATTGCCATGGTCATATTATTGCGGCGCTGCCGTTCTTATTGCGGGGGAGGGCCACCAATTAAACAGATTCTCGGAGTACGTTAACCATGGGACTTGTTGTTGGGGGCCGAAGAATGATAGAGCTCGGTCTAGTCTTTAATTTCGGCCACCCCCCCATGAAACTTCAGGTCTCTGGCTAGGTGGAAGTGCAGCACAAGCTTGTCACCGCATCATGGGACAAGCAGCGTCCTGAATCTCTAGGAGGTCAGGGTCGTCGACGTCCCCCTGAAAGAAGCACCAGCAAGTATGGACTTACAAGAAGACATCATAAAACTTTTTGGTCTCTCGCCTGGATGTTGTCCACGACATTGTCGGTGCTGTGAGAATAGATGCAGGTTGATCCGCGAGTGCAAGTGCCCTGCAGGAAGAACTTGCCTGAACGTGAGATGTATAACAAAAGCCAAAAAGCCAAACAAGAACAAACCGACTGCAGGGCAAAAGGAGAGGATGCTGTCTCCTCGTTTGTCATGCTGTTTACATGCCAAGCAGTTGTGCAAAATGTGAACTTCCAGTGCATTTCAACACTGGACCTCAATCAGGAACTCCGGATCTGGAGCAATGTTGGTTCCCAGCCTCCCCCAACTTGACCGAAAAAAATTCTCTTTGCTCCCGCGTCCGCCCCCGGCAGAAACTGAATGTCACTTGCTCAAGCCAGCCTTGCTCCCTTCCCTCCCCCCCCCCCCCCCCCAGCCACAAAAAACAATAACTCCAACACTAGATTCACTAGATGAGCTGTAGTAACTTGGGGTGCACTCGTTACTTTCACTCATCTACAGCATCTACTGCTTCAGGCCACTTGCCTTCAGACATAGCGTCCGAAATCTCCTGATCGGTTGAACTTCTTATTTTGCTGGGCCTTGCTTCGATGTCATAGAGGTTCTGCATCTTTACACTAGTGACACTAGTGCTCAATGCTTACAAGAATACCACCTATATGGATGTCGTTTCTGAAGTCCTCCCATCGCTTTACAGGAATTTGAGCATTCGTGTCCGCCCATTGTTTTCTTGAATGGACGAGGGTTTTGGCCATTGCTCATATGAAACCATGGGGTGAATTTCATATCGATTCTCCTCTGCAGCCGTCAGGACAGTCAAACCGCGCATGAAGGTTCCACAGAACCAGTTGTTGCATCTTATTCACTTCGTTCAAGCCAAGCTAGACCGTGTGATAACGAACAAGAAAGAAAAAGGCAAGCAACATACTGTACAGATGGTGTTTTGCGCTTATAAAGTCTTGAGCAGTATTAAATACCAATAAAAATTAGAATAAAGAACTACAATATACCTCAACCTCCACATCAAGGGTTAACAACAGCATTGTTCGGTTTCTAACGGAGGTTTCTCTTCATGCGTGCAAAGAGCAAAGACATAATGTCTTATTGATTTGATTCTTGCAATACGGTATCTTTGCAGGGTGCTCGCGGGCTTACATCTTCAATGTCTATGGGCGTCCACTACACAACGAGTCTTTGCAATGATCACCACGCCCGTCTCTTCGCACCCTTCTCACGCATATAAACTCATCTCATTGTTGCATGTGCTTCATTTCCGCTTGTAGCCTCAACTTTTTCCTGTGTTCTACCTCAATGATGGATTCTAACACATATTACAGCCATTTGACAGCTGAAGAATGGTGTACTTGTAGGCCTGCAGGGAAAACCTCAGAATCTTGTATTCAACCCAAATCTCCGCTCAGATTGTACAGACCTGACATTATTGCAAACCCCGGCCTCTGAAAAACCTGGGCAAAAGGCCCAGAAGGACTGCGCGAAACGATTCAATTGCGGGTTGTCCCGTCTGCACGGCATTGCCCCCACAGACGAGCGGTTCAACTCATCGCCCAACCCCCGAAAACAGCCCCCCACCGTACGCCCACAAAACGGAAAAAACAAAGTTGGTTCGCGGAACCGGCGTTCCCTGACTTGGCGTCCTCCCAAAAGGAAAGACCGTGCACAATATACATTGAAGACACGTCACAGACGGGCTTCTGCGCAGGATTGCATCCCCAATCCTGCAATGTCGTGATGGATGTCAAAGGCCAATGCGGCTGATCACTGTGCACAGCTCAGGTTCACGTGTTGCATGCCCGCCGCTGCCCGCCTTGCTGCCAGCACCGCCATCGCCGTGAGAGAATGTGCATGATGTACCACGAGTGCAATTTCCCTGTAAGAAGAACTTGCCTCAGTCGGGTCATGTCGGGTCCATGGTCGTGCACAGTCCACCACAAAGTGGGCACAGCACTGCCGCACGGAGGCAACAACTATCAGACCGTACGTGCTCGTGAAGAAGCCAACCGGTAATGCGTACCCGGAGATACTTAAGCTTTGTTGGCGCAGAGATGCACAATGTGGCTGTCTTTCCACCGCCTTTGCCGGTGTCACCTTTCATGGCCTTACCTGACGTGCAAGAAACAAGCGCCATCTTTATCTGTGCCGGACTCCTCATTTGCCTCCATCCCATGAGTCGCCAAAGCCGTTGGCATAGCTTCCATAACCATAATTCCCTCCGCCGAAGTCTCCACCAAATCCACCGTCTGCGGGTCGACATGAAAGACAAGCTGTCTTGCAAAAAGGCATTCTGCAAAGAGCACAGCGCGGCCTCCGCTGTAGCTACTTGGGTTTGAGCTGTACCAAGGTCCACTGCCGTTCATGTCGACCCCCTTCCTCGGACATCACAAAAAGTGCACGCATGACATTATAAACTATGACATTAGGCAGGCCAACAAGTGACAAACATGAAATATCAGGCTCCCGCCAACAATGGGGCGACGCAAGGCTGCAGCGGATGTACCGGACTAGAAGTTAGCAAAGTGTATGTGCTATGGGCTGATTTTTTCTGGAGTGCTGGGTACGTGTCAAGTTGGTACACTAGTTAAGCCACCGCATACTTCAACTCATTGCTCTTGAGGTTCGCGAAAATACACGGCCGACGCCAAAACCGAATGTGGCCGGGCCAGGAAACGCAGCGTACCAAAGAAGCAAATCACAGCAAACTGAATTCACGGAATCAACTGGATTCAGGCATCCTTCCTCGGAGCAATCAAGCTGCATAGCCTAGCATCTAGGCCCTAGGCACAACGCCTCAGTTGAAAAATGTAAAGTTGTCAACATGGCAAGCAAAGCGATTCCTCTGTACGCTTGAGCTCGCAGGACCTACATCGACATTCTGAATCGTTGCCGGCACCAGTTTCCCCCCAAACATGGATCAAAAAGTTTGTTAAACAAAATTGCCTCGCTCCATGCTCATTGCTGGCTACCACACAAGTAAGCGGCTGCACATGTTGCTCCACCTGTTCCCACTTTAACGACATCGGCATTCAGGTACGCTCTGAAGCCTGGCGCACCCATCACTGCACAAGGAGCGGAACAGGAATGGCTTGTTTTTCCCAAAGCAAACGCGAAAGAACAAAGGTCGCAACAAGTCGTACTAGGCCTTGCCCGAGAAAACGCCGTAAGCCGTAACGAAAGCCATCGACCGAATAACCCCTAACCCGCAACAACAGACGCCAATAACAAGCACACTCATCAGCGAGCCTGTTGAACTTGGGGGCGCAACATGCGGCTCCCCAATGGAAACTCAGGGTTCATGTGTCCATCCTTCATGATGGTTGTTGGGCACAGCGGGGGGGATTCAGTCAATTTACGACAATGCCTTCAACCTCAACCGTTCTCCCGCACTTGACATTGGGATGAACCGTTATGTGCTATCACCTAAAATTCTGGTTGAATGAATGCGTGCGTGCTCCTGCGTCTGAAACTTTGGAAGGCTCGCCATACATATCTACATATACATGCATAATTACGGTACTCCCCTCCCCCAGTGACCTACCCTTTTCGCTTTGCCTCAGGGCACCCAGCTGCACGTGCAGTAATAATTTTTGTCATTGATTTTTTGCGTTTTGTTGTCTTTTTGTTTTTGGTTGTGGTCTTTTTTAACATAGATACGAAAAACGCGACGAAACACAAATTAACAATTTATAGACACCCCGCCTTTGCGGCAGTAAGAAACGCCATAGAGGAGCTAGTGGCTGCTAGTGCGACGAAGCATGTGGTTCCTGCGACTTTTTTCAGAAACGTACGCATTCTTCACTGCGCAGGCACGTAAATCTTTGCATGCACGTAACCGCTGGGTTCGATTCCTGTGGCACCAACCACGTGATTTCGCAAGGTCGCATATCTAGCAGATGGCAACTAGTAACTAGTCCAGGCCTATTGTAAATTTGTAGGCGTTTTAAGATACAGGAATGGTTTTTCACTTTCAGTGTCGTTTATATGATGTAGTAAGGATGTCGAGGAACGTCGTGGGTGAGAAAACAAAGTCCGACACACAGAAAAATCGATGGACCATCTGAGCATTAAGGAACTCGACATGCCGAAGGATATCCCGAACGACACTCTCGTCCCATCGCCAGACCTTCCAATTCAAGCGGCAGTTGTTCTCGAAACACTTGCTGACGGTGTCTTCGCTATGTTACATATTTCTTGCATAATCTATCTATATCTCCGTGATATAGTATCATATGATGCCTAACAAACCTGCGTAAGCCCCCACCATCGAAGAACACAATGGCTTGTTCTGTGTCGTGAGGAGCATCGCATCAGCTTTAAAACAGCTCGTAAGCTTCCAGCATCTCTTCCCCAAGGGACACAAATCCGTACAAAGTAGGGGTTTCGTATAAGAAGGAACTCGTTTCAACAACTAGCATCCATCTTGGATGCGCAAGATATGTGTCGAACAACGGAAGTGAGTATGCCCTTTTTGGTACGTCAACTTCATCGCGCCAAGACATCGACTCTCACTTGTTCGTGTCTGCGTAAAACTGTAGAGTATCTTGTTTCTACTCCCTGCACATGGCTTCCCTTCGCTCAGCAGAAGCTGGGTGTCATGGTGTGTAAATGATCTTCGACGAGCCTTGCGGTCACGTGACTGGTATGAAACTGCAAGGACCTCACTCCGACGTGCAAGCAACTGCAAGTACACATGCTTGAAGATGTGAACGTCGAAGCCATTCGCATCTCCACCTGGCGGTGGCTGAGCGACTGAATGACAATTTGCATGGTGTAGGGCACGGAGGGATCCTTCTTCAACTGGAAAGGCTCAGGCAACTGGGCAAACCTGCTCTCGCCGCAAATCTTGTAGAGTTTTCGAGGGCGCTTGTGATCTGGATGGGGTTGCGTAAATCGGCAAACTGTTCGCTAGACGTTAAGTGATGCGCAGGAAGATCGCCCACAGCACCTTCCGCTACCGCCCTATTTGACCGAAAAGGTCTCCCTAGGCAAGATCAAGGAAGCACTGCACATCACACGTGGCTAGCAGAAAGCGAAGTCACTGGAGCACTGGCCATTTTGACATCATCCTCACGAAGATGCTTGTCACCATGCCAGCACATAACCACATGGCTCGGCCGAACTTGGACTGGACATCCTTAGGCTCCAGGACAATCCTCTTGACGCAGTCAACATGCGAGATCGAGCTCGCAGATCGAAGGACCTCGCGCCCTCGATTGTTACTGCCAAGCATTTGGATTTCTTCAAGGCTGAACCACTCACGAGATTCAAAGCCGGGCGTGTTCGATGACGGTATGCTTCAGAAAATGGAAGCCTCTTTCCTGAAAGCATTCCTTATTTTTTTGTATTTTGTTTCGAAAAACGAATAGTAAAATTTGAGTTTTTTATGCAGTTTAATAATACACGTCGCGCTACGTTTAGTTCTGATGGAAGGAGTATGTCAAACCACATCAGGAAAAAGATGTGATGGTACGGGCGTGATATTCTTCCGCCCACATTGAGCAAGATGCTCGCCGGCACTCTTGCAATGACCCCTACGATCGCAAGGTCGATGAGGAAACTTTCGCCAACATGACCAGCCTCAAACCTGGCAAGTTCCACGCAAGATGTTTCTCCAGCTGATCAACTCATAGCGTTGCGTAGTTGATCATGATGAGGATCCCATCAAACTCACTGAGAATGGCATCTATTGCCGGTTGCGGCCACCACCAAGTATCCCGCGCCATTCGATGAGTGGGAAAGTGAGCAACCCAAGGATTTGCTCGCACCACTCTCAGACGGCTGGCATAAAGCCAAGCCGCCAAGCCGCCAAGCCTTCCACTTCTGTTGTTTGGATCGGTTCGATTTCCGCACCTTTCTGGTCTGACTGAAGTCCGAGAAGTTGAAACACCTTGCAGGGGAGGATCATTTTTTGGCAACGAGCTTCTTTACCACATCAGCTGCGCAGTAAGCGAGTCAAGCCTATTGCTTGTAAGAGGTGAAACGTAAGACCAAGCATCACCCAAAGAGACCAACAACCAAAGCTACCAAGGTGAAACGGCGCTCTCAGCACAAATGCGACGCGTGTAAAGCGACAGCAACGCAGGATATGAGCGACGCCAGCAGTCTATAATTTGATCGTCAGACAAAGGCAAAAACCAACATTGCAATGGTCGCACATTGTGATCGAGAGTTGGCCACCAGGAAGGAAGCAAAAAGCAACCTACGTTCACCAATAGAAAAAAGATCGGCCTCCGTTCCACGCAGTGTCATGAATATCCTCCTTGCAAAGTTGTCAACCAGATCAACTGCAAACCATTCCGCAGCGATTGCCACAGCACGTAACCCGTCCCCCTTATCGCATAGTGCACAAGAGAAAGCAATTTCTTTCTCTGCCCAGCAGGGTAAGAAATACGCAAGAAACTCCTCCCTTCTCGCACTTCATCCGCAGAATCCCCTCATTGCCACTGTCTGACGTTATCCCGAATCGTTGCCAAAGGAACGCTCCACGGGGTACGTGCCGAAACCCGGCGAGTTGCTAGGTATTCCCGAAGCCCACGGAGCAAGGTATCGGTTATCTCCTAACAGGCTTCCCGGTCAGTCTCTTGTCCTTCAAACCTAGCAGGGAAAGCGGCAAGCTGCGAGGCCCAATGATACCCGGCCTGGGCATAAGTTGCCGCACCGCTCCAGACAACCCAACAAGCTACGTGAGCATCAAAGTAATCCGACACAGATCGAATGGGGGGTCGACTGGGTGCTCCTCGGACGAGAGTTGCCAATGATCATCCCGCATGGATGGGATTTTGTACCGCCGTTGCAGGTCGATTGCCTGCAACGTTGCGAGATTTGTGGAAAGATATTCCGAGAGTCGCATGTCCACCGCAGGCAAAGTCAATGGATGGGTCCCACGCGAAGGGGTCCACCTAAACATCCCGAAGATGAACTGGGCATGTTCAAACCAGGGGGTAGTTGAGGCGGCGGGGGCACATTCATGCCCTGCTGCTGTTGTTGCATCATCCATTGTTGTTGCTGCGGCGTAGACGACGCGCATGAACTGCTGCTGTTGCACAGCCAGCTGCTGCATCATTCGTTCCAGGTCCTGCACTTGTCTTGTCAAACCCTGCACTGCCCTGCACCACAGGTGATGCCATTGCACTGACCGGGTTCATTGCAGGTTGTGGAGACATACCAGGCTGTTCAGCCTCCTGACACCGTCACGCCACACCTGGTCTCCAAGCCTGCTCAGGCTGTCCTAGACCCAGAAAAAGGTGTCTATTCTTCGCCACTTCCACGTGCATCTCGGTCTCGGGCTCCGAGCGCGACTGAACTGTCTGCTCTTGGAGGTGTGTTCAACATCTCTCCTTGACTCAGGCTTCAAGCGACTTCTTCGCGTTCCAGCCGTCTTCTTACCAACAAAAAGTGTTCCTGCTTGCTGGAATGACACCGCAGGAGCCCTTGTATCCACCATTCCTCAAAAACAACACAACGGAGCTGGACATCAGCGGTCGACACGATTGATGCACATTCTGTGACAGACATTGCTGCGAGGTTTGCCTGAGAAAAATGCGGAAGCCATTGCTTGTTGCATGGTAACAGTGAGTCTGTCGAGGACTTAAAACGGGTTGCTTTGAAGTTTGAAGTGCAATAACGGGTTTGGGCAGAAGCCCCTGGACGAAACTGCAACCGTTTCGAGGTCCGAACAAGGCGATGGTGAAAAAGGAAAAGGCAAAGGAACGAAACGAAAAGGCAAACGTGATGCCAGTAAAGGTGGGCGAGCTAATGGTGATGTGCCCCTAACAAGCCCGATCAATGGCGAAGGAAGGCCCTAAGAAAAAGTCAGCCTAAGAGCAAAGGAAAAGGAAAAAGGGAAGACTGTGGCTGAAGTTTCCCAAGAGGGCGAGACCGATGATAGCTTATAACCATAATGAGGAATGGAATGAGCCCCAGTCAAAGGCCCGAGTTGATCCTGTTCAGTCCTTGATGAAGCCTCCGATGAATCAAGTGAAGAGTCTGGAAGAAGATGAGGCGAGTCAATGGTGGCTGATCGACTCCGGAGCATCGGAACATCCTGGGCTGGGTGTCCTTGGATCTAGGTGATGCAAGAAAGCGAAAGAAGGTATCCTTTGGAGGAACCGAGGTTACCAGTAAAGTGGATGATGGCCAGACAGGCCGCAGACCTATGGAGGTTGATCCGGTGCAGTCAGTGAAGACGATGACGAAGAAGAAGCAAGAAGAAATGGAGCTACGTCGCATTCCGTTTTGGGCTGAGTGTCCTCATTGTCGGATGACTCGAGGCACCACACAGCATCGCCGGACCAAGAATGCTAAGGATCGACCTGTGGCGTTGCAGGCGGATTTCTGCTTTCGCAACCTGGTGACTGGTACTTTTGCGAAAAACCAGCCGACTGCTCCCAATATGAAGGTGCTGGTCATGACCGAGATGTCAACCAGAATGATCGGCTGTCTGTTGGTAGGAACAAATGCCGACAACACCTCGACTTGGATTCGACACTGGATGAACGCTTTCGGGTTGGATATCGCAGGGTCAGCTGTGCTGTTGCGAACAGGCAGCGAGACAGCAGTGAGTGCAATGATCAAGCGAGCCAATCCGGAGATTTGGGTTGTGACCCAGAGAGCACCTCCAGGACACGAAGCAGTTGGTGGTGTTGAGAGAATGAGAACACTCAAGGAGTAAGATTGGATTTGAAAGCTCTTTTTGGTCCAACCTCTGGCGCTGAGCCTTCAACCAGTCATCATACCGCTGACGACACACCGCATTGTGGTTCGCCTTGCCTCTTTTCGGCCCATACGCCGGACAATTCACCGTTCCTCCATGCTCTTTCGCCCGTGCAGCGGGTGGTCGGTGGTCCAACTTTACTCATGTCTGCGGTAGGCCCAGACACTGCTCTCAAAGGCCTTATCCATTTTACCTTCAATCATCTCAGGCACACCATCCTCTTTCTCCTTCAGATTCGGAGGAGCCAATGTATCCGACGGATCATGCTCCTTGAGCAGATGTTGGCAATGTTCCAACCCAATCTTCAGTCCGGATGGACAACAGCACTCACCACACGAGTCAAACCACCAAAACGTATGCAGCTTCGACAAACCGTGACAGCGCTGTCGTCTTCATCAAATCCGGCAACTCGGCTAAAACCGCAGTCCCGATCAGCGAAGAGCCACACTCATTAAGGAGCCTCTGCAACACCGACTCCTGGGGTGATTTCTTCCCATCAAAGGCAGCAGCACGGTGATTGTGCATCGCAGCACAAGAGCTCAGACCATACTCGAACGCGCGAGAGCTCCTCTTCAGGTCATAGGAAACTTTGGTTCCGCCCACCGGAAGTTCCAGATGATGGAAGCTGGAAGTTAGCACTCCTGAAGCGACCAAAGGTCACCCATGAGAGCAAACAAGCTCCAAGGTGGAGAGCGGCAAGATGCCTCAGTGCTCTCGACCGAAGTAGTGGATGTCGATATGGATGACTTTGAAGATCCCAGTTTGCCATATGGTGGGATTGCAGATGAGGCAATGGAGCCTGGATACTAGGGGGAAGAACCTCTTGGTGAGTTTGAAGATGGTGTCTCAGACTGTTCAACTTTGTCACATGTAGCAAACCCCATTTTCACATGACAGTTTTTTTTGGTCTTGTTGTCACGTAGTTTGAGCAACGAATTTTTGCATTTATGAGGCTCAGACTTGGAGTGGAAAAGTGAGTTTTCTGTTCATGGTAGCGGAGCGCCTGGACAGCCAGGGCTTCTACTACACGTTTTCGGTTTTGGTGAGGGCTGAGTTCAGGGGCCAGTGTGCGAAAGGTTGCGTGCTGCTGTTCAGGGGAAGGGGACTGACAGCAGAGCCGTAGCTTGAGCTGAGCCACAGCCCCTGCGAGTGCCTGGCGGCACAGCTGTTCGAGCAGCCGCCACGTCGACTTGTGAGTCACTTGCCATTTTGAAAGAGAAGCTCCTTGAATGTCACTTTGAACAGTTGCTGGAAAGGCCCAAACCTGAGAATCGCCGAGATCATAGTTATAGTTGGGCAAAGAACTGAGAGGTGGTCCGTGAAGCGTGCAAAATTCGATTGCGGTCTTTGAACATTGCAGACGAGGTTTTGCAGTTTGGGTCTAGGTGCATCAGCGTTGTTTGCGCCTTGCAGACGATCCCATCGAACTCGAGCCCAATCCTGAGAGTGTGTCAGAGCCTTGTGCAAGGAGAGGTCCTTTGAAGGGCATTTGTGCCCTTGCTCTCGATGGGCAAGTTCATGCGTGGAGGTTGGTTCCCCGTTTGGGGTGAGAACAACATGTACATCAAGCATGGTGCATCAGGAATTGAGGTTCCAATGTCGTTCAAAGGTAACAGCCTGAAAGTTGATGCTGTGCTGCGTCGCGTTGCAGACGACAATGAGGTCGATGGCTTGGAATCTGAGGCACAGGTGAGGTTCACCAGTCCGGTTCCTAGCCAGGACTTGGTTGATGCCATCTTCGGTTGGCAAACACTTGAAAGCGCAGGACACTTTGTGTGGAGAGGGGTCAGTGACAGGTTCATCGATCCTTCTCTGTTGGCGCCTATCACGTGGCCCAATCGCAGCACATTGGTGAAGCTTGATGGAGGCTGGAAGTTGCTTGAATGGTGCGTCCCGTGGAGACAACTGAGCGACGAGACTGCCAATTTTCCGTGTGGAGAGCGCGAACGCACAACCATCTTGAGCACAGGTGAGGAAGATCCTGATGTGTTTGGCGTCGAGGTAGATGCCCTTGAGAGTCATGTGCAAGAG
>CAJNDS010000817.1:0-65544 GCA_905221605.1 Symbiodinium natans
CTACATGTGCCAGCGCACTATGTTGTCCACAACCTCGGTGCGAGACGTGTGTTTTTCGGAGCTTGCATGAGCCTACATGTGCCAACGCACTATGTTGTCCACAACCTCGGTGCGAGACGTGTGTTGTTTTGGAGCTTACATGAGCCTACGTGTGCCAGCGCACTATGTTGTCCACAACCTCGGTGCGAGACGTGTGTTTTTCGGAGCTTGCGTGAGCCTACATGTGCCAACGCACTATGTTGTCCACAACCTCGGTGCGAGACGTGTGTTGTTTTGGAGCTTTATGAGCCTACATGTGCCAACGCGCTATGTTGTCCACAACCTCGGTGCGAGACGTGTGTTTTTTTGGAGCTTACATGAGCCTACATGTGCCAGCGCACTATGTTGTCCACAACCTCGGTAAGAGACGTGTGTTTTTCGGAGCTTGCATGAGCCTACATGTGCCAACGCACTATGTTGTCCACAACCTCGGTGCGAGACGTGTGTTGTTTTGGAGCTTACATGAGCCTACATGTGCCAGCGCACTATGTTGTCCACAACCTCGGTGCGAGACGTGTGTTTTTCGGAGCTTGCGTGAGCCTATGGCCAACGCACTATGTTGTCCACAACCTCGGTGCGAGACGTGTGTTGTTTTGGAGCTTACATGAGCCTACATGTGCCAGCGCACTATGTTGTCCACAACCTCGGTGCGAGACGTGTGTTGTTTTGGAGCTTACATGAGCCTACATGTGCCAGCGCACTATGTTGTCCACAACCTCGGTGCGAGACGTGTGTTGTTTTGGAGCTTACATGAGCCTACATGTGCCAGCGCACTATGTTGTCCACAACCTCGGTGCGAGACGTGTGTTTTTCGGAGCTTGCGTGAGCCTACATGTGCCAACGCGCTATGTTGTCCACAACCTCGGTGCGAGACGTGTGTTTTTTTGGAGCTTACATGAGCCTACATGTGCCAACGCACTATGTTGTCCACAACCTCGGTAAGAGACGTGTGTTTTTTTGGAGCTTGCATGAGCCTACATGTGCCAACGCACTATGTTGTCCACAACCTCGGTGCGAGACGTGTGTTGTTTTGGAGCTTACATGAGCCTACATGTGCCAGCGCACTATGTTGTCCACAACCTCGGTGCGAGACGTGTGTTTTTTGGAGCTTACATGAGCCTACATGTGCCAACGCACTATGTTGTCCACAACCTCGGTAAGAGACGTGTGTTTTCGGAGCTTGCATGAGCCTACATGTGCCAACGCACTATGTTGTCCACAACCTCGGTGCGAGACGTGTGTTGTTTTGGAGCTTACATGAGCCTACATGTGCCAGCGCACTATGTTGTCCACAACCTCGGTGCGAGACGTGTGTTTTTCGGAGCTTGCATGAGCCTACATGTGCCAACGCACTATGTTGTCCACAACCTCGGTGCGAGACGTGTGTTGTTTTGGAGCTTACATGAGCCTACGTGTGCCAGCGCACTATGTTGTCCACAACCTCGGTGCGAGACGTGTGTTTTTCGGAGCTTGCGTGAGCCTACATGTGCCAACGCACTATGTTGTCCACAACCTCGGTGCGAGACGTGTGTTGTTTTGGAGCTTTATGAGCCTACATGTGCCAACGCGCTATGTTGTCCACAACCTCGGTGCGAGACGTGTGTTTTTTTGGAGCTTACATGAGCCTACATGTGCCAGCGCACTATGTTTGTCCACAACCTCGGTGCGAGACGTGTTTTTTTCCGGAGCTTGCGTGAGAGCCTACATGTGGCCACGAGACTAGTGGTCCACAACCTCCGTGCGAGACTTGTGTTGTTTTTGGGAGTCTGACAGAGCCTACATTTGCCCCGCAACTATTTGGTCCCACCCTCGGTGCGAGACGTGTGGGGGTTTTTTTTGGAGCTTACATGAGCCTACATGTGCCAACGCACTATGTTGTCCACAACCTCGGTGCGAGACGTGTGTTGTTTCGGAGCCTGCGTTAGCCTACATGTGCCAGCGCACTATGTTGTCCACAACCTCGGTGCGAGACGTGTGTTGTTTTGCGAGACGTGTGTTTTTCGGAGCTTGCATGAGCCTACATGTGCCAACGCACTATGTTGTCCACAACCTCGGTGCGAGACGTGTGTTTTTTTGGAGCTTACATGAGCCTACATGTGCCAGCGCACTATGTTGTCCACAACCTCGGTGCGAGACGTGTGTTTTTCGGAGCTTGCGTGAGCCTACATGTGCCAACGCACTATGTTGTCCACAACCTCGGTGCGAGACGTGTGTTGTTTTGGAGCTTACATGAGCCTACATGTGCCAGCGCACTATGTTGTCCACAACCTCGGTGCGAGACGTGTGTTTTTCGGAGCTTGCGTGAGCCTACATGTGCCAACGCACTATGTTGTCCACAACCTCGGTGCGAGACGTGTGTTGTTTTGGAGCTTACATGAGCCTACATGTGCCAGCGCACTATGTTGTCCACAACCTCGGTGCGAGACGTGTGTTTTTCGGAGCTTGCGTGAGCCTACATGTGCCAACGCACTATGTTGTCCACAACCTCGGTGCGAGACGTGTATGTTGTCCACAACCTCGGTGCGAGACGTGTGTTGTTTTGGAGCTTACATGAGCCTACATGTGCCAGCGCACTATGTTGTCCACAACCTCGGTGCGAGACGTGTGTTGTTTCGGAGCTTGCGTGAGCCTACATGTGCCAGCGCACTATGTTGTCCACAACCTCGGTGCGAGACGTGTGTTGTTTTGGAGCTTACATGAGCCTACATGTGCCAGCACACTATGTTGTCCACAACCTCGGTGCGAGACGTGTGTTTTTCGGAGCTTGCGTGAGCCTACATGTGCCAACGCGCTATGTTGTCCACAACCTCGGTGCGAGACGTGTGTTGTTTTGGAGCTTACATGAGCCTACATGTGCCAACGCGCTATGTTGTCCACAACCTCGGTGCGAGACGTGTGTTTTTTTGGAGCTTACATGAGCCTACATGTGCCAACGCACTATGTTGTCCACAACCTCGGTAAGAGACGTGTGTTTTTCGGAGCTTGCATGAGCCTACATGTGCCAACGCACTATGTTGTCCACAACCTCGGTGCGAGACGTGTGTTGTTTTGGAGCTTACATGAGCCTACATGTGCCAGCGCACTATGTTGTCCACAACCTCGGTGCGAGACGTGTGTTTTTCGGAGCTTGCATGAGCCTACATGTGCCAACGCACTATGTTGTCCACAACCTCGGTGCGAGACGTGTGTTGTTTTGGAGCTTACATGAGCCTACATGTGCCAGCGCACTATGTTGTCCACAACCTCGGTAAGAGACGTGTGTTTTTCGGAGCTTGCATGAGCCTACATGTGCCAACGCACTATGTTGTCCACAACCTCGGTGCGAGACGTGTGTTGTTTTGGAGCTTACATGAGCCTACATGTGCCAACGCACTATGTTGTCCACAACCTCGGTGCGAGACGTGTGTTGTTTCGGAGCCTGCGTTAGCCTACATGTGCCAGCGCACTATGTTGTCCACAACCTCGGTGCGAGACGTGTGTTGTTTTGGAGCTTACATGAGCCTACATGTGCCAGCGCACTATGTTGTCCACAACCTCGGTGCGAGACGTGTGTTTTTCGGAGCTTGCATGAGCCTACATGTGCCAACGCACTATGTTGTCCACAACCTCGGTGCGAGACGTGTGTTTTTTTGGAGCTTACATGAGCCTACATGTGCCAGCGCACTATGTTGTCCACAACCTCGGTGCGAGACGTGTGTTTTTCGGAGCTTGCGTGAGCCTACATGTGCCAACGCACTATGTTGTCCACAACCTCGGTGCGAGACGTGTGTTGTTTTGGAGCTTACATGAGCCTACATGTGCCAGCGCACTATGTTGTCCACAACCTCGGTGCGAGACGTGTGTTTTTCGGAGCTTGCGTGAGCCTAGATGTGCCAACGCACTATGTTGTCCACAACCTCGGTGCGAGACGTGTGTTGTTTTGGAGCTTACATGAGCCTACATGTGCCAACGCACTATGTTGTCCACAACCTCGGTGCGAGACGTGTGTTGTTTTGGAGCTTACATGAGCCTACATGTGCCAGCGCACTATGTTGTCCACAACCTCGCTGCGAGACGTGTGTTGTTTTGGAGCTTGCGTGAGCCTACATGTGCCAACGCACTATGTTGTCCACAACCTCGGTGCGAGACGTGTGCTGTTTTGGAGCTTTCATGAGCCTACATGTGCCAGCGCACTATGTTGTCCACAACCTCGGTGCGAGACGTGTGTTTTTCGGAGCTTGCGTGAGCCTACATGGGCCGCACTATGTTGTCCACAACCTCGGTGGCGAGCGTGTGTTGTTTTGGAGCTTACATGAGCCTACATGTGGCGCACTATGTTGTCCACAACCTCGGTGCGAGACGTGTGTTGTTTTGGAGCTTACATGAGCCTACATGTGCCAGCGCACTATGTTGTCCACAACCTCGGTAAGAGACGTGTGTTTTTCGGAGCTTGCATGAGCCTACATGTGCCAACGCACTATGTTGTCCACAACCTCGGTGCGAGACGTGTGTTGTTTTGGAGCTTACATGAGCCTACATGTGCCAACGCACTATGTTGTCCACAACCTCGGTGCGAGACGTGTGTTGTTTCGGAGCCTGCGTTAGCCTACATGTGCCTCCACAACCTCGCTGCGAGACGTGTGTTGTTTTGGAGCTTGCGTGAGCCTACATGTGCCAACGCACTATGTTGTCCACAACCTCGGTGCGAGACGTGTGCTGTTTTGGAGCGAGCCTACATGTGCCAGCGCACTATGTTGTCCACAACCTCGGTGCGAGACGTGTGTTTTTCGGAGCTTGCGTGAGCCTACATGTGCCAACGCACTATGTTGTCCACAACCTCGGTGCGAGACGTGTGTTGTTTTGGAGCTTACATGAGCCTACATGTGCCAGCGCGCTATGTTGTCCACAACCTCGGTGCGAGACGTGTGTTTTTCGGAGCTTGCATGAGCCTACATGTGCCAACGCACTATGTTGTCCACAACCTCGGTGCGAGACGTGTGTTGTTTTGGAGCTTACATGAGCCTACATGTGCCAGCGCACTATGTTGTCCACAACCTCGGTGCGAGACGTGTGTTGTTTCGGAGCTTGCGTGAGCCTACATGTGCCAGCGCACTATGTTGTCCACAACCTCGGTGCGAGACGTGTGTTGTTTTGGAGCTTACATGAGCCTACATGTGCCAGCGCACTATGTTGTCCACAACCTCGGTGCGAGACGTGTGTTTTTCGGAGCTTGCGTGAGCCTACATGTGCCAACGCACTATGTTGTCCACAACCTCGGTGCGAGACGTGTGTTGTTTTGGAGCTTACATGAGCCTACATGTGCCAACGCACTATGTTGTCCACAACCTCGGTGCGAGACGTGTGTTTTTTTGGAGCTTACATGAGCCTACATGTGCCAGCGCACTATGTTGTCCACAACCTCGGTGCGAGACGTGTGTTTTCGGAGCTTGCGTGAGCCTACATGTGCCAACGCACTATGTTGTCCACAACCTCGGTGCGAGACGTGTGTTGTTTTGGAGCTTACATGAGCCTACATGTGCCAGCGCACTATGTTGTCCACAACCTCGGTGCGAGACGTGTGTTTTTCGGAGCTTGCGTGAGCCTATGTGCCAACGCACTATGTTGTCCACAACCTCGGTGCGAGACGTGTGTTGTTTTGGAGCTTACATGAGCCTACATGTGCCAGCGCACTATGTTGTCCACAACCTCGGTGCGAGACGTGTGTTGTTTTGGAGCTTACATGAGCCTACATGTGCCAGCGCACTATGTTGTCCACAACCTCGGTGCGAGACGTGTGTTTTTCGGAGCTTGCGTGAGCCTACATGTGCCAACGCACTATGTTGTCCACAACCTCGGTGCGAGACGTGTGTTGTTTTGGAGCTTACATGAGCCTACATGTGCCAGCGCACTATGTTGTCCACAACCTCGGTGCGAGACGTGTGTTGTTTTTGGCAGCCCGCTTCGTTCGCCGCCGTGGAAAGGGTTGTCGACTTCTGCAATTCTCCGGGGGGGGGGGGTGGTTGCGTCCCTTGTGTTGCGTGCAGTCGGAAACATTGGTGTTTATGGTGTTTTTTCGTCTTGGGCTGGTCAGCTCAACATGCTTGCCAGACGTTTTTTTTGGCGGGGGGCGGGGTAGGGGTGTTTGCCGAAACCTCGGTGCTCACAGTGTTTTGGGCACTCTTTTATTTCTTTTTTGTGCCGACAGCGATTTTTGCAATGTTTCGCCGTTTCTGTTGGGAGGGCGGGGCGGGTTGCTTCAGAATCCTCGGCATTTACAGCATTTTCGGGCCTTTTGGAGGGGAATCCTCGGGATGTATATACAACACTTTCCGCAGTGCCTCATTTGTTTTTGTTTTTGTTTTTGTTGCTTCCGGTCGTGGGCGTCGGTCGCTGTCTTCTGCATGCCTGGCTTTCAGTTGCCGGTGGGTGTCGGAAACGTCGGTATTTGCAGCGTTTTGCGTCTTGGGCCAAAAGAAGCAAAGCTTGCAACAGCAGCTGCCCAGTTGTGCCAAGCCTTGTAGGGCCGACTGAACCACAAAGGACACTGCTGTTGGCGGAAAAGACAAAGCACAAATCACGAACTTTTCCCGGACATGCGTGTTGCCAAAGCCCCACGTTTTTCTAAAAAATGAAACCCTTCCACGGCGGCGAATAAAGCGGCTGCCTTGTTTTTGGAGCTTACATGAGCCTACATGCGCCAACGCACTATGGTCCACAACCTCGGTGCGAGACGCGTGTTGTTTTGGAGCTTACATGAGCCTACATGTGCCAACGCACTATGTTGTCCACAACCTCGGTGCGAGACATGTGTTGTCTTTGGAGCTTACATGAGCCTGCATGTGCCAACGCACTATGTTGTCCACAACCTCGCTGCGAGACGTGTGTTGTTTTTGGAGCTTCCATAAGCCTACATGTGCCAACGCGCTATGTTGTCCACAACCTCGGTGCGAGACGTGTGTTGTTTTGGAGCTTACCTGAGCCTACATGTGCCAACGCACTATGTTGTCCACAACCTCGGTGCGAGACATGTGTTGTCTTTGGAGCTTACATGAGCCTACATGTGCCAATGCAGTATGTTGTCCACAACGGTGCGAGACGTGCGTTGTTTTTGAGCTTACATGAATGTTGTCCACAACCTCGGTGCGAGACGTGTGTTTTTCGGAGCTTGCATGAGCCTACATGTGCCAACGCACTATGTTGTCCACAACCTCGGTGCGAGACGTGTGTTGTTTTTGGAGCTTACATGAGCCTACATGTGCCAACGCACTATGTTGTCCAGAACCTCGGTGCGAGATGGTGTTGTTTTGCTTACGGCGTGTTTAGCGACCCCCGCCGAATATGCGTGTTTATTCGGTTTTCCGGTCTGTTAGTGCTACTTGGGGAGTGTGGGGGGGGGGGGGGTGGGTCGCGTACAGACCACATTTATCCAAGCCCAATACCCTACCCTCCGCCCTGAACCTACCCTGAACCCAGAACCAAAAACCACATCCCAAAAAAGCTTGCAGGTTGAGGGTGTCCAATTTGGGTTGAGCCTCGCATTCCTGCACTTTGGGTGCTAAGGTCCACTTTCCCTCTGGAGAATGTGTACATGAGCAGGCCCGCTTGATGCCTCTTCCTCTCAAGTCTTCAGGGGTTGGACATTTTTTAAAGGCCATGGCTCTGGACATTACCTACGTGGTCTGTGAAGGGTCAGGAGGGCCGATACCCGTCTGACGGCTTCATAGCTACGCAAGCAGCTGCAAGTGGCCACCGTGGGGCACACCGTGAAGGAGAGGGCAAAGAGGAAATTGCCTTTGTACGGGTGCCTCTGGAGGCCTTGACTGTGCGAGCTCCGGAGGGCCGGAGGGGTGGGTGGCTTTGAAGCTGAAGGACTTGCCCTCGCTTTCAGCATGCCAGGCCTGTTGGAAGAAAGCTGAGAAGACCGCAGAGCTGGAGAGCAGTAGAGCCGAGTTGCCGAGGACCCGACCGACAGGTCGCCTCCAGGGCAGAACGTGCAGCGCCGATCCAAGGCCAAGGAGGCCGACAACCAGGGCGAGGAGCTGGACTTGAAGAAGCTGATCCGCCAGGGCCATTGACGGGCCAGTCTCCATGATGATGTTGAGCATGGTTTTGGACCGGGATGGAAGCTGGCAAGCAGAAGAAAAAGAAGAAAGATGTAGGACGGGACCTCAGCCTCCTTGGTTCGCCAGACTCCGACGACAGACGAAGATGGCTCCAGTCTGGGTTGCACCGCCTCCACGAGAGCATCTTGATGCGCCGCTGCATTCGAGGCCGAAGTGTGGTGCAGGGCCGTGGACGGTGATTGGGTGATACGACAGAGATGGGGCAAATTCCGGGGCCGCGAGCCGTCTAGACGTGGCGGTATACGAACTGCTGCGCAACAACAACGCGGCAGGGGCAAGTGCGCAGGTCATGCAGAACCTCAAGAGCAAGGTGCAGTGCGTCCTGTCCGTGGCGTTTGGGTAGGCAACCGTTGTACAAGAGCTGGATGCGGGCGGCGAATTTGCAGCCTTGCTAGAGCCTGGATGCCCTTCGGCCCCTAAAGCATTGTGGATGACTAGCTCATGGGGCTCTCAGTGCTGCGTACCTCTGGTTGCGTGCTGTGCTGCTGTGTTCAATTGTTGTTGGAGAGCCCCGTGATGGTAGTGACTCGGCTTGGGTAGTTGACTGTTTGAGCAGGTCGTTGTCTAGGCTGAGAAGGGACTTCTTTCTGATTGACTGGTTGCTTTGACTGTTTGTTTCGGTGGTTTGACTTGAACTTGACTTGAACTCAGCCTAGATGAAAGCCCCAGTTTTTGACGCCCAGTATTTAACCGCCAGTTCCCTGCAGAGTGTCCGAGAGGTCAGCTAAGCGGGTGGCAAAAAAAATCCCTAAACCCTAAGCCCTAAACCCTAAACCTTAAACCCTAAACCCAGGTCCTAGTATGGGGCCGCGTTTTTCGACTGGACATACCATAGACGTAACCCTGCCTGCGGTTCGGCCAGCTATGCGGGAGCGAAAAAAAGCCCTAAACCCTAAACCCTCAACCCTCAACCCTCAACCCTAAACCCTACACCCTAAACCCTCCTAAACCCTAAACCCTAAGCCCTAAACCCTAAACCCAAAAACAAAAAATTCCTAAAAAAAGCAAAAAATCTCCTAATTTAATTCTCCGGCCATTTTCGTTGGCAACATCTTGGCATGGAAATTCCCTTCAAGGTGTCCGTGGGATTTGTCGTTGGCAACATCTTGACATGGCAATTCCCTTCAAGGTGTCCGTGGGCTTTGTGGTTCTGTTGCAACATCTTGACATGGAAATTCCCTTCAAGGTTTTCTTGGGCTCTGTGGTTCTGTTGCAACATCTTGACATGGCAATTCCCTTCAAGGTTCCTTGCGCTCTGTCGTTCTCTTGCAACAGCTTGACATGGAAGTTCCTTTCAAGGTGTCCGTGGGCCCTGTAGTTCTGTTGCAACATCTTGACATTCAAGTTCTCTTCAAGGTGTCCTTGGGCTCTGTTGTTCTGCTGCACCATCTTGGCATGGAAACTCCCTTCAGGGTGTCCGCGGGATTTGTCGTTGGCAACTTGACATGGAAATTCCTTTCAAGGGGACCTTGGGCTCTGTTGTTCTGTAGCAACATCTTGGCATGGAAATTCCCTTCAAGGTGTCCGCGGGATTTGTCGTTGGCAACATCTTGACATGGAAATTCCTTTCAAGGTGTCCGCGGGATTCGTCGTTGGCAACATCTTGACATGGCATTTCCCTTCAAGGTGTCCGTGGGCTTTGTGGTTCTGTTGCAACATCTTGACATGGAAATTCCCTTCAAGGTTTTCTTGGGCTATGTCGTTCTGTTGCAACATCTTGACATGGAAATTCCCTTCAAGGTTTCCTTGGGCTCTGTGGTTCTGTGGCAACATCTTGACATGCAAATTCCCTTCAAGGTGTCCGTGGGCTCTGTCGTTCTGTTGCAACATCTTGACATGGAAATTCCCTTCAAGGTTCCTTGCGCTCTGTCGTTCTGTTGCAACATCTTGACATGGAAATTCCCTTCAAGGTGTCCGTGGGCCCTGTAGTTCTGTTGCAACATCTTGACATGGAAACTCCCTCAAGGTTTTATTGGGCTATGTCGTTCTGCTGCAGCATCTTGACATGACATGCAAATTCCCTTCAAGGTGTCCGTGGGCTCTGTCGTTCTGGGGCAACATCTTGACATGGAAATTCCTTTCAAGGTTCCTTGTGCTCTGTCGTTCTGTTGGAACATCTTGACATGGAAGTTCCCTTCAAGGTGTCCGTGGGCCCTGTAGTTCTGTTGCAACATCTTGACATTCAAGTTATCTTAAAGGTGTCCTTGGGCTCTGTTGTTCTGTTGCAACATCTTGGCATGGAAGTTCCCTTCATGGTGTCCGCGGGATTTGTCGTTGGCAACATCTTGACATGGAAATTCCTTTCAAGGTGTCCGTGGGCTCTGTGGTTCTGTTGCAACATCTTGACATGGAAATTCCCTTCAAGGTTCCTTGCGCTCTGTCGTTCTGTTGCAACATCTTGACATGGAAGTTCCCTTCAAGGTGTCCGTGGGCCCTGTAGTTCTGTTAACATCTCGACATTCAAGTTCTCTTCAAGGTGTCCTTGGGCTCTGTTGTTCTGTTGCAACATCTTGGCATGGAAATTCCCTTCAAGGTGTCCGCGGGATTTGTCGTTGGCAACATCTTGACATGGAAAGTCCCTTCAAGGTGTCCGTGGGCTCCGTGGTTCTGTGGCAACATCTTGACATGCAAATTCCCTTCAAGGTGTCCGTGGGCTCTGTCGTTCTGTTGCAACATCTTGACATGGAAATTCCCTTCAAGGTTCCTTGCGCTCTGTCGTTCTGTTGCAACATCTTGACATGGAAATTCCCTTCAAGGTGTCCGTGGGCCCTGTAGTTCTGTTGCAACATCTTGACATGGAAACTCCCTTCAAGGTGTCCATGGGCTCTGTCGTTCTGTTGCAAATCTTGACATGGAAATTCCCTTCAAGGTTCCTTGCGCTCTGTCGTTCTGTTGCAACATCTTGACATGGAAGTTCCCTTCAAGGATTTATTGGGCTATGTCGTCCTGCTGCGACATCTTGACATGGAAATTCCCTTCAAGGTTTCCTTGGGCTCTGTTGTTCTGTAGCACCATCTTGGCATGGAAACTCCCTTCAGGGTGTCCGCGGGATTTGTCGTTGGCAGCATCTTGACATGGAAATTCCCTTCAAGGTGTCCGTGGGCTCTGTGGTTCTGTTGCAACATCTGGACATGGAAATTCCCTTCAAGGTGTCCTTGGGCTCTGTTGTTCTGTAGCAACGTCTTGGCATGGAAATTCCCTTCAAGGTGTCCGTGGGCCCTGTAGTTCTGTTAACATCTTGACATACAAGTTCTCTTCAAGGTGTCCTTGGGCTCTGTTGTTCTGTTGCAACATCTCGGCATGGAAATTCCCGTCAAGGTGTCCGCGGGATTTGTCGTTGGCAACATCTTGACATGGAAATTCCTTTCAAGGTGTCCGTGGTCTCTGTGGTTCTGTTGCAACCAACATCTTGACATGGAAATTCCCTTCAAGGTGTCCGTGGGCTCCGTGGTTCTGTGGCAACATCTTGACATGCAAATTCCCTTCAAGGTGTCCGTGGGCTCTGTCGTTCTGTTGCAACATCTTGACATGGAAGTTCTCTTCAAGGTTTCCTTGGGCTCTGTGGTTCTGTGGCAACATCTTGACATGGAAATTCCCTTCAAGGTGTCCGTGGGCTCTGTGGTTCTCTTGCAACATCTTGACATGGAAATTCCCTTCAAGGTGTCCGTGGGCTTTGTGGTTCTGTTGCAGCATCTTGACATGGAAATTCCCTTCAAGGTTTCCTTGGGCTCTGTGGTTCTGTGGCAACATCTTGACATGCAAATTCCCTTCAGGGTGTCCGTGGGCTCTGTCGTTCTGTTGCAACATCTTGACATGGAAATTCCTTTCAAGGTTCCTTGCGCTCTGTCGTTCTGTTGCAACATCTTGACATGGAAATTCCCTTCAAGGTGTCCGTGGGCCCCGTAGTTCTGTTGCAACATCTTGACATTCAAGTTCTCTTTAAGGTGTCCTTGGGCTCTGTTGTTCTGTTGCAACATCTTGGCATGCAAATTCCCTTCAAGGTGTCCGCGGGATGTGTCGTTGGCAACATCTTGACATGGAAATTCCCTTCAAGGTGTGCTTGGGCTCTGTTGTTCTGTAGCAACATCTTGGCATGGAAATTCCCTTCAAGGTGTCCGCGGGATTTGTCGTTGGCAACATTTTGGCATGGAAATTCCCTTCAAGGTGTCCGCGGGATTTGTCGTTGGCAACATCTTGACATGGCAATTCCCTTCAAGGTGTCCGTGGGCTCTGTGGTTCTGTTGCAACATCTTGACATGGAAATTCCCTTCAAGGTGTCCGTGGGCTTTGTGGTTCTGTTGTAACATCTTGACATGGAAGTTCCCTTCAAGGATTTATTGGGCTATGTCGTCCTGTTGCGACATCTCGACATGGAAATTCCCTTCAAGGTTTCCTTGGGCTCTGTGGTTCTGTGGCAACATCTTGACATGCAAATTCCCTTCAAGGTGTCCGTGGGCTCTGTCGTTCTGTTGCAACATCTTGACATGGAAATTCCCTTCAAGGTTCCTTGCGCTCTGTCGTTCTGTTGCGACATCTTGACATGGAAGTTCCCTTCAAGGTGTCCGTGGGCCCTGTAGTTCTGTTGCAACATCTTGACATTCAAGTTCTCTTCAAGGTGTCCTTGGGCTCTGTTGTTCTGTTGCAACATCTTGGCATGGAAATTCCCTTCAAGGTGTCCGCGGGATTTGTCGTTGGCAACATCTTGACATAGAAATTCCTTTCAAGGTGTCCGTGGGCTCTGTGGTTCTCTTGCAACATCTTGACATGGAAATTCCCTTCAAGGTGTCCGTGGGCTTTGTGGTTCTGTTGCAACATCTTGACATGGAAATTCCCTTCAAGGTTTTCTTGGGGTATGTCGTTCTGTTGCAATATCTTGACATGCAAATTCCCTTCAAGGTGTCCGTGGGCTCTGTGGTTCTCTTGCAACATCTTGACAAGGAAATTCCCTTCAAGGTGTCCTTGCGCTCTGTCGTTCTGTTGCAACATTTTGACATGGAAGTTCCCTTCAAGGTGTCCGTGGGCCCTGTAGTTCTGTTGCAACATCTTGACATTCAAGTTCTCTTAAAGGTGTCCTTGGGCTCTGTTGTTCTGTTGCAACATCTTGGCATGGAAGTTCCTTCATGGTGTCCGCGGGATTTGTCGTTGGCAACATCTTGACATGGAAATTCCTTTCAAGGTGTCCGTGGGCTCTGTCGTTCTGTTGCAACATCTTGACATGGAAATTCCCTTCAAGGTGTCCTTGGGCTCTGTTGTTCTGTAGCAACATCTTGGCATGGAAATTCCCTTCAAGGTGTCCGCGGGATTTGTCGTTGGCAACATCTTGACATGGAAATTCCTTTCAAGGTGTCCGTGGGCTCTGTGGTTCTCTTGCAACATCTTGACATGGAAATTCCCTTCAAGGTGTCCGTGGGCTTTGTGGTTCTGTTGCAACATCTTGACATGGAAATTCCCTTCAAGGTTTCCTTGGGCTCTGTGGTTCTGTGGCAACATCTTGACATGGAAATTCCCTTCAAGGTGTCCGTGGGCTCTGTCGTTCTGTTGCAACATCTTGACATGGAAATTCCCTTCAAGGTTCCTTGCGCTCTGTCGTTCTGTTGCAACATCTTGACATGGAAGTTCCCTTCAAGGATTTATTGGGCTATGTCGTCCTGCTGCGACATCTTGACATGGAAATTCCCTTCAAGGTTTCCTTGGGCTCTGTTGTTCTGTAGCACCATCTTGGCATGGAAAGTCCCTTCAGGGTGTCCGCGGGATTTGTCGTTGGCAGCATCTTGACATGGAAATTCCCTTCAAGGTGTCCGTGGGCTCTGTGGTTCTGTTGCAACATCTTGACATGGAAATTCCCTTCAAGGTGTCCTTGGGCTCTGTTGTTCTGTAGCAACGTCTTGGCATGGAAATTCCCTTCAAGGTGTCCGTGGGCCCTGTAGTTCTGTTAACATCTTGACATTCAAGTTCTCTTCAAGGTGTCCTTGGGCTCTGTTGTTCTGTTGCAACATCTCGGCATGGAAATTCCCTTCAAGGTGTCCGCGGGATTTGTCGTTGGCAACATCTTGACATGGAAATTCCTTTCAAGGTGTCCGTGGTCTCTGTGGTTCTGTTGCAACATCTTGACATGGAAATTCCCTTCAAGGTGTCCGTGGGCTCCGTGGTTCTGTGGCAACATCTTGACATGCAAATTCCCTTCAAGGTGTCCGTGGGCTCTGTCGTTCTGTTGCAACATCTTGACATGGAAATTCTCTTCAAGGTTTCCTTGGGCTCTGTGGTTCTGTGGCAACATCTTGACATGGAAATTCCCTTCAAGGTGTCCGTGGGCTCTGTGGTTCTCTTGCAACATCTTGACATGGAAATTCCCTTCAAGGTGTCCGTGGGCTCTGTGGTTCTGTTGCAGCATCTTGACATGGAAATTCCCTTCAAGGTTTCCTTGGGCTCTGTGGTTCTGTGGCAACATCTTGACATGCAAATTCCCTTCACGGTGTCCGTGGGCTCTGTCGTTCTGTTGCAACATCTTGACATGGAAATTCCTTTCAAGGTTCCTTGCGCTCTGTCGTTCTGTTGCAACATCTTGACATGGAAGTTCCCTTCAAGGTGTCCGTGGGCCCTGTAGTTCTGTTGCAACATCTTGACATTCAAGTTCTCTTTAAGGTGTCCTTGGGCTCTGTTGTTCTGTTGCAACATCTTGGCATGCAAATTCCCTTCAAGGTGTCCGCGGGATTTGTCGTTGGCAACATCTTGACATGGAAATTCCCTTCAAGGTGTGCTTGGGCTCTGTTGTTCTGTAGCAACATCTTGGCATGGAAATTCCCTTCAAGGTGTCCGCGGGATTTGTCGTTGGCAACATTTTGGCATGGAAATTCCCTTCAAGGTGTCCGCGGGATTTGTCGTTGGCAACATCTTGACATGGCAATTCCCTTCAAGGTGTCCGTGGGCTCTGTGGTTCTGTTGCAACATCTTGACATGGAAATTCCCTTCAAGGTGTCCGTGGGCTTTGTGGTTCTGTTGTAACATCTTGACATGGAAGTCCCCTTCAAGGATTTATTGGGCTATGTCGTCCTGTTGCGACATCTCGACATGGAAATTCCCTTCAAGGTTTCCTTGGGCTCTGTGGTTCTGTGGCAACATCTTGACATGCAAATTCCCTTCAAGGTGTCCGTGGGCTCTGTCGTTCTGTTGCAACATCTTGACATGGAAATCCCTTCAAGGTTCCTTGCGCTCTGTCGTTCTGTTGCGACATCTTGACATGGAAGTTCCCTTCAAGGTGTCCGTGGGCCCTGTAGTTCTGTTGCAACATCTTGACATTCAAGTTCTCTTCAAGGTGTCCTTGGGCTCTGTTGTTCTGTTGCAACATCTTGGCATGGAAACTCCCTTCAAGGTGTCCGCGGGATTTGTCGTTGGCAACATCTTGACATGGAAATTCCTTTCAAGGTGTCCGTGGGCTCTGTGGTTCTCTTGCAACATCTTGACATGGAAATTCCCTTCAAGGTGTCCGTGTGCTTTGTGGTTCTGTTGCAACATCTTGACATGGAAATTCCCTTCAAGGTTTTCTTGGGGTATGTCGTTCTGTTGCAATATCTTGACATGCAAATTCCCTTCAAGGTGTCCGTGGGCTCTGTGGTTCTCTTGCAACATCTTGACATGGAAATTCCCTTCAAGGTGTCCGTGTGCTTTGTGGTTCTGTTGCAACATCTTGACATGGAAATTCCCTTCAAGGTTTTCTTGGGCTATGTCGTTCTGTTGCAACATCTTGACATGGAAATTCCCTTCAAGGTTTCCTTGGGCTCTGTGGTTCTGTGGCAAATCTTGACATGCAAATTCCCTTCAAGGTGTCCGTGGGCTCTGTCGTTCTGTTGCAACATCTTGAGATGGAAATTCCTTGCAAGGTTCCTTGCGCTCTCTCGTTCTGTTGCAACATCTTGACATGGAAATTCCCTTCAAGGTTTGCTTGGGCCCTGTTGATCTGTTGCAACATCGTGACATTCAAGTTCTCTTCAAGGTGTCCTTGGGCTCTGTTGTTCTGTTGCAACATCTTGGCATGGAAATTCCCTTCAAGGTTCCTTGGGCTCTGTGGTTCTGTGGCAACATCTTGACATGCAAATTCCCTTCACGGTGTCCGTGGGCTCTGTCGTTCTGTTGCAACATCTTGAGATGGAAATTCCTTGCAAGGTTCCTTGCGCTCTCTCGTTCTGTTGCAACATCTTGACATGGAAATTCCCTTCAAGGTTTGCTTGGGCCCTGTAGATCTGTTGCAACATCGTGACATTCAAGTTCTCTTCAAGGTGTCCTTGGGCTCTGTTGTTCTGTTGCAACATCTTGGCATGGAAATTCCCTTCAAGGTGTCCGCGGGATTTGTCGTTGGCAACATCTTGACATGGAAGTTCCCTTCATGGTGTCCGTGGGCTCTGTGGTTCTCTTGCAACATCTTGACATGGAAATTCCCTTCAAGGTGTCCGTGGGCTTTGTGGTTCTGTTGCAACATCTTGACATGGAAATTCCCTTCAAGGTTTTCTTGGGCTATGTCGTTCAGTTGCGACATCTTGACATGGAAATTCCCTTCAAGGTTTCCTTGGGCTCTGTGGTTCTGTGGCAACATCTTGACATGGAAATTCCCTTCAAAGTGTCCGTGGGCTTTGTGGTTCTGTTGCAACATCTTGACATTCTCTTCAAGGTGTCCTTGGGCTCTGTTGTTCTGTTGCAACATCTCGGCATGGAAATTCCCTTCAAGGTGTCCGCGGGATTTGTCGTTGGCAACATCTTGACATGGAAATTCCTTTCAAGGTGTCCGTGGGCTCTGTGGTTCTGTTGCAACATCTTGACATGGAAATTCCCTTCAAGGTGTCCGTGGGCTCCGTGGTTCTGTGGCAACATCTTGACATGGAAATTCCCTTCAAGGTTTTCTTGGGCTATGTCGTTCTGTTGCAACATCTTGACATGGAAATTCCCTTCAAGGTTTCCTTGGGCTCTGTGGTTCTGTGGCAACATCTTGACATGCAAATTCCCTTCAAGGTGTCCGTGGGCTCTGTCGTTCTGTTGCAACATCTTGACATGGAAACTCCCTTCAAGGTGTCCGTGGGCCCTGTAGTTCTGTTGCAACATCTTGACATTCAAGTTCTCTTCAGGGTGTCCTTGGGCTCTGTTGTTCTGTTGCACCATCTTAGCAAGGAAATTCCCTTCAAGGTGTCCGCGGGATTTGTCGTTGGCAACATCTTGACATGGAATTCCTTTCAAGGTGTCCGTGGGCTCTGTGGTTCTCTTGCAACATCTTGACATGGAAATTCCCTTCAAGGTGTCCGTGGGCTTTGTGGTTCTGTTGCAACATCTTGACATGGAAATTCCCTTCAAGGTTTTCTTGGGGTATGTCGTTCTGTTGCAATATCTTGACATGCAAATTCAAGGTGTCCGTGGGCTCTGTGGTTCTCTTGCAACATCTTGACATGGAAATTCCCTTCAAGGTGTCCGTGTGCTTTGTGGTTCTGTTGCAACATCTTGACATGGAAATTCCCTTCAAGGTTTTCTTGGGCTATGTCGTTCAGTTGCGACATCTTGACATGGAAATTCCCTTCAAGGTTTCCTTGGGCTCTGTGGTTCTGTGGCAACATCTTGACATGGAAATTCCCTTCAAAGTGTCCGTGGGCTTTGTGGTTCTGTTGCAACATCTTGACATTCTCTTCAAGGTGTCCTTGGGCTCTGTTGTTCTGTTGCAACATCTCGGCATGGAAATTCCCTTCAAGGTGTCCGCGGGATTTGTCGTTGGCAACATCTTGACATGGAAATTCCTTTCAAGGTGTCCGTGGGCTCTGTGGTTCTGTTGCAACATCTTGACATGGAAATTCCCTTCAAGGTGTCCGTGGGCTCCGTGGTTCTGTGGCAGCATCTTGACATGGAAATTCCCTTCAAGGTTTTCTTGGGCTATGTCGTTCTGTTGCAACATCTTGACATGGAAATTCCCTTCAAGGTTTCCTTGGGCTCTGTGGTTCTGTGGCAACATCTTGACATGCAAATTCCCTTCAAGGTGTCCGTGGGCTCTGTCGTTCTGTTGCAACATCTTGACATTCAAGTTCTCTTAAAGGTGTCCTTGGGCTCTGTTGTTCTGTTGCAACATCTTGGCATGGAAGTTCCCTTCATGGTGTCCGCGGGATTTGTCGTTGGCAACATCTTGACATGGAAATTCCTTTCAAGGTGTCCGTGGGCTCTGTGGTTCTGTTGGAACATCTTGACATTCAAGTTCTCTTCAAGGTGTCCTTGGGCTCTGTTGTTCTGTTGCACCATCTTGGCATGGAAACTCCCTTGAGGGTGTCCGCGGGATTTGTCGTTGGCAACATCTTGACATGGAAATTCCTTTCAAGGTGTCCGTGGGCTCTGTGGTTCTGTTGCAACATCTTGACATGGAAATTCCCTTCAAGGGGTCCTTGGGCTCTGTTGTTCTGTAGCAACATCTTGGCATGGAAATTCCCTTCAAGGTGTCCGCGGGATTTGTCGTTGGCAACATCTTGGCATGGAAAGTCCCTTCAAGGTGTCCGCGGGATTTGTCGTTGGCAACATCTTGACATGGAAATTCCCTTCAAGGTGTCCGTGGGCTCTGTCGTTCTGTTGCAACATCTTGACATGGAAATTCCCTTCAAGGTTCCTTGCGCTCTGTCGTTCTGTTGCAACATCTTGACATGGAAGTTCCCTTCAAGGTGTCCGTGGGCCCTGTAGTTCTGTTAACATCTTGACATTCAAGTTCTCTTCAAGGTGTCCTTGGGCTCTGTTGTTCTGTTGCAACATCTTGGCATGGAAATTCCCTTCAAGGTGTCCGCGGGATTTGTCGTTGGCAACATCTTGACATGGAAAGTCCCTTCAAGGTGTCCGTGGGCTCCGTGGTTCTGTGGCAACATCTTGACATGCAAATTCCCTTCAAGGTGTCCGTGGGCTCTGTCGTTCTGTTGCAACATCTTGACATGGAAATTCCCTTCAAGGTTCCTTGCGCTCTGTCGTTCTGTTGCAACATCTTGACATGGAAATTCCCTTCAAGGTGTCCGTGGGCCCTGTAGTTCTGCTGCAACATCTTGACATGGAAACTCCCTTCAAGGTTTTATTGGGCTATGTCAGGCTATGTCGTTCTGCTGCAGCATCTTGACATGGAAATTCCCTTCAAGGTTTCCTTGGGCTCTGTGGTTCTGTGGCAATATCTTGACATGCAAATTCCCTTCAAGGTGTCCGTGGGCTCTGTCGTTCTGTTGCAAAATCTTGACATGGAAATTCCTTTCAAGGTTCCTTGCGCTCTGTCGTTCTGTTGCAACATTTTGACATGGAAGTTCCCTTCAAGGTGTCCGTGGGCCCCGTAGTTCTGTTGCAACATCTTGACATTCAGGTTCTCTTAAAGGTGTCCTTGGGCTCTGTTGTTCTGTTGCAACATCTTGGCATGGAAGTTCCTTCATGGTGTCCGCGGGATTTGTCGTTGGCTACATCTTGACATGGAAATTCCTTTCAAGGTGTCCGTGGGCTCTGTCGTTCTGTTGCAACATCTTGACATGCAAATTCCCTTCAAGGTGTCCTTGGGCTCTGTTGTTCTGTAGCAACATCTTGACATGGAAATTCCCTTCAAGGTGTCCGCGGGATTTGTCGTTGGCAACATCTTGACATGGAAATTCCCTTCAAGGTGTCCGTGGGCTCTGTGGTTCTCTTGCAACATCTTGACATGGAAATTCCCTTCAAGGTGTCCGTGGGCTTTGTGGTTCTGTTGCAACATCTTGACATGGAAATTCCCTTCAAGGTTTCCTTGGGCTCTGTGGTTCTGTGGCAACATCTTGACATGCACATTCCCTTCAAGGTGTCCGTGGGCTCTGTCGTTCTGTTGCAACATCTTGACATGGAAATTCCCTTCAAGGTGTCCGCGGGATGTGTCGTTGGCAACATCTTGACAAGGAAATTCCCTTCAAGGTGTGCTTGGGCTCTGTTGTTCTGTAGCAACATCTTGGCATGGAAATTCCCTTCAAGGTGTCCGCGGGATTTGTCGTTGGCAACATCTTGGCATGGACATTTCCTTCAAGGTGTCCGCGGGATTTGTCGTTGGCAACATCTTGACATGGCAAGTCCCCCTTCAAGATGTCCGTGGGCTTTGTGGTTCTGTTGCAACATCTTGACATGGAAATTCCCTTCAAGGTGTCCGTGGGCTTTGTGGTTCTGTTGTAACATCTTGACATGGAAGTTCCCTTCAAGGATTTATTGGGCTATGTCGTCCTGTTGCGACATCTCGACATGGAAATTCCCTTCAAGGTTTCCTTGGGCTCTGTGGTTCTGTGGCAACATCTTGACATGCAAATTCCCTTCAAGGTGTCCGTGGGCTCTGTCGTTCTGTTGCAACATCTTGACATGGAAATTCCCTTCAAGGTTCCTTGCGCTCTGTCGTTCTGTTGCGACATCTTGACATGGAAGTTCCCTTCAAGGTGTCCGTGGGCCCTGTAGTTCTGTTGCAACATCTTGACATTCAAGTTCTCTTCAAGGTGTCCTTGGGCTCTGTTGTTCTGTTGCAACATCTTGGCATGGAAATTCCCTTCAAGGTGTCCGCGGGATTTGTCGTTGGCAACATCTTGACATAGAAATTCCTTTCAAGGTGTCCGTGGGCTCTGTGGTTCTCTTGCAACATCTTGACATGGAAATTCCCTTCAAGGTGTCCGTGGGCTTTGTGGTTCTGTTGCAACATCTTGACATGGAAATTCCCTTCAAGGTTTTCTTGGGGTATGTCGTTCTGTTGCAATATCTTGACATGCAAATTCCCTTCAAGGTGTCCGTGGGCTCTGTGGTTCTCTTGCAACATCTTGACATGGAAATTCCCTTCAAGGTGTCCGTGTGCTTTGTGGTTCTGTTGCAACATCTTGACATGGAAATTCCCTTCAAGGTTTTCTTGGGCTATGTCGTTCTGTTGCAACATCTTGACATGGAAATTCCCTTCAAGGTTTCCTTGGGCTCTGTGGTTCTGTGGCAACATCTTGACATGCAAATTCCCTTCAAGGTGTCCGTGGGCTCTGTCGTTCTGTTGCAACATCTTGACATGGAAATTCCCTTCAAGGTTTCTTGGGCCCTGTAGTTCTGTTGCAACATCTTGACATTCAAGTTCTCTTCAGGGTGTCCTTGGGCTCTGTTGTTCTGTTGCACCATCTTAGCATGGAAATTCCCTTCAAGGTGTCCGCGGGATTTGTCGTTGGCAACATCTTGACATGGAAATTCCCTTCAAGGTTCCTTGGGCTCTGTGGTTCTGTGGCAACATCTTGACATGCAAATTCCCTTCACGGTGTCCGTGGGCTCTGTCGTTCTGTTGCAACATCTTGAGATGGAAATTCCTTGCAAGGTTCCTTGCGCTCTCTCGTTCTGTTGCAACATCTTGACATGGAAATTCCCTTCAAGGTTTGCTTGGGCCCTGTAGATCTGTTGCAACATCGTGACATTCAAGTTCTCTTCAAGGTGTCCTTGGGCTCTGTTGTTCTGTTGCAACATCTTGGCATGGAAATTCCCTTCAAGGTGTCCGCGGGATTTGTCGTTGGCAACATCTTGACATGGAAGTTCCCTTCAAGGTGTCCGTGGGCTCTGTGGTTCTCTTGCAACATCTTGACATGGAAATTCCCTTCAAGGTGTCCGTGGGCTTTGTGGTTCTGTTGCAACATCTTGACATGGAAATTCCCTTCAAGGTTTTCTTGGGCTATGTCGTTCAGTTGCGACATCTTGACATGGAAATTCCCTTCAAGGTTTCCTTGGGCTCTGTGGTTCTGTGGCAACATCTTGACATGGAAATTCCCTTCAAGGTGTCCGTGGGCTTTGTGGTTCTGTTGCAACATCTTGACATTCTCTTCAAGGTGTCCTTGGGCTCTGTTGTTCTGTTGCAACATCTCGGCATGGAAATTCCCTTCAAGGTGTCCGCGGGATTTGTCGTTGGCAACATCTTGACATGGAGATTCCTTTCAAGGTGTCCGTGGGCTCTGTGGTTCTGTTGCAACATCTTGACATGGAAATTCCCTTCAAGGTTTCCTTGGGCTCCGTGGTTCTGTGGCAACATCTTGACATGGAAATTCCCTTCAAGGTGTCCGTGGGCTTTGTCGTTCTGTGGCAACATCTTGACATGCAAATTCCCTTCAAGGTGTCCGTGGGCTTTGTGGTTCTGTTGCAACATCTTGACATGGAAATTCCATTCAAGGTGTCCGTGGGCTCCGTGGTTCTGTGGCAACATCTTGACATGGAACTTCCCTTCAAGGTTTTCTTGGGCTATGTCGTTCTGTTGCAACATCTTGACATGGAAATTCCCTTCAAGGTTTCCTTGGGCTCTGTGGTTCTGTGGCAACATCTTGACATGCAAATTCCCTTCAAGGTGTCCGTGGGCTCTGTCGTTCTGTTGCAACATCTTGACATGGAAACTCCCTTCAAGGTGTCCGTGGGCCCTGTAGTTCTGTTGCAACATCTTGACATTCAAGTTCTCTTCAGGGTGTCCTTGGGCTCTGTTGTTCTGTTGCACCATCTTAGCAAGGAAATTCCCTTCAAGGTGTCCGCGGGATTTGTCGTTGGCAACATCTTGACATGGAATTCCTTTCAAGGTGTGCTTGGGCTCTGTCGTTCTGTTGCAACATCTTGACACGGAAGTTCCCTTCAAGGTGTCCGTGGGCCCTGTAGTTCTGTTGCAACATCTTGACATTCAAGTTCTCTTTAAGGTGTCCTTGGGCTCTGTTGTTCTGTTGCAACATCTTGGCATGGAACTTCCCTTCATGGTGTCCGCGGGATTTGTCGTTGGCAACATCTTGACATGGAAATTCCCTTCAAGGTGTGCTTGGGCTCTGTTGTTCTGTAGCAACATCTTGGCATGGAAATTCCCTTCAAGGTGTCCGCGGGATTTGTCGTTGGCAACATCTTGGCATGGAAATTCCCTTCAAGGTGTCCGCGGGGTTTGTCGTTGGCAACATCTTGACATGGCAATTCCCTTCAAGGTGTCCGTGGGCTCTGTGGTTCTGTTGCAACATCTTGACATGGAAATTCCCTTCAAGGTGTCCGTGGGCTTTGTGGTTCTGTTGTAACATCTTGACATGGAAATTCCCTTCAAGGTTTTCTTGGGCTATGTTGTCCTGTTGCGACATCTTGACATGGAAATTCCCTTCAAGGTTCCTTGCGCTCTGTCGTTCTGTTGCAACATCTTAACATGGAAGTTCCCTTCAAGGTGTCCGTGGGCCCTGTAGTTCTGTTGCAACATCTTGACATCCAAGTTCTCTTCAAGGTGTCCTTGGGCTCTGTTGTTCTGTTGCAACATCTTGGCATGGAAATTCCCTTCATGGTGTCCGCGGGATTTGTCGTTGGCAACATCTTGACATGGAAATTCCTTTCAAGGTGTCCGTGGGCTCTGTGGTTCTCTCGCAACATCTTGACATGGAAATTCCTTTCAAGGTGTCCGTGGGCTTTGTGGTTCTGTTGCAACATCTTGACATGGAATTTCCCTTCAAGGTTTTCTTGGGCTATGTCGTTCTGTTGCAATATCTTGACATGCAAATTCCCTTCAAGGTGTCCGTGGGCTCTGTGGTTCTCTTGCAACATCTTGACATGGATTTTCCCTTCAAGGTGTCCGTGGGCTTTGTGGTTCTGTTGCAACATCTTGACATGGAAATTCCCTTCAAGGTTTTCTTGGGCTATGTCGTTCAGTTGCGACATCTTGACATGGAAATTCCCTTCAAGGTTTCCTTGGGCTCTGTGGTTCTGTGGCAACATCTTGACATGGAAATTCCCTTCAAAGTGTCCGTGGGCTTTGTGGTTCTGTTGCAACATCTTGACATTCTCTTCAAGGTGTCCTTGGGCTCTGTTGTTCTGTTGCAACATCTCGGCATGGAAATTCCCTTCAAGGTGTCCGCGGGATTTGTCGTTGGCAACATCTTGACATGGAAGTTCCTTTCAAGGTGTCCGTGGGCTCTGTGGTTCTGTTGCAACATCTTGACATGGAAATACCCTTCAAGGTGTCCGTGGGCTTTGTGGTTCTGTTGCAACATCTTGACATGGAAATTCCCTTCAAGGTTTTCTTGGGCTATGTCGTTCTGTTGCAACATCTTGACATGGAAATTCCCTTCGAGGTTTCCTTGGGCTCTGTGGTTCTGTGGCAACATCTTGACATGCAAATTCCCTTCAAGGTGTCCGTGGGCTCTGTCGTTCTGTTGCAACATCTTGACATGGAAGTTCCCTTCAAGGTGTCCGTGGGCCCTGTAGTTCTGTTGCAACATCTTGACATTCAAGTTCTCTTCAGGGTGTCCTTGGGCTCTGTTGTTCTGTTGCACCATCTTAGCATGGAAATTCCCTTCAAGGTGTCCGCGGGATTTGTCGTTGGCAACATCTTGACATGGAATTCCTTTCAAGGTGTCCGTGGGCTCTGTCGTTCTGTTGCAACATCTTGACATGGAAGTTCCCTTCAAGGTGTCCGTGGGCCCTGTAGTTCTGTTGCAACATCTTGACATTCAAGTTCTCTTTAAGGTGTCCTTGGGCTCTGTTGTTCTGTTGCAACATCTTGGCATGGAACTTCCCTTCATGGTGTCCGCGGGATTTGTCGTTGGCAACATCTTGACATGGAAATTCCCTTCAAGGTGTGCTTGGGCTCTGTTGTTCTGTAGCAACATCTTGGCATGGAAATTCCCTTCAAGGTGTCCGCGGGATTTGTCGTTGGCAACATCTTGGCATGGAATTTCCCTTCAAGGTGTCCGCGGGATTTGTCGTTGGCAACATCTTGACATGGCAATTCCCTTCAAGGTGTCCGTGGGCTCTGTGGTTCTGTTGCAACATCTTGACATGGAAATTCCCTTCAAGGTGTCCGTGGGCTTTGTGGTTCTGTTGTAACATCTTGACATGGAAATTCCCTTCAAGGAATTATTGGGCTATGTCGTCCTGTTGCGACATCTTGACATGGAATTCTCTTCAAGGTTTCCTTGGGCTCTGAGGTTCTGTGGCAACATCTTGACATGCAAATTCCCTTCAAGGTGTCCGTGGGCTCTGTCGTTCTGTTGCAACATCTTGACATGGAAATTCCCTTCAAGGTTCCTTGCGCTCTGTCGTTCTGTTGCAACATCTTGACATGGAAGTTCCCTTCAAGGTGTCCGTGGGCCCTGTAGTTCTGTTGCAACATCTTGACATCCAAGTTCTCTTCAAGGTGTCCTTGGGCTCTGTTGTTCTGTTGCAACATCTTGGCATGGAAATTCCCTTCATGGTGTCCGCGGGATTTGTCGTTGGCAACATCTTGACATGGAAATTCCTTTCAAGGTGTCCGTGGGCTCTGTGGTTCTCTCGCAACATCTTGACATGGAAATTCCCTTCAAGGTGTCCGTGGGCTTTGTGGTTCTGTTGCAACATCTTGACATGGAATTTCCCTTCAAGGTTTTCTTGGGCTATGTCGTTCTGTTGCAATATCTTGACATGCAAATTCCCTTCAAGGTGTCCGTGGGCTCTGTGGTTCTCTTGCAACATCTTGACATGGAAATTCCCTTCAAGGTGTCCGTGTGCTTTGTGGTTCTGTTGCAACATCTTGACATGGAAATTCCCTTCAAGGTTTTCTCGGGCTATGTCGTTCTGTTGCAACATCTTGACATTCAAGTTCTCTTCAGGGTGTCCTTGGGCTCTGTTGTTCTGTTGCACCATCTTAGCATGGAAATTCCCTTCAGGGTGTCCGCGGGATTTGTCGTTGGCAACATCTTGACATGGAATTCCTTTCAAGGTGTCCGTGGGCTTGTGGTTCTGTTGCAACATTTTGACATGGAAATTCCCTTCAAGGTTTCCTTGGGCTCTGTCGTTCAGTTGCGACATCTTGACATGGAAATTCCCTTCAAGGTTTCCTTGGGCTCTGTGGTTCTGTGGCAACATCTTGACATGGAAATTCCCTTCAAGGTGTCCGTGGGCTTTGTGGTTCTGTTGCAACATCTTGACATGGAAATTCCCTTCAAGGTGTCCGTGGGCTCCGTGGTTCTGTGGCAACATCTTGACATGGAAATTCCCTTCAAGGTGTCCGCGGGATTTGTCGTTGGCAACATCTTGACATGGAAATTCCTTTCAAGGTGTCCGTGGGCTCTGTGGTTCTGTTGCAACATCTTGACATGGAAATTCCCTTCAAGGTGTCCATGGGCTCCGTGGTTCTGTGGCAACATCTTGACATGGAAATTCCCTTCAAGGTTTTCTTGGGCTATGTCGTTCTGTTGCAACATCTTGACATGGAAATTCCCTTCAAGGTTTCCTTGGGCTCTGTGGTTCTGTGGCAACATCTTGACATGCAAATTCCCTTCAAGGTGTCCGTGGGCTCTGTCGTTCTGTTGCAACATCTTGACATGGAAACTCCCTTCAAGGTGTCCGTGGGCCCTGTAGTTCTGTTGCAACATCTTGACATTCAAGTTCTCTTCAGGGTGTCCTTGGGCTCTGTTGTTCTGTTGCACCATCTTAGCATGGAAATTCCCTTCAAGGTGTCCGCGGGATTTGTCGTTGGCAACATCTTGACATGGAATTCCTTTCAAGGTGTCCGTGGGCTCTGTCGTTCTGTTGCAACATCTTGACATGGAAGTTCCCTTCAAGGTGTCCGTGGGCCCTGTAGTTCTGTTGCAACATCTTGACATTCAAGTTCTCTTTAAGGTGTCCTTGGGCTCTGTTGTTCTGTTGCAACATCTTGGCATGGAACTTCCCTTCATGGTGTCCGCGGGATTTGTCGTTGGCAACATCTTGACATGGAAAGTCCCTTCAAGGTGTGCTTGGGCTCTGTTGTTCTGTAGCAACATCTTGGCATGGAAATTCCCTTCGAGGTTTCCTTGGGCTCTGTGGTTCTGTGGCAACATCTTGACATGCAAATTCCCTTCAAGGTGTCCGTGGGCTCTGTCGTTCTGTTGCAACATCTTGACATGGAAGTTCCCTTCAAGGTGTCCGTGGGCCCTGTAGTTCTGTTGCAACATCTTGACATTCAAGTTCTCTTCAGGGTGTCCTTGGGCTCTGTTCTGTTGCACCATCTTAGCATGGAAATTCCCTTCAAGGTGTCCGCGGGATTTGTCGTTGGCAACATCTTGACATGGAATTCCTTTCAAGGTTCCTTGCGCTCTGTCGTTCTGTTGCAACATCTTGACATGGAAGTTCCCTTCAAGGTGTCCGTGGGCCCTGTAGTTCTGTTGCAACATCTTGACATTCAAGTTCTCTTTAAGGTGTCCTTGGGCTCTGTTGTTCTGTTGCAACATCTTGGCATGGAACTTCCCTTCATGGTGTCCGCGGGATTTGTCGTTGGCAACATCTTGACATGGAAATTCCCTTCAAGGTGTGCTTGGGCTCTGTTGTTCTGTAGCAACATCTTGGCATGGAAATTCCCTTCAAGGTGTCCGCGGGATTTGTCGTTGGCAACATCTTGGCATGGAAATTCCCTTCAAGGTGTCCGCGGGATTTGTCGTTGGCAACATCTTGACATGGCAATTCCCTTCAAGGTGTCCGGTTGCGACATCTTGACATGGAATTCTCTTCAAGGTTTCCTTGGGCTCTGAGGTTCTGTGGCAACATCTTGACATGCAAATTCCCTTCAAGGTGTCCGTGGGCTCTGTCGTTCTGTTGCAACATCTTGACATGGAAATTCCCTTCAAGGTTCCTTGCGCTCTGTCGTTCTGTTGCAACATCTTGACATGGAAGTTCCCTTCAAGGTGTCCGTGGGCCCTGTAGTTCTGTTGCAACATCTTGACATCCAAGTTCTCTTCAAGGTGTCCTTGGGCTCTGTTGTTCTGTTGCAACATCTTGGCATGGAAATTCCCTTCATGGTGTCCGCGGGATTTGTCGTTGGCAACATCTTGACATGGAAGTTCCTTTCAAGGTGTCCGTGGGCTCTGTGGTTGTCTCGCAACATCTTGACATGGAAATTCCCTTCAAGGTGTCCGTGGGCTTTGTGGTTCTGTTGCAACATCTTGACATGGAATTTCCCTTCAAGGTTTTCTTGGGCTATGTCGTTCTGTTGCAATATCTTGACATGCAAATTCCCTTCAAGGTGTCCGTGGGCTCTGTGGTTCTCTTGCAACATCTTGACATGGAAATTCCCTTCAAGGTGTCCGTGTGCTTTGTGGTTCTGTTGCAACATCTTGACATGGAAATTCCCTTCAAGGTTTTCTTGGGCTATGTCGTTCTGTTGCAACATCTTGACATTCAAGTTCTCTTCAGGGTGTCCTTGGGCTCTGTTGTTCTGTTGCACCATCTTAGCATGGAAATTCCCTTCAGGGTGTCCGCGGGATTTGTCGTTGGCAACATCTTGACATGGAAATTCCTTTCAAGGTGTCCGTGGGCTCTGTGGTTCTGTTGCAACATCTTGACATGGAAATTCCCTTCAAGGTGTCCGTGGGCTCCGTGGTTCTGTGGCAACATCTTGACATGGAAATTCCCTTCAAGGTGTCCGTGGGCTTTGTGGTTCTGTTGCAACATCTTGACATTCTCTTCAAGGTGTACTTGGGCTCTGTTGTTCTGTTGCAACATCTCGGCATGGAAATTCCCTTCAAGGTGTCCGCGGGATTTGTCGTTGGCAACATCTTGACATGGAAATTCCTTTCAAGGTGTCCGTGGGCTCTGTGGTTCTGTTGCAACATCTTGACATGGAAATTCCCTTCAAGGTGTCCGTGGGCTCCGTGGTTCTGTGGCAACATCTTGACATGGAAATTCCCTTCAAGGTTTTCTTGGGCTATGTCGTTCTGTTGCAACATCTTGACATGGAAATTCCCTTCAAGGTTTCCTTGGGCTCTGTGGTTCTGTGGCAACATCTTGACATGCAAATTCCCTTCAAGGTGTCCGTGGGCTCTGTCGTTCTGTTGCAACATCTTGACATGGAAACTCCCTTCAAGGTGTCCGTGGGCCCTGTAGTTCTGTTGCAACCTCTTGACATTCAGGTTCTCTTCAGGGTGTCCTTGGGCTCTGTTGTTCTGTTGCACCATCTTAGCATGGAAATTCCCTCAAGGTGTCCGCGGGATTTGTCGTTGGCAACATCTTGACATGGAATTCCTTTCAAGGTGTCCGTGGGCTCTGTCGTTCTGTTGCAACATCTTGACATGGAAGTTCCCTTCAAGGTGTCCGTGGGCCCTGTAGTTCTGTTGCAACATCTTGACATTCAAGTTCTCTTTAAGGTGTCCTTGGGCTCTGTTGTTCTGTTGCAACATCTTGGCATGGAACTTCCCTTCATGGTGTCCGCGGGATTTGTCGTTGGCAACATCTTGACATGGAAATTCCCTTCAAGGTGTGCTTGGGCTCTGTTGTTCTGTAGCAACATCTTGGCATGGAAATTCCCTTCAAGGTGTCCGCGGGATTTGTCGTTGGCAACATCTTGGCATGGAAATTCCCTTCAAGTTGTCCGCGGGATTTGTCGTTGGCAACATCTTGACATGGCAATTCCCTTCAAGGTGTCCGTGGGCTCTGTGGTTCTGTTGCAACATCTTGACATGGAAATTCCCTTCAAGGTGTCCGTGGGCTTTGTGGTTCTGTTGTAACATCTTGACATGGAAATTCCCTTCAAGGAATTATTGGGCTATGTCGTCCTGTTGCAACATCTTGACATGGAAATTCCCTTCATGGTTTCCTTGGGCTCTGTGGTTCTGTGGCAACATCTTGACATGGAAATTCCCTTCAAGGTGTCCGTGGGCTCTGTCGTTCTGTTGCAACATCTTGACATGGAAATTCCCTTCAAGGTTCCTTGCGCTCTGTCGTTCTGTTGCAACATCTTGACATGGAAACTCCCTTCAAGGTGTCCGTGGGCCCTGTAGTTCTGTTGCAACATCTTGACATCCAAGTTCTCTTCAAGGTGTCCTTGGGCTCTGTTGTTCTGTTGCAACATCTTGGCATGGAAATTCCCTTCATGGTGTCCGCGGGATTTGTCGTTGGCAACATCTTGACATGGAAATTCCTTTCAAGGTGTCCGTGGGCTCTGTGGTTCTCTCGCAACATCTTGACATGGAAATTCCTTTCAAGGTGTCCGTGGGCTTTGTGGTTCTGTTGCAACATCTTGACATGGAATTTCCCTTCAAGGTTTTCTTGGGCTATGTCGTTCTGTTGCAATATCTTGACATGCAAATTCCCTTCAAGGTGTCCGTGGGCTCTGTGGTTTTCTTGCAACATCTTGACATGGAAATTCTCTTCAAGGTGTCCGTGTGCTTTGTGGTTCTGTTGCAACATCTTGACATGGAAATTCCCTTCAAGGTTTTCTCGGGCTATGTCGTTCTGTTGCAACATCTTGACATTCAAGTTCTCTTCAGGGTGTCCTTGGGCTCTGTTGTTCTGTTGCACCATCTTAGCATGGAAATTCCCTTCAGGGTGTCCGCGGGATTTGTCGTTGGCAACATCTTGACATGGAATTCCTTTCAAGGTGTCCGTGGGCTTGTGGTTCTGTTGCAACATTTTGACATGGACATTCCCTTCAAGGTTTCCTTGGGCTCTGTTGTTCTGTGGCAACATCTTGACATTGAAGTTCCCTTCAAGGTGTCCGTGGGCCCTGTAGTTCTGTTGCAACATCTTGACATGGAAATTCCCTTCAAGGTGTCCTTGCGCTCTGTTGTTCTGTTGCAACATCTTGGCATGGAAATTCCCTTCAAGGTGTCCGCGGGATGTGTCGTTGGCAACATCTTGACATGGAAATTCCTTTCAAGGTGTCCGTGGGCTCTGTGGTTCTGTTGCAACATCTTGACATGGAAATTCCCTTCAAGGTGTCCGTGGGCTTTGTGGTTCTGTTGCAACATCTTGACATGGAAATTCCCTTCAAGGTTTTCTTGGGCTATGTCGTTCAGTTGCGACATCTTGACATGGAAATTCCCTTCAAGGTTTCCTTGGGCTCTGTGGTTCTGTGGCAACATCTTGACATGGAAATTCCCTTCAAGGTGTCCGTGGCTTTGTGGTTCTGTGGCAACATCTTGACATGGAAATTCCCTTCAAGGTGTCCGTGGGCTTTGTCGTTCTGTGGCAACATCTTGACATGGAAATTCCCTTCAAGGTGTCCGTGGGCTTTGTCGTTCTGTGGCATCATCTTGACATGGAAATTCCCTTCAAGGTTTTCTTGGGCTCTGTCGTTCTGTTGCAACATCTTGACATGGAAATTCCCTTCAAGGTTCCTTGCGCTCTGTCGTTCTGTTGCAACATCTTGACATGGAAGTTCCCTTCAAGGTGTCCGTGGGCCCCGTAGTTCTGTTGCAACATCTTGACATTCAAGTTCTCTTCAAGGTGTCCTTGGGCTCTGTTGTTCTGTTGCAACATCTTGGCATGATTTGTCGTTGGCAACATCTTGACATGGAAATTCCTTCAAGGTGTCCGTGGGCTCTGTGGTTCTGTTGCAACATCTTGACATGGAAATTCCCTTCAAGGTTTCCTTGGGCTCTGTTGTTCTGTAGCAACATCTTGGCATGGAAATGCCCTTCAAGGTGTCCGCGGGATTTGTCGTTGGCAACATCTTGACATGGAAATTCCTTTCAAGGTGTCCGTGGGCTCTTTGGTGCTCTTGCAACATCTTGACATGGTGTCCGCGGGTTTTGTCGTTGGCAACATCTTGACATGGAAATTCCTTTCAAGGTGTCCGTGGGCTCTGTGGTTCTGTTGCAACATCTTGACATGGAAATTCCCTTCAAGGTGTCCTTGGGCTATGTCGTTCTGTTGCAACATCTTGACATGGAAATTCCCTTCATGGTTTCCTTGGGCTCTGTGGTTCTGTGGCAACATCTTGACATGGAAATTCCCTTCAAGGTGTCCGTGGGCTCTGTCGTTCTGTTGCAACATCTTGACATGGAAACTCCCTTCAAGGTGTCCGTGGGCCCTGTAGTTCTGTTGCAACATCTTGACATTCAAGTTCTCTTCAGGGTGTCCTTGGGCTCTGTTGTTCTGTTGCACCATCTTAGCATGGAAATTCCCTTCAAGGTGTCCGCGGGATTTGTCGTTGGCAACATCTTGACATGGAATTCCTTTCAAGGTGTCCGTGGGCTCTGTCGTTCTGTTGCAACATCTTGACATGGAAGTTCCCTTCAAGGTGTCCGTGTGCCCTGTAGTTCTGTTGCAACATCTTGACATTCAAGTTCTCTTTAAGGTGTCCTTGGGCTCTGTTGTTCTGTTGCAACATCTTGGCATGGAACTTCCCTTCATGGTGTCCGCGGGATTTGTCGTTGGCAACATCTTGACATGGAAATTCCCTTCAAGGTGTGCTTGGGCTCTGTTGTTCTGTAGCAACATCTTGGCATGGAAATTCCCTTCAAGGTGTCCGCGGGATTTGTCGTTGGCAACATCTTGGCATGGAAATTCCCTTCAAGTTGTCCGCGGGATTTGTCGTTGGCAACATCTTGACATGGCAATTCCCTTCAAGGTGTCCGTGGGCTCTGTGGTTCTGTTGCAACATCTTGACATGGAAATTCCCTTCAAGGTGTCCGTGGGCTTTGTGGTTCTGTTGTAACATCTTGACATGGAAATTCCCTTCAAGGAATTATTGGGCTATGTCGTCCTGTTGCAACATCTTGACATGGAAATTCCCTTCATGGTTTCCTTGGGCTCTGTGGTTCTGTGGCAACATCTTGACATGGAAATTCCCTTCAAGGTGTCCGTGGGCTCTGTCGTTCTGTTGCAACATCTTGACATGGAAATTCCCTTCAAGGTTCCTTGCGCTCTGTCGTTCTGTTGCAACATCTTGACATGGAAGTTCCCTTCAAGGTGTCCGTGGGCCCTGTAGTTCTGTTGCAACATCTTGACATCCAAGTTCTCTTCAAGGTGTCCTTGGGCTCTGTTGTTCTGTTGCAACATCTTGGCATGGAAATTCCCTTCATGGTGTCCGCGGGATTTGTCGTTGGCAACATCTTGACATGGAAATTCCTTTCAAGGTGTCCGTGGGCTCTGTGGTTCTCTCGCAACATCTTGACATGGAAATTCCCTTCAAGGTGTCCGTGGGCTTTGTGGTTCTGTTGCAACATCTTGACATGGAATTTCCCTTCAAGGTTTTCTTGGGCTATGTCGTTCTGTTGCAATATCTTGACATGCAAATTCCCTTCAAGGTGTCCGTGGGCTCTGTGGTTTTCTTGCAACATCTTGACATGGAAATTCTCTTCAAGGTGTCCGTGTGCTTTGTGGTTCTGTTGCAACATCTTGACATGGAAATTCCCTTCAAGGTTTTCTCGGGCTATGTCGTTCTGTTGCAACATCTTGACATTCAAGTTCTCTTCAGGGTGTCCTTGGGCTCTGTTGTTCTGTTGCACCATCTTAGCATGGAAATTCCCTTCAGGGTGTCCGCGGGATTTGTCGTTGGCAACATCTTGACATGGAATTCCTTTCAAGGTGTCCGTGGGCTTGTGGTTCTGTTGCAACATTTTGACATGGAAATTCCCTTCAAGGTTTCCTTGGGCTCTGTTGTTCTGTGGCAACATCTTGACATGGAAGTTCCCTTCAAGGTGTCCGTGGGCCCTGTAGTTCTGTTGCAACATTTTGACATGGAAATTCCCTTCAAGGTGTCCTTGCGCTCTGTTGTTCTGTTGCAACATCTTGGCATGGAAATTCCCTTCAAGGTGTCCGCGGGATTTGTCGTTGGCAACATCTTGACATGGAAATTCCTTTCAAGGTGTCCGTGGGCTCTGTGGTTCTGTTGCAACATCTTGACATGGAAATTCCCTTCAAGGTGTCCGTGGGCTTTGTGGTTCTGTTGCAACATCTTGACATGGAAATTCCCTTCAAGGTTTTCTTGGGCTATGTCGTTCAGTTGCGACATCTTGACATGGAAATTCCCTTCAAGGTGTCCGTGGGCTTTGTCGTTCTGTGGCAACATCTTGACATGGAAATTCCCTTCAAGGTGTCCGTGGGCTTTGTGGTTCTGTTGCAACATCTTGACATGGAAATTCCCTTCAAGGTGTCCGTGGGCTTTGTCGTTCTGTGGCAACATCTTGACATGGAAATTCCCTTCAAGGTGTCCGTGGGCTCTGTGGTTCTGTTGCCACATCTTGACATGGAAATTCCCTTCAAGGTTTCCTTGGGCTCTGTGGTTCTGTGGCAACATCTTGACATGGAAATTCCCTTCAAGGTGTCCGTGGCTTTGTGGTTCTGTGGCAACATCTTGACATGGAAATTCCTTTCAAGGTGTCCGTGGGCTTTGTCGTTCTGTGGCAACATCTTGACATGGAAATTCCCTTCAAGGTGTCCGTGGGCTTTGTCGTTCTGTGGCATCATCTTGACATGGAAATTCCCTTCAAGGTTTTCTTGGGCTCTGTCGTTCTGTTGCAACATCTTGACATGGAAATTCCCTTCAAGGTTCCTTGCGCTCTGTCGTTCTGTTGCAACATCTTGACATGGAAGTTCCCTTAATGGTGTCCGCGGGCCCCGTAGTTCTGTTGCAACATCTTGACATTCAAGTTCTCTTCAAGGTGTCCTTGGGCTCTGTTGTTCTGTTGCAACATCTTGGCATGATTTGTCGTTGGCAACATCTTGACATGGAAATTCCTTCAAGGTGTCCGTGGGCTCTGTGGTTCTGTTGCAACATCTTGACATGGAAATTCCCTTCAAGGTTTCCTTGGGCTCTGTTGTTCTGTAGCAACATCTTGGCATGGAAATGCCCTTCAAGGTGTCCGCGGGATTTGTCGTTGGCAACATCTTGACATGGAAATTCCTTTCAAGGTGTCCGTGGGCTCTTTGGTGCTCTTGCAACATCTTGACATGGTGTCCGCGGGTTTTGTCGTTGGCAACATCTTGACATGGAAATTCCTTTCAAGGTGTCCGTGGGCTCTGTGGTTCTGTTGCAACATCTTGACATGGAGATTCCCTTCAAGGTGTCCTTGGGCTATGTCGTTCTGTTACAACATCTTGACATGGAAATTCCCTTCATGGTTTCCTTGGGCTCTGTGGTTCTGTGGCAACATCTTGACATGGAAATTCCCTGCAAGGTTCCTTGCACTCTGTCGTTCTGTTGCAACATCTTGACATGGAAGTTCCCTTCAAGGTGTCCGTGGGCCCTGTAGTTCTGTTGCAACATCTTGACATTCAAGTTCTCTTCAAGGTGTCCTTGGGCTCTGTTGTTCTGTTGCAACATCTTGGCATGGAAATTCCCTTCAAGGTGTCCGCGGGATGTGTCGTTGGCAACATCTTGACATGGAAATTCCTTTCAAGGTGTCCGTGGGCTCTGTGGTTCTGTTGCAACATCTTGACATGGAAATTCCCTTCAAGGTGTCCTTGGGCTCTGTTGTTCTGTAGCAACATCTTGACATGGAAATTCCCTTCAAGGTGTCCGTGGGCTCTGTGGTTCTCTTGCAACATCTTGACATGGAAATTCCCTTCAAGGTGTCCGCGGGCTTTGTGGTTCTGTTGCAGCATCTTGACATGGAAATTCCCTTCAAGGTTTCCTTGGGCTCTGTGGTTCTGTTGCAACATCTTGACATGGAAATTCCCTTCAAGGTGTCCGTGGGCTCTGTGGTTCTGTTGCAACATCTTGACATGGAAATTCCCTGCAAGGTTTCCTTGGGCTCTGTGGTTCTGTGGCAACATCTTGACATGCAAATTCCCTTCAAGGTGTCCGTGGGCTCTGTCGTTCTGTTGCAACATCTTGACATGGAAACTCCCTTCAAGGTTTGCTTGGGCCCTGTAGATCTGTTGCAACATCGTGACATTCAAGTTCTCTTCAAGCTGTCCTTGGGCTGTTCTGTTGCAACATCTTGGCATGGAAATTCCCTTCATGGTGTCCTTGGGCTCTGTCGTTCTGTTGCAACATCTTGGCATGGAAATTCCCTTCAAGGTGTCCGTGGGCCCTGTAGTTCTGTTGCAACATCTTGACATTCAAGTTCTCTTCAAGGTGTCCTTGCGCTCTGTTGTTCTGTTGCTACATCTTGGCATGGAAATTCCCTTCAAGGTGTCCGCGGGATTTGTCGTTGGCAACATCTTGACATGGAAATTTCTTTCAAGGTGTCCGTGGGCTCTGTGGTTCTGTTGCAACATCTTGACATGGAAATTCCCTTCAAGGTGTCCGTGGGCTTTGTGGTTCTGTTGCAACATCTTGACATGGAAATTCCCTTCAAGGTTTTCTTGGGCTATGTCGTTCAGTTGCGACATCTTGACATGGAAATTCCCTTCAAGGTTTCCTTGGGCTCTGTGGTTCTGTGGCAACATCTTGACATGGAAATTCCCTTCAAGGTGTCCGTGGCTTTGTGGTTCTGTGGCAACATCTTGACATGGAAATTCCCTTCAAGGTGTCCGTGGGCTTTGTCGTTCTGTGGCAACATCTTGACATGGAAATTCCCTTCAAGGTGTCCGTGGGCTTTGTCGTTCTGTGGCATCATCTTGACATTGAAATTCCCTTCAAGGTTTCTTGGGCTCTGTCGTTCTGTTGCAACATCTTGACATGGAAATTCCCTTCAAGGTTCCTTGCGCTCTGTCGTTCACATCTTGACATAGAAGTTCCCTTCAAGGTGTCCGTGGGCCCTGTAGTTCTGTTGCAACATCTTGACATTCAAGTTCTCTTCAAGGTCCGCGGGATTTGTCGTTGGCAACATCTTGACATGGAAATTCCTTCAAGGTGTCCGTGGGCTCTGTGGTTCTGTTGCAACATCTTGACATGGAAATTCCCTTCAAGGTTTCCTTGGGCTCTGTTGTTCTGTAGCAACATCTTGACATGGAAATTCCCTTCAAGGTATCCGTGGGCTCTGTGGTTCTCTTGCAACATCTTGACATGGAAATTCCCTTCAAGGTGTCCGTGGGCTTTGTGGTTCTGTTGCAGCATCTTGACAAATTCCCTTCAAGGTTTCCTTGGGCTCTGTGGTTCTGTTGCAACATCTTGACATGGAAACTCCCTTCAAGGTGTCCGTGGGCTCTGTGGTTCTGTTGCAACATCTTGACATGGAAATTCCCTGCAAGGTTTCCTTGGGCTCTGTGGTTCTGTGGCAACATCTTGACATGCAAATTCCCTTCAAGGTGTCCGTGGGCTCTGTCGTTCTGTTGCAACATCTTGACATGGAAATTCCCTTCAAGGTTTGCTTGGGCCCTGTAGATCTGTTGCAACATCGTGACATTCAAGTTCTCTTCAAGCTGTCCTTGGGCTCTGTTGTTCTGTTGCAACATCTTGGCATGGAAATTCCCTTCATGGTGTCCTTGGGCTCTGTCGTTCTGTTGCAACATCTTGGCATGGAAATTCCCTTCAAGGTGTCCGTGGGCCCTGTAGTTCTGTTGCAACATCTTGACATTCAAGTTCTCTTCAAGGTGTCCTTGGGCCCTGTTGTTCTGTTGCAACGTCTTGGCATGGAAATTCCCTTCAAGGTGTCCGCGGGATTTGTCGTTGGCAACATCTTGACATGGAAGTTCCCTTCAAGGTGTCCGTGGGCGCTGTGGTTCTGTTGCAACATCTTGACATTCAAGTTCTCTTCAAGGTGTCCTTGGGCTCTGTTCTGTGACAACATCTTGACATGGAAATTCCCTTCAAGGTGTCCCCGGGATTTGTCGTTGGCAACACATTGACATGGAAATTGCTTGAAGGAACTTTGCATGTCAAGATGTTGCAATAGAACGACAGAGGGAGATGCCATGTCAAGATGTTGCAACAGAACCACAGAGCCCACGGACACCTTGAAGGGAATTTTCATGTCAAGATGTTGCCACAGAACCACGAACCCCACGGACACCTTGAAGGGAATTTCCATGTCAAGATGTTGCAACAGAACCACAGAGCCCACGGACACCTTGAAGGGAACTTCCATGCCAAGATGTTGCAACAGAACCACAAAGCCCACGGACACCTTGAAGGGAATTTCCATGTCAAGATGTTGCAACAGAACCACAAAGCCCACGGACACCTTGAAGGGAACTTCCATGCCAAGATGTTGCAACAGAACCACAAAGCCCACGGACACCTTGAAGGGAATTTCCATGTCAAGATGTTGCCACAGAACGACAAAGCCCACGGACACCTTGAAGGGAATTTCCATGTCAAGATGTTGCAACAGAACGACAAAGCCCACGGACACCTTGAAGGGAATTTCCATGTCAAGATGTGGCAACAGAACCACAGAGCCCACGGACACCTTGAAGGGAATTTCCATGTCAAGATGTTGCAACAGAACCACAAAGCCCACGGACACCTTGAAGGGAATTTCCATGTCAAGATGTTGCAACAGAACCACAGAGCCCACGGACACCTTGAAGGGAATTTCCATGTCAAGATGTTGCCACAGAACGACAAAGCCCACGGACACCTTGAAGGGAATTTCCATGTCAAGATGTTGCTGCAACAGAACGACAAAGCCCACGGACACCTGGCAAGAAGGGAATTCCATGTCAAGATGTGGCAACAGAACCACAAAGCCCACGGACACCTTGAAGGGAATTTCCATGTCAAAGCCCACGGACACCTTGAAGGGAATTTCCATGTCAAGATGTGCAACAGAACCACAAAGCCCACGGACACCTTGAAGGGAATTTCCATGTCAAGATGTTGCAACAGAACCACAAAGCCCACGGACACCTTGAAGGGAATTTCCATGTCAAGATGTTGCCACAGAACGACAAAGCCCACGGACACCTTGAAGGGAATTTCCATGTCAAGATGTGGCAACAGAACCACAAAGCCCACGGACACCTTGAAGGGAATTTCCATGTCAAGATGTGGCAACAGAACCACAAAGACCACGGACACCTTGAAGGGAATTTCCATGTCAAGATGTTGCCACAGAACGACAAAGCCCACGGACACCTTGAAGGGAATTTCCATGTCAAGATGTTGCCACAGAACGACAAAGCCCACGGACACCTTGAAGGGAATTTCCATGTCAAGATGTTGCAACAGAACGACAAAGCCCACGGACACCTTGAAGGGAATTTCCATGTCAAGATGTTGCCACAGAACGACAAAGCCCACGGACACCTTGAAGGGAATTTCCATGTCAAGATGTTGCAACAGAACCACAAAGCCCACGGACACCTTGAAGGGAATTTCCATGTCAAGATGTTGCCACAGAACGACAGAGCCCACGAACACCTTGAAGGGAACTTCCATGTCAAGATGTTGCCACAGAACCACAAAGCCCACGGACACCTTGAAGGGATTTCCATGTCAAGATGTTGCCACAGAACGACAAAGCCCACGGACACCTTGAAGGGAATTTCCATGTCAAGATGTTGCCACAGAACCACAAAGCCCACGGACACCTTGAAGGGAATTTCCATGTCAAGATGTTGCCACAGAACGACAAAGCCCACGGACACCTTGAAGGGAATTTCCATGTCAAGATGTTGCCACAGAACGACAAAGCCCACGGACACCTTGAAGGGAATTTCCATGTCAAGATGTTGCAACACAGAACCACAAAGCCCACGGACACCTTGAAGGGATTCCATTCCAAGATGTTGCCACAGAACCACCAAAGCCACGGACACCTGAAGGGAATTTCATTCAAGATGTTGCAAACACAGAACGACAAGCCCACGGACCCTGAAGGGAATTCCATGTCAAGATGTTGCCACAGAACCACAGAGCCCCGGACCACCTTGAAGGGAGTTTCCATGTCAAATGTTGCCGACAGAACGCCAAAGCCCCACGTACACCTTACGGGAATTTCCATGTCAAGATTTGCCACAGAACCACAAGCCCACGTACACCTTGAGGGAATTTCATGTCAAGATGTGGCCACAGAACGACAAATCCCACTGCCCAACTTTAAGGAATTTCCATGTCAAGATATTGCCACAGAACGACAAAGCCCACGGACACCTTGGGGAATTTCCATGTCAAGATGTTGCCACAGAACCACAGAGCCCACGGACACCTTGAAGGGAATTTCCATGTCAAGATGTTGCCACAGAACGACAAAGCCCACGGACACCTTGAAGGGAATTTCCATGTCAAGATGTTGCCACAGAACGACAAAGCCCACGGACACCTTGAAGGGAATTTCCATGTCAAGATGTTGCCACAGAACCACAAAGCCACGGACACCTTGAAGGGAATTTCCATGTCAAGATGTTGCCACAGAACCACAGAGCCCAAGGAAACCTTGAAGGGAATTTCCATGTCAAGATGTCGCAACTGAACGACATAGCCCAAGAAAACCTTGAAGGGAATTTCCATGTCAAGATGTTGCAACAGAACCACAAAGCCCACGGACACCTTGAAGGGAATTTCCATGTCAAGATGTTGCAAGAGAACCACAGAGCCCACGGACACCTTGAAAGGAATTTCCATGTCAAGATGTTGCCAACGACAAATCCCGCGGACACCTTGAAGGGAATTTCCATGCCAAGATGTTGCTACAGAACAACAGAGCCCAAGGACACCTTGAAGGGAATTTCCATGTCAAGATGTTGCAACAGAACGACCAAAGGCCCCCGGCACCTTGAAGGGAGTTCCTGTCCATAGATGTTTGCCATAAGAACAGAAACCACAGAGCCCACGGACACCTTGAAGGGAATTTCCATGTCAAGATGTGGCCACAGAACGCCAAAAGCCCACGGACACCTTGAAGGGAATTTCCATGTCAAGATGTTGCCACAGAACCACAAAGCCCACGGACACCTTGAAGGGAATTTCCATGTCAAGATGTTGCCACAGAACGACAAAGCCCACGGACACCTTGAAGGGAATTTCCATGTCAAGATGTTGCCACAGAACCACAGAGCCCACGGACACCTTGAAGGGAATTTCCATGTCAAGATGTTGCCACAGAACGACAACGCCCACGGACACCTTGAAGGGAATTTCCATGTCAAGATGTTGCCACAGAACCACAGAGCCCACGGACACCTTGAAGGGAATTTCCATGTCAAGATGTTGCCACAGAACGACAACGCCCACGGACACCTTGAAGGGAATTTCCATGTCAAGATGTTGCCACAAAACCACAGAGCCCACGGACACCTTGAAGGGAATTTCCATGTTAAGATGTTGCCACAGAACGACAAAGCCCACGGACACCTTGAAGGGAATTTCCATGTCAAGATGTGGCAACAGAACCACAGAGCCCACGGACACCTTGAAGGGAATTTCCATGTCAAGATGTTGCAACAGAACCACAAAGCCCACGGACACCTTGAAGGGAATTTCCATGTCCAGATGTTGCCACAGAACGACAAAGCCCACGGACACCTTGAAGGGAATTTCCATGTCAAGATGTTGCAACAGAACCACAAAGCCCACGGACACCTTGAAGGGAATTTCCATGTCAAGATGTGGCAACAGAACCACAGAGCCCACGGACACCTTGAAGGGAACTTCCATGTCAAGATGTGGCAACAGAACCACAAAGCCCACGGACACCTTGAAGGGAATTTCCATGTCAAGATGTTGCCACAGAACGACAGAGCCCACGAACACCTTGAAGGGAACTTCCATGTCAAGATGTTGCCACAGAACCACAAAGCCCACGGACACCTTGAAGGGATTTCCATGTCAAGATGTTGCCACAGAACGACAAAGCCCACGGACACCTTGAAGGGAATTTCCATGTCAAGATGTTGCCACAGAACGACAAAGCCCACGGACACCTTGAAGGGAATTTCCATGTCAAGATGTTGCCACAGAACGACAAAGCCCACGGACACCTTGAAGGGAATTTCCATGTCAAGATGTTGCCACAGAACGACAAAGCCCACGGACACCTTGAAGGGAATTTACATGTCAAGAGGTTGGCAACAGAAATACACAAAGCCCCCACTGACACCGTGAAGGGAATCTTCCATGTCCAGATGGCCACAGAACGACAAAGCCCACGGAACCTTTGAAGGGTAATATTTCCATGTCAAGATGTTGCAACAGAACCACAAAGCCCCACGGACACCTTGAAGGAATGCCATGTTCAATATGGTTCAACAGAACGACAAAGCCCACGGACACCTTAAGGGGAAATTCATGTCACGATGTTTGCAACAGAACCACAAAGCACACGGACACCTGAAGGGCATTTCCATGTTTCAGATGTGCAACAGAAACCACAAAGCCCGACGGACACCTTGAAAGGGAATTCCATGTACAGATGTTGCACAGACGACAAAGCCCACGGTACACCTGAAGGGGGGAATTTCCATGTCAATATGATGCACAGAACAACAAAGCCCACGGGACACCTTGAAGGGAATTCCATGCTAAGATGTTGCAACACCTTGAAGGGAATTTCCATGTCAAGATGTGGCAACAGAACCACACCCACGGACACCTTGAAGGGAATTTCCATGTCAAGATGTTGCAACAGAACCACAAAGCCCACGGACACCTTGAAGGGAATTTCCATGTCAAGATGTTGCCACAGAACGACAAAGCCCACGGACACCTTGAAGGGAATTTCCATGTCAAGATGTTGCAACAGAACCACAAAGCCCACGGACACCTTGAAGGGAATTTCCATGTCAAGATGTTGCAACAGAACGACAAAGCCCACGGACACCTTGAAGGGAGTTTCCATGTCAAGATGTTGCCACAGAACCACAAAGCCCACGGACACCTTGAAGGGAATTTCCATGTCAAGATGTTGCCACAGAACGACAGAGCCCACGAACACCTTGAAGGGAACTTCCATGTCAAGATGTTGCCACAGAACCACAAAGCCCACGGACACCTTGAAGGGATTTCCATGTCAAGATGTTGCCACAGAACGACAAAGCCCACGGACACCTTGAAGGGAATTTCCATGTCAAGATGTTGCCACAGAACGACAAAGCCCACGGACACCTTGAAGGGAATTTCCATGTCAAGATGTTGCCACAGAACGACAAAGCCCACGGACACCTTGAAGGGAATTTCCATGTCAAGATGTTGCCACAGAACGACAAAGCCCACGGACACCTTGAAGGGAATTTCCATGTCAAGATGTTGCCACAGAACCACAAGCCCACGGACACCTTGAAGGGAATTTCCATGTCAAGATGTTGCCACAGAACGACAAAGCCCACGGACACCTTGAAGGGAATTTCCATGTCAAGATGTTGCCACAGAACCACACAGCCCACGGACACCTTGAAGGGAATTTCCATGTCAAGATATTGCCACAGAACGACAAAGCCCACGGACACCTTGGGGAATTTCCATGTCAAGATGTTGCCACAGAACCACAGAGCCCACGGACACCTTGAAGGGAATTTCCATGTCAAGATGTTGCCACAGAACGACAAAGCCCACGGACACCTTGAAGGGAATTTCCATGTCAAGATGTTGCCACAGAACGACAAAGCCCACGGACACCTTGAAGGGAATTTCCATGTCAAGATGTTGCCACAGAACCACAAAGCCACGGACACCTTGAAGGGAATTTCCATGTCAAGATGTTGCCACAGAACCACAGAGCCCAAGGAAACCTTGAAGGGAATTTCCATGTCAAGATGTTGCCACAGAACGACAGAGCCCACGAACACCTTGAAGGGAACTTCCATGTCAAGATGTTGCCACAGAACCACAAAGCCCACGGACACCTTGAAGGGAATTTCCATGTCAAGATGTTGCCACAGAACGACAAAGCCCACGGACACCTTGAAGGGAATTTCCATGTCAAGATGTTGCAACAGAACGACAAAGCCCACGGACACCTTGAAGGGAATTTCCATGTCAAGATGTTGCCACAGAACCACAAAGCCCACGGACACCTTGAAGGGAATTTCCATGTCAAGATGTTGCCACAGAACGACAACGCCCACGGACACCTTGAAGGGAATTTCCATGTCAAGATGTTGCCACAGAACCACAGAGCCCACGGACACCTTGAAGGGAATTTCCATGTCAAGATGTTGCCACAGAACGACAACGCCCACGGACACCTTGAAGGGAATTTCCATGTCAAGATGTTGCCACAAAACCACAGAGCCCACGGACACCTTGAAGGGAATTTCCATGTTAAGATGTTGCCACAGAACGACAAAGCCCACGGACACCTTGAAGGGAATTTCCATGTCAAGATGTTGCAACAGAACCACAAAGCCCACGGACACCTTGAAGGGAATTTCCATGTCAAGATGTTGCCACAGAACGACAAAGCCCACGGACACCTTGAAGGGAATTTCCATGTCAAGATGTTGCCACAGAACCACACAGCCCACGGACACCTTGAAGGGAATTTCCATGTCAAGATATTGCCACAGAACGACAAAGCCCACGGACACCTTGGGGAATTTCCATGTCAAGATGTTGCCACAGAACCACAGAGCCCACGGACACCTTGAAGGGAATTTCCATGTCAAGATGTTGCCACAGAACGACAAAGCCCACGGACACCTTGAAGGGAATTTCCATGTCAAGATGTTGCAACAGAACCACAAAGCCCACGGACACCTTGAAGGGAATTTCCATGTCCAGATGTTGCCACAGAACGACAAAGCCCACGGACACCTTGAAGGGAATTTCCATGTCAAGATGTTGCAACAGAACCACAAAGCCCACGGACACCTTGAAGGGAATTTCCATGTCAAGATGTGGCAACAGAACCACAGAGCCCACGGACACCTTGAAGGGAACTTCCATGTCAAGATGTGGCAACAGAACCACAAAGCCCACGGACACCTTGAAGGGAATTTCCATGTCAAGATGTTGCAACAGAACCACAAAGCCCACGGACACCTTGAAGGGAATTTCCATGTCAAGATGTGGCAACAGAACCACAAAGCCCACGGACACCTTGAAGGGAACTTCCATGTCAAGATGTGGCAACAGAACCACAAAGCCCACGGACACCTTGAAGGGAATTTCCTGGAAGAGGTTTTGTTTTTGCCACCCAAGAACGACAAAGACCACGGACCTTGAAGGGATTTACATGTCAGATGTTGCAACAGAACACAAAGCCCACGGACACCTGAGAAGATTCCAGTCAAGATGTTGCAATCAGAACGACAAAGCCCCCACGGACACCTTGAAGGGAATTTCCATGTCAAGATGTTGCAACAGATCTACAAAGCCCACGGACACCTTGAAGGGAATTTCCATGTCAAGATGTTGCCACAGAACGACAAAGCCCACGGACACCTTGAAGGGAATTTCCATGTCAAGATGCTGCAACAGAACGACAAAGCCCACGGACACCTTGAAGGGAATTTCCATGTCAAGATGTTGCAACAGAACCACAAAGCCCACGGACACCTTGAAGGGAATTTCCATGTCAAGATGTTGCCACAGAACCACAAAGCCCACGGACACCTTGAAGGGAATTTCCATGTCAAGATGTTGCAACAGAACCACAAAGCCCACGGACACCTTGAAGGGAATTTCCATGTCAAGATGTTGCCACAGAACGACAAAGCCCACGGACACCTTGAAGGGAATTTCCATGTCAATATGATGCAACAGAACCACAAAGCCCACGGACACCTTGAAGGGAATTTCCATGTCAAGATGTTGCAACAGAACCACAAAGCCCACGGACACCTTGAAGGGAATTTCCATGTCAAGATGTTGCCACAGAACGACAAAGCCCACGGACACCTTGAAAGGAATTCCATGTCAAGATGTTCCACAGAACACAAAGCCACGGACCTTGAGGGAATTTCCATTCAGATGTTGCAACAGAACCACAGAGCCCACGGAAACCTTGAAGGGAATTTCCATGTCAAGATGTGGCAACAGAACCACAGAGCCCACGGACACTTGAAGGGAATTTCCATGTCAAGATGTTGCCACAGAACGACAAAGCCCACGGACACCTTGAAGGGAATTTCCATGTCAAGATGTTGCAACAGAACGACAAAGCCCACGGACACCTTGAAGGGAGTTTCCATGTCAAGATGTTGCCACAGAACGACAAAGCCCACGGACACCTCGAAGGGAATTTCCATGTCAAGCTGTTGCAACAGAACCACAAAGCCCACGGACACCTTGAAGGGAATTTCCATGTCAAGATGTTGCCACAGAACGACAGAGCCCACGAACACCTTGAAGGGAACTTCCATGTCAAGATGTTGCCACAGAACCACAAAGCCCACGGACACCTTGAAGGGATTTCCATGTCAAGATGTTGCCACAGAACGACAAAGCCCACGGACACCTTGAAGGGAATTTCCATGTCAAGATGTTGCCACAGAACGACAAAGCCCACGGACACCTTGAAGGGAATTTCCATGTCAAGATGTTGCCACAGAACGACAAAGCCCACGGACACCTTGAAGGGAATTTCCATGTCAAGATGTTGCCACAGAACGACAAAGCCCACGGACACCTTGAAGGGAATTTCATGTCAAGATGGTTTGCCACAGAACGACAAAAGCCCACGGACACTTGAAGGGAATTTCCATGTCAGATGTTGCAACGAAACGACAAATGCCCACGGGACACCTTTGAAGGGAATTTCCAATGTCAAGATGTTGCAACAGAACTACGGGGCCCGCGGACACCATTAAGGGAACTTCCATGTCAAGATGTTGCAACAGAACGACAGAGCGCAAGGAACCTTGAAGGGAATTTCCATGTCAAGATGTTGCAACAGAACGACAGAGCCCAAGAAAACCTTGAAGGGAATTTCCATGTCAAGATGATGCCACAGAACGACAAAGCCCACGGACACCTTGAAGGGAATTTCCATGTCAAGATGTTGCCACAGAACGACAAAGCCCACGGACACCTTGAAGGGAATTTCCATGTCAAGATGTTGCAACAGAACCACAAAGCCCACGGACACCTTGAAGGGAACTTCCATGTCAAGATGTTGCCACAGAACGACAAAGCCCACGGACACCTTGAAGGGAATTTCCATGTCAAGATGTTGCAACAGAACCACAAAGCCCACGGACACCTTGAAGGGAATTTCCATGTCAAGATGTTGCCACAAAACCACGAGGCCCCGGAACACCTTGAAGGAATTTCCATTTTGACGATGTTGCACAGAACGTACAAGCCCCCACGGACACTTTACGGGCATTTCCATGTCATATGTTTGCAACATAACCAACAAAGCCCCGGACACCTTGAAGGGAATTTCCATGTCAAGATGTTGCCACCAGAACGTAAAAAGCCCACGGACCCCTTGACGGGAATTTCCTGTCCAGATGTTGCAACAGAACCACAAAGCCCACGGACACCTTGAAGGGATTTCCATGTCAAGATGTTGCCACAGAACGACAAAGCCCACGGACACCTTGAAGGGAATTTCCATGTCAAGATGTTGCCACAGAACGACAAAGCCCACGGACACCTTGAAGGGAATTTCCATGTCAAGATGTTGCCACAGAACCACACAGCCCACGGACACCTTGAAGGGAATTTCCATGTCAAGATATTGCCACAGAACGACAAAGCCCACGGACACCTTGGGGAATTTCCATGTCAAGATGTTGCCACAGAACCACAGAGCCCACGGACACCTTGAAGGGAATTTCCATGTCAAGATGTTGCCACAGAACGACAAAGCCCACGGACACCTTGAAGGGAATTTCCATGTCAAGATGTTGCCACAGAACACAGAGGGCCCACGACCCCTTGAAGGAATTTCCATGTCAAGATTGTTCCACAGACGACAAGCCCACGGACACCTTGAGGGATTTCCATGTCAAGTGTGCCACAGAACACAGAAGCCCACGGACACCTTTAAGGGAATTTCCATGTCCAAGATTTGCCAACAAACGACAAAGCCCACGGACACCTTGAAGGGAATTTCCATGTCAAGATGTTGCCACAGAACCACAGAGCCCACGGACACCTTGAAGGGAATTTCCATGTCAAGATGTTGCCACAGAACGACAAAGCCCACGGACACCTTGAAGGGAATTTCCATGTCAAGATGTTGCCACAGAACCACAGAGCCCACGGACACCTTGAAGGGAATTTCCATGTCAAGATGTTGCCACAGAACCACAGAGCCCACGGACACCTTGAAGGGAATTTCCATGTCAAGATGTTGCCACAGAACCACAGAGCCCACGGACACCTTGAAGGGAATTTCCATGTCAAGATGTTGCCACAGAACGACAACGCCCACGGACACCTTGAAGGGAATTTCCATGTCAAGATGTTGCCACAAAACCACAGAGCCCACGGACACCTTGAAGGGAATTTCCATGTTAAGATGTTGCCACAGAACGACAAAGCCCACGGACACCTTGAAGGGAATTTCCATGTCAAGATGTTGCCACAGAACCACAGCCCACGGACACCTTGAAGGGTTCTGGAGGTCGCATGTGCAGAAGGGCACCTTCTCCACGTCTGAGGGCGGGATGAGGACAAGACAGCACAATTTAGGGTTTAGGGTTTAAGGTTGAAGGTGATATTGTTGGGCGAGCGGGCCTGATTCCAGAAGCTTTCCTGCAGGCGCAGTGTAATCAGGATGTGTAGTCGCGCAGCTGCTAATCGTCAACTGTGCTGATGTACTGGGGCTCAAGCTCCATATCAGCCGGGAACACTTGTAGCTGCCTTTCGATGGTGGTTGGGTCTAGACTTTCTGTTTTGGGGCGCTTGCGGAGTACATGGACATCCGCCGCAGGTGCCTTAGACAGGCAACGAGAGGCCTGACCCTCAACAGCGATGCACGCTTCGCCATCCAAGTTACGGCGTGATTTTGCTCGATGTTGGGCGAGGAGGAGGCGCTTGCAACCTCAGTTGAACAACTGGTCTTGGCATCAACAGCTTCGAGATTTGTTAACTTGTGGCAGCGATGTTTTTTCCACTTACTTCAAGACTTGGTTAGACACTGGCGTGCAGCGAAATTCTGGACGGCAACGGAACCTGCTGCCCGTGCCCTCTGTTGCCGAGTGGGACTTTGACGTGGAGCTGCCGAAAAGTGCAGAGTCTGCTGCTTTGCTTCTGGTCAACGCGTGCTTGGCTGCACTCAATGTCATGGCCGACGACTTGCGCCCACGGCCCGAAAGTGCACACTGCAGGCGGCGCCCAACTGGAGCACAGCGCATTGTCCAGGAGCATGTGGCGAAGCGTTGTGCGCGTTTTCTGCGCGAGCTGGACGTCTACTGCAGCGGCTGCTTGAAATGGGTGGGAGCTTTCTCGCGCTGTGAGACACAAGCTGCAAACAAGTACCCCACGATGCAGGCAGAGGCTGTGGACGTACCGCTGAAGGCTGGCACTTGCGACCCTTTTGCTTTCATTCAGGACGACTTGGTTCAGGCCATAAGTTCTGCAGGTGGCATAATGGAGTGCTTGCCAGACTTGAACGATATCAGTCCTCCTTGTGGGGCGCAGACGGACGAGTATGCAAAGCTTGTGCTGCGACTCCTAGCTGTAGCTTGTGGCAAGTTGCGCTTGCGCCGCGAAGTCAAAGGCCTGGGAGACGTGTTTTGTGTCAACAAGTCGACGCCCGGCAGGCAGCGCGAGATTTGGAACGGCGCCAAGGTCTCAGCAGCTGCACAGCGGCCTCCTCCTCCCGACAAGCTGGCAAATCCCTCATGCTTCGTGGACTAGGAGTTTGGGGCTGGCGAAGACATATACATGTCAAACAGGGACGTCCAAACGTGTTTTGATGTCGTACAGGCGCCCGACGCCCTACAGCAGTACTTCGGCAGACCACCGGTGACGCTGGACCAGCTCAGCCGTGCAGGCGCTGCTTCCGTCGATGAGTTCGGCGCTACGTGGTGGATGTTGGAGACAGACCGTTGTCGCTGCACGACAAGGTGTATCCAGCAAGCACTGTGTGGCCAATGGGCTTCAGCTGGAGCTCATGTGTGGCTCAGGCTAGCACTGTCGCTTGCTGTCGCGAGGCAGGTGTGCCAGACTGCGCTTTCATGACTATGGAAGATCCCCCTCCTTGTGGCTGCGAGGCATGTGGTGTGGCTACTGATGACACCTTCTTCATTCACAGAAGCTTGGCTCTCGGACGTGAACGCTTGAAGAAGTTGGACACGGTGTAGAAGACAGAGGGATGCCCAAGAATGCTGACAAGGACGTCACGCTCGACTCGTCGATGACGGCCCTTGGGTGTGAGCTCACCGTGTCCCCTCCTGCCGCTGAACCGAACACTGCGAAGTTGGTCACGCTCTTTGCTGCACTGCTGGACTTGCTTGTGAGGGGTCGTGCTTCACCGCGAGCCCTCAACAGACTCCTGGGCCTGGTCCAATGGTTCTGCCTTTTGTGCAGGCCCATGTTCAGCGTTTTCAGTGCTGTCTATGCTTTTCGTGCGAGGCGAACCAGACGATCGGGAAGTTGCCCTGCCAGAAGACGTGCGGACTGAGCTGGTTGTGGTTGCCTGCCTAGTGCCACTCATGGGAGCCGACTTGGGTAGAAGCTTCCTGCCCATGCTCACAGCGTGCGATGCTGCGCCCGAGTATGGTTTCGGGGTGAGCTACTGGCCCTGTTCCGTGCGCACGGCTGCTTCGATCGGGTTGCTGGCAGAAAGGCGCGGTGACTACGTGCGGCTTTTTCCGGACCCTGATGAGGAGCCTTGCAAAGACCGATTGGGGCAGCCTCATGTGCTGCCCATCAGGAAGGGGCGCTTTCGCGTTGCCGTCAGTGCCAAGGCTCGTTGGAGTGCTCAAGCACGCTAGAAGCTCACGGTCTGCTGCTCGCCACAAAATGGCTTCTGAGGACAGCAACTCAGCAAAGCATTTCCATCGCCGACTGGTTGTCTTGATAGATGCAAAAGCCATTCTTGGAGCAGCCTGCAACGGCCGAAGCTCTGCAAGGACTCTGCGTGGTATCATGAGACAGCTTGGTTCTTTGTTGCTTGCCACGAACTCACTCCTCAGGCTCGTGTACATCCCATCGGAGCACAACCCGGCTGATGCACCCAGCCGGGGTCGCCGGAAGAGACGGCAAGCTCAACGCCGGAAGCAGTCTTACAAAACACATGTGGGGCCAGCGCTTGTGAGTCGCGTGAGGCAGGTGGTTTCAAGCGTACAAACTTTACAAGAAGTGTGGGGCCCAGGCTTGTGATCTGCTCGGCTGTGTTTACATTTTTGTGGAATTCAAGTCTCGCCTACACTCAACTGCGGGGCACCGGGAACTACGTGGAGGCAGAGGTTTCTATGGCCTTTCGTCTTCAACCTGTTGATGGCAAAACTGGGTTCTGTGCTTCGCAGAGTGAGTAACCACGGTCTGTGCCTGCCGTGAAGTGCCGACCGGCAGCGCTTGCATTTAGCGCAGACTTGCGACCTGGTGCTTGGCTACGATCCCGGCTGGAAACAAACCCTTTTGTTAATGACTACGGCGTTCTCACGCCAGCTGCTTGGTGTTTGGGTGTTATTGCTTCTTTGGATGCCAGAAGGCATGGTTGAGATGTGCAAGCATTCTCTATCATCAGGCGAGCGAAAATGGGCATGCCGTCAGCAAGGCAACACAAGCGGTGACACCAACAATGAAGGTGATATTGTTGGGCGAGCGGGCCTGATTCCAGAAGCTTTCCTGCAGGCGCAGTGTAATCAGGATGTGTAGTCGCGCAGCTGCGAATCGTCAACTGTGCTGATGTACTGGGGCCCAAGCTCCATATCAGCCGGGAACACTTGTAGCTGCCTTTCGATGGCCCGCCCGGCCCACCCAGGGTTATTGCTTCTTTGGATGCCAGAAGGCATGCTTGAGATGTGCAAGCATTCTCTATCAAGGCAACACAAGCGGTGACACCAACAATTAGGGTTTAAGGGTTAGGGTTTAGGGTTTAGGGTTTAGGGTTTAGGGTTTAGGGTTTAGGGTAAGAGGAGTGCTGAATCGTGACAATGCAACACCTACTTCTGAGGGCCGCTCTGCAGGGCGCAGTCGGGCACAGCTGACCCCGAACCAGGTCTCCGCTAATGGAATCTATGGGGTGGCTTACAGTCCGGTGCAACAGATCACAAGGGGCAAACATGTGGCTTCGAGGGAAAGAACAACGCCAGGAATGCATGCCAGCAGCTTCAAGCCCTTGGAAGGATAGGCTGCAGAAAGGGCCAAGGCGAGGAAAGAGTGGCCGTTGGTGTTCATGGCAGTGGTGCTTCGTCCACGAGCTCCGCTCCCCGCGCAGCACTGCACGTGTGCGGTGAGCACGGATTGTCACACAAAGTTCTTGCAGCAGATCGGCGTGCAGGAGAGCGGCGTCAGCGCCTGTGCGCGCAGCCGCGGCGCGGGATATCTGCAGGAGTACTTTGCTCGCAGCCGGCTCCCACACACCACTAATCTCCGCCACCATGGGAATCAACTTGATGCCTTGAGACTCGCACAAGCGTGCTGTGTCCAAGTGGGCCGCCTTGTGTTGAGCGTAAGCTTGGGCAGCCGCAAGTGCCTTGTTGCCCGCCTGAGCGAGAGTCTCCTGCCGCTGTGGGGCCGTAATGGCCAGGTCAAGAGCAGCAGGAGAACCCCGCAAGCAGGGCAAGTACACATCCGCGGGGCGCTGCAAAGCATTACCATCCTCCTCAGGGTGTTGTGGGAGAAGAAGCCCTGGGCGGGATCCCACTCGCTCAGCCCACCTGCAGAGAAGGTCGCGGACTGCATGGTGGCGCAGGGTATGGTCGCCGCCTGCGCTGCAGGTAGCGGCATGCAAAGAGCACGCATCCAGGACGCCGTCACACTTGGGGCACCAATCCGGCAGCGTCCGAGACTCCAAGTCTTTGCCGGAGCTCCGTGACGAACAGGGAAGTTTCGATGCGCTTAGGACCTGAAGGAGTGGCCGCCAGAAAGGCCCACGAGGTTCAGCCTCAAACCGAAGCAGGGCCCGAGACGTCAACGAGCAGCTGGCAAGCTGGCGGACCCAGCTAGCCTCATCAGTCGCTGCAGCGAGGGACGCTTCATGCCCAGGGCCAGATGTGCAGCGACGGGCGCAGCCCTGTTGAGGTTAAGAGTGTCGACCGCCTCGACAACCTCAACCTCCACAGCAAGCCCAGCATCAGCATAGCTGGGGTCAATGGCCCTGCAGGTGTCGAGGCAGGCGCCCAGTCGTGGATCGGAGATCCAGGCCAGCATAGGGCGGCTTGTTCCAATTGTGTGGCGTCAAGATGCAGTCCAGTGAGGGCAGCGAAGCAATCCCTGACTGAAGAGTCAAAGAGCTGAAGCGCTGGTGAGAGCCCGAGAGCCCGTGTGGCGGACAGCAGCGCATACATGTACCACCCGGCAGTGCCCCGCGCAAGACCGCAGCAAGCGCAACCCTATCTGGACGTCATCTAACTCACCAAGAGCCTCCAGCAGCGGCATAGCCTGAAGGGAATTTCCATGTCAAGACGTTGCAAAAGAACCACAGAGCCCATGGACACCTTGAAAAGAATGTCCATGTCAAGATGTTGCAACAGAACCACAGAGCCCGCGGACCGTTGAAGGGAATTTCCATGTCAAGGTGTTGCAACAGAACGGCGGAACCCACGGACACCTTGAGGGGAATTTCCATGTCAAGATGTTGCAACAAAACCACAGAGCCCACGGACACCTTGAAGGAAACTTCCATGTCAAGATGTTGCAACAAAGCCACAAAGCCCACGGACACCTTGAAGGAAATATCCATGTCAAGATGTTGCAACAGAACCACAGCGCCCTTGAAGCGAATTTCCATGTCAAGATGTTGCCAACAGCACGACAGGGTCCACGGACACCTTGAAAGGCATTTCCATGTCAAGATGTTGCAACAGAACCACAGAGCCCACGGACACCTTGAAGGGAACTTCCATGTCAAGATGTTGCAACAGAACGACAGAGGCCACGGACACGTTGAAGGGAATTTCCATGTCAAGATGCTGCAACAGCACCATGAGCCCACGGACACCTTGAAGGGAATTTCCATGTCAAGATGTTGCAACAGAACGACAGGGCCCACGGACACCTTGAAGGGAATTTCCATGTCAAGATGTTGCAACAGAACGACAGAGCCCAAGGACACCAAGAAGGGAATTTCCATGTCAAGATGTTGCTACAGAACGACAGAGCCCAAGGACACCAAGAAGGGAATTTCCATGTCAAGATGTTGCATAAGAACCACAGACCACACGGACACCTTGAAGGGAATTTCCATGTCAAGATGTTGCAGCAGAACGACATAGCCCAAGAAGACCTTGAAGGGAATTTCCATGTCAAGATGTTGCAACAGAACCACGAAGCGCACTGACACCTTGAAAAGATTTTCCATGTCAAGATGTTGCCAAATACCAATCCCGCGGACACCTTGAAGCGAATTTCCATGCCAAGATGTTGCAACAGAACAACAGAGCCCAAGGACACCTTGAAGGGAATTTCCATGTCAAGATGTTGCAACAGAACCACAAAGCCCACGGACACCTTGAAGGGAATTTCCATGTCAAGATGTTGCCAGAGAACCACAGAGCCCACGGACACCTTGAAAGGAATTTCCATGTCAAGCTGTTGCCAACGACAAATCCCGCGGACACCTTGAAGGGAATTTCCATGCCAAGATGTTGCAACAGAACAATGAAGAGAACTTGAGTGTCAAGATGTTGCAACAGAACGACAGAGCGCAAGGAACCTTGAAGGGAATTTCCATGTCAAGATCTTGCAACAGAACCACGAAGCGCACTGACACCTTGAAAAGAATTTCCATGTCAAGATGTTGCCAACGACAAATCCCGCTGACACCTTGAAAGGAATTTCCATGCCAAGATGTTGCAACAGAACCACAAAGCCCACGGACACCTTGAAGGGAATTTCCATGTCAAGATGTTGCAACAGAACCACAGAGCCCACGGACACCTTGAAAAGAGTTTCCATGTCAAGATGTTGCCAACGACAAATCCCGCGGACACAGCCACGGACACCTTGAAGGGAATTTCCATGTCAAGTTGTTGCAAGAGAACCACAGAGCCCACGGACACCTTGAAAGGAATTTCCATGTCAAGATGTTGCCAACGACACATCCCGCGGACACCTTGAAGGGAATTTCCATGCCAAGATGTTGCTACAGAACAACAGAGCCCAAGGGCACCTTGAAGGGAATTTCCATGTCAAGATGTTGCAACAGAGCCACAGAGCCCACGGACACCTTGAAGGGATTTTCCATGTCAAGATGTTGCCAACGACAAGTCCCACGGACGCCTTGAAGGGAATTTCCATGCCAAGATGTTGCAACAGAACCTCAGAGCCCAAGGACACCTTGAAGGGAGTTTCCATGTCAAGATGTTGCAACAGAACCACAGAGCCCACGGACACCTTGAACGGAATTTCCTTGTCAAGATGTTGCCCACGACAAGTCCCGCGGACACCTTGAAGGGAATTTCCATGCCAAGATGTTGCCAACGACAAATCCCGCGGACACCTTGAAAGGAATTTCCATGTCAAGATGTTGCAACAGAACCACAGAGCCCACGGACACATTGAAAGGAATTTCCATGTCAAGATGTTGCCAACGACAAATCCTGCGGACACCTTGAAGGGAATTTCCATGCCAAGATGTTGCAACAGAACAACAGAGCCCAAGGACACCTTGAAGAGAACTTGAATGTCAAGATGTTCCAACAGAACTACAGGACCCACGGACACCTTGAAGGGAACCTCCATGTCAAGATGTTGCAACAGAACTACAGGGCCCACGGACACCTTGAAGGGAACTTCCATGTCAAGATGTTACAACAGAACGACAGAGCGCAAGGAACCTTGAAGGGAATTTCCATGTCAAGATGTTGCAACAGAACGACAGAGCCCACGAACACCTTGAAGGGAATTTGCATGTCAAGATGTTGCCACAGAACCTCAGAGCCCAAGGACACCTTGAATGGAAATTCCATGTCAAGATGTTGCAGCAGAACGACATAGCCCAAGACAACCTTGAAGGGAATTTCCATGTCAAGATGTTGCAACAGAACCGCAAAGCGCACGGACACCTTGAAGTGCTTTTCCATGTCAAGATGTTGCAACAGAACCACAGAGCCCACGGACACCTTGAAGGGAATTTCCATGTCGTGATGTTGCAACAGAACGACAGAGCCAAAGGAAACCTTCCACATAATTTCCATGTCAAGATGTTGCAACAGAACCACAGAGCCCAAGGACACCTTGAAGGGAATTTCCATGTCAAGAATTTGCATCAGAACCACAGATCCCACGGAAACCTTGAAGGGAATTCCCATGTCATGATGTTGCAACAGAACCACAGAGCCCACGGACACCTTGAAGAGAATTTCCATGTCAAGATGTTGCCAACGACAAATCCCGCGGACACCTTGAAGCGAATTTCCATGCCAAGGTGTTGCAACAAAACAACAGAGCCCAAGGACACCTTCAAGAGAATTTCCATGTCAAGATGTTGAAACAGAACAAAAGAGCCCATGGACACCTTGAAGGGAATTTCCTTGTCAAGATGTTGCAACAGAACCACAAGAACCACAGAGCCCACGGACACCTTGAAGTGCTTTTCCATGTCAAGATGTTGCACCAGAACCACAGAGCCCAAGGACACCTTGAAGGGAATTTCCTTCAAGATGTTGCAACAGAACGACAGAGCCCACGGACACCTTGAAGGGAATTTCCATGTCAGGATGTTGCAACAGAACGACAGAGCCCTGGACACCCTGAAGGGAAATTGCATGTCAAGATGTTGCAACAGAACCACAGAGCCCACGGACACCTTCAAGGCAATTTCCATGTCAAGATGTTGCAACAGAACCACAAAGCCCACGGACACCTATCTTGACCGGAAACTCTTTTCAAGGGTTTTTGAGGCCCCTTCGCTATTCTTTTGCAACATCTTGGCATGGTAAATTCCCTTCAAGAGTTGCTTGGGTCGTCTTCGTTCTGTTGCGACATCTTGACATGGAAATTCCCTTCTAAGTGTCCTTTGGCTCTGCGGTTCTGTTGCAAAATCTTGACGTGGAACTTCCATGCAAGGTGTCCGTGGGCTCGGTGGTTCTGTTGCAACATCTTGACATGGAAATTCCCTTGAAGGTGTCCGCGGGCTCTGCAGGTCTGTAGCAAAATCTTGACATGGAGGTTCCCTTCAAGGTGTCCGTGGGCTCTGTGGTTCTGTTGCAACATCTTGAGTGAGTGAGTGAGTGAGTGAGTGAGTGAGTGCTGGCTCACTGCACGAGGTGGCACGTGCAGCAGCCGTGCCTTTGGCGCTGTTCCCTCCCGGCTTCTTGGGAGCTCCGCAACCGTCATTGCCCCCTCCACTTGGAGTTCACGTCCGGCGCGCGCCCCAACCCCAAGACAACGCTCTGAGGTCGGCAAGCCCGGTTAAGCAAGAGGGTTTGTCCACCATTTTGACCGGAACCACAACTAGGCAGGCCCGCCACCGGAAAACCGGCATAAAGGCAAGACAGCGTGCCATCCTCGCTGAGGCCCATGCAAAAAAGCGCTTCCCCCGAAGATCCCTCAAGCCAGGCAGACAACATCGCCTCTGCGTTGGGCACTGCGCAGCCGCGTGCTAAAGCAGCAGGCACACTTCTCCGCAGATCCCTCTACGGATACTACGTGCACAACGCGACCCATGCGCTCCGGGGACTCACTCATTCACCACCGTTTCCTGTGAAAGGGGGAATGGCAGGCTCGGGCCATTCACCTGCAAACAGGTCCCTGTCGCTGTGCCCTCGGAGTAGAGGGGTGAAGACCAAAGCTCCGGTCACCACCCACCCCGGACGAGGGGGTGTTGCAACATCTTGACGTGGAAATTCCCTTCAAGGTGTCCGTGGGCTTTGTGGTTCTGTTGCAAAAACTTGACATGGAAATTCCCTTCAAGGTGTCCGTGGGCTCTGTCGTTTTGTTGCAACATCTTGACATGGAAGTTCCCTTCAAGGTGTCGGTGGGCTCTGTCGTTCTGTGGCAACATCTTGACACGGAAGTTCCCTTCAAGGTGTCCGTAGGCTCTGTTTTTCTGTTGCAACATCTTGGTTCCCCCCACCCTTATAAATGCAGAAAAGGGGGGGGGGGTACCAAATTGCAGAACATTTTTTTCTGCATTTTCCGTGTTGTGTGTTTCTCCATATGGGTGGGGGGGGGCGGGGGTCGAGAGGGGGAAAATTGCAGGCATGCTCTGTGTGGCCGGATAAGGCATGCAGGAAACGTGTGTTGCAATTCCTCGCCGGCCCTATCAAGACGCATTTTTGGGCTGAGGGCAAAGCCCTATAACCCTATAACCCTAAACCCTAAACCACCGTCGTGTTTGTTGCTGTGACATACAACCCCCCGCCAAACACACCATCATCCGACCATACTGTCCTACCATGCTTGCCCATGCGGGCGTCGTATTCCTGGTAGCCATTTGATTGCCTGGGAACACCGGTTCTTTAAATTCCGACCTTGCACCCCGCATTGCCGTGGCTAGTCGGGTGGCAAAAAAAGCCACCGTTGTGCTTGTTTGGGGCCTCCAATGCCTTTTTTTTCGGGGGGGACCTCCCTTCTACGGGTTGTTGGGGGCCTTTCTGCGGCCTCCCGAACCTTTTTTGGGCTTTCTTTCTTTATCTCATCTAAAATGTATTTTTTGGGGGTACCTTGTCGGAGACCCTGGATCCAAGCGGACGTTGCGCAACAATGCTCCAGGGGTACCTTTTCGGAGACCCTGGATCCAAGCGGACCTTGCGCAACAATGCTCCAGAGGTACCTTTTCGGAGACCCTGGATCCAAGCGGACCTTGCGCAACAATGCTCCAGGGGTACCTTTTCGGAGACCCTGGATCCAAGCGGTACCTTTTCGGAGACCCTGGATCCAAGCGGACCTTGCGCAACAATGCTCCAGGGGTACCTTTTCGGAGACCCTGGATCCAAGCGGACCTTGCGCAACAATGCTCCAGGGGTACCTTTTCGGAGACCTTGGATCCAAGCGGGCCTTGCGCAACAATGCTCCAGGGGTACCTTTTCGGAGACCCTGGATCCAAGCGGACCTTGTGCAACAATGCTCCAGGGGTACCTTTTCGGAGACCCTGGATCCAAGCGGACCTTGCGCAACAATGCTCCAGGGGTACCTTTTCGGAGACCCTGGATCCAAGCAGACCTTGCGCAACAATGCTTCAGGGGTACCTTTTCGGAGACCCTGGATCCAAGCGGACCTTGCGCAACAATGCTCCAGGGGTACCTTTTCGGAGACCCTGGATCCAAGCGGACCTTGCAGCAACAATGCTCCAGGGGTAAAAGCCCAAATTTCTAATACAACTGCACGCGTCATAAAATTCCTTGTCATTTTACATTAGAAATTGAATGTTTTTTTAGGAAGCGCACGCACACATTATGTTATTAGATCCAAGCGGACCTTGCGCAACAATGCTCCAGGGGTTCGGAGACCCTGGATTCAAGCGGACCTTGCGCAACAATGCTCCAGGGGTACCTTTTCGGAGACCCTGGATCCAAGCGGACCTTGCGCAACAATGCTCCAGGGGTACCTTTTCGGAGACCCTGGATCCAAGCGGACCTTGCGCAACAATGCTCCAGGGGTACATTTTCGGACCTTTTCGGAGAGCCTGGATCCAAGCGGACTTTGCGCAACAATGCACCAGGGGTACCTTTTCGGAGGCCCTGGATCCAGGCGGACCTTGCGCAACAATGCTCCAGGGTACCTTTTCGGAGACCCTGGATCCAAGCGGACCTTGTGCAACAATGCTCCAGGGGTACCTTTTCGGAGACCCTGGATCCAAGCAGACCTTGCGCAACAATGCTCCAGGGGTACCTTTTCGGAGACCCTGGATCCAAGCGGACCTTGCGCAACAATGCTCCAGGGGTACCTTTTCGGAGACCCTGGATCCAAGCGGACCTTGCGCAACAATGCTCCAGGCATACCTTTTCGGAGACCCTGGATCCAAGCGGACCTTGCGCAACAATGCTCCAGGGGTACCTTTTCGGACCTTTTCGGAGACCCTGGATCCAAGCGGACCTTGCGCAACAATGCTCCAGGGGCACTTTTTTGGAGACCCTGGATCCAAGCGGACCTTGCGCAACAATGCTCCAGGGGTACCTTTTCGGAGACCCTGGATCCAAGCGGACCTTGCGCAACGATGCTCCAGGGGTACCTTTTCAGCGACCCTGGATCCAAGCGGACCTTGCGCAACAATGCTCCAGGGGTACCTTTTCGGAGACCCTGGATCCAAGCGGACCTTGCGCAACAATGCTCCATGTACCTTTTCGGAGACCCTGGATCCAAGCGGACCTTGCGCAACAATGCTCCAGGGGTACCTTTTCAGCGACCCTGGATCCAAGCGGACCTTGCGCAACAATGCTCCAGGGGTACCTTTTCGGAGACCCTGGATCCAAGCGGACCTTGCGCAACAATGCTCCATGTACCTTTTCGGAGACCCTGGATCCAAGCGGACCTTGCGCAACAATGCTCCAGGGGTACCTTTTTCGCAGACCCTGGATCCAAGCGGACCTTGCGCAATAATGCTCCAGGGGTACCTTTTCGGACCTTGCGCAACAATGCTCCAGGGGTACCTTTTCGGAGACCCTGGATCCAAGCGGACCTTGCGCAACAGGGGTACTTTTTCGGAGGCCCTGGATCCAAGCGGACCTTGCGCAACAATGCTCCAGGGGTACCTTTTCGGAGGCCCTGGATCCAAGCGGACCTTGCGCAACAATGCTCCAGGGGTACCTTTTCGGACCTTGCGCAACAATGCTTCAGGGGTACCTTTTCGGAGACCTTGGATCCAAGCGGACCTTGCGCAACAATGCTCCAGGGGTACCTTTTCGGAGACCCTGGATCCAAGCGGACCTTGCGCAACAATGCTCCAGGGGTACCTTTTTCGGAGACCCTGGATCCAAGCGGACCTTGCGCAACAATGCTCCAGGGGTACCTTTTCGGAGACCTGGATCAAGCGGACCTCGCGCAACAATGCTCAGGGGTACCTTTTCGGAGATCATGGATCCAAGCGGACCTTGCGCAACCTTTTCGGAGATGCCAAGGGACTTGCGCAGGCTCCAGGGGTACCTTTTCGGACCTTTTCGGAGACCCTGGATCCAAGCGGACCTTGCGCAACAATGCTCCAGGGGTACCTTTTCGGACCTTTTCGGAGACCCTGGATCCAAGCGGACCTTGCGCAACAATGCTCCAGGGGTACCTTTTCGGAGACCCTGGATCCAAGCGGACCTTGCGCAACAATGCTCCAGGGGTACCTTTTCGGAGACCCTGGATCCAAGCGGACCTTGCGCAACAATGCTCCTGGGGTACCTTTTCGGAGACCCTGGATCCAAGCGGACCTTGCGCAATAATGCTCCAGGGGTACCTTTTCGGAGACCCTGGATCCAAGCGGTACCTTTTCGGAGACCCTGGATCCAAGCGGACCTTGGGCAACAATGCTCCAGGGGTATCTTTTCGGGTACCCGGATCCAAACGGACCTTGCGCAACAATGCTCCAGGGTTACCTTTTCGGAGACCCTGGACCCAAGCGAACCTTGCGCAACAATGCTCCAGACCCTTGATCCAAGCGGACCTTGCGCAACAATGCTCCAGGGGTACCTTTTCGGAGACCCTGGATCCAAGCGGACCTTGCGCAACAATGCTCCAGGGGTACCTTTTCGGAGACCCTGGATCCAAGCGGACCTTGCGCAACAATGCTCCAGGGGTACCTTTTCGGACCTTTTCGGCGACCCTGGATCCAAGCGGACCTTGCGCAACAATGCTCCAGTGGTACCTTTTCGGAGACCCTGGATCCAAGCGGACCTTGCGCAACAATGCTCCAGGCGTACCTTTTCGGAGAGCCTGGATCCAAGCGGACCTTGGGCAACAATGCTCCAGGGGTACCTTTTCGGAGACCCTGGATCCAAGCGGACCTGGCGCAACAATGCTCCATGGGTACCTTTTCGGAGACCCTGGATCCAAGCGGACCTTGCGCAACAATGCTCCAGGGGTACCTTTTCAGAGACCCTGGATCCAAGCGGACCTTGCGCAACAATGCTCCAGGGGTACCTTTTCGGAGACCCTGGATCCAAGCGGACCTTGCGCAACAATGCTCCGGGGTACCTTTTCGGAGACCCTGGATCCAAGCGGACCTTGCGCAACAATGCTCCAGGGGTCCTTTTCGGAACCTGTTCAGAGACCCTGGATCCAAGCGGACCTTGCGCAACGAGGCTCCAGGGGTACCTTTTCGGAGACCCTGGATCCAAGCGGACCTTTCGCAACAATGCTCCAGGGGTACTTTTTCGGAGAGCCTGGATCCAAGCGGACCTTGCGCAACAATGCTCCAGGATTACCTTTTCGGAGACCCTGGATCCAAGCGGACCTTGCGCAACAATGCTCCAGGGGTCCTTTTCGGAGACCCTGGATCCAAGCGGACCTTGCGCAACAATCCAGGGGTACCTTTTCAGAGACCCTGGATCCAAGCGGACCTTGCGCAACGAGGCTCCAGGGGTACCTTTTCGGAGACCCTGGATCCAAGCGGACCTTTCGCAACAATGCTCCAGGGGTACTTTTTCGGAGACCCTGGATCCAAGCGGACCTTGCGCAATAATGCTCCAGGGGTACCTTTTCGGACCTTGCGCAACAATGCTCCAGGCGTACCTTTTCGGAGACCCTGGATCCAAGCGGACCTTGCGCAACAATGCTCCAGGGGTACCTTTTCGGACCTTTTCGGAGAGCCTGGATCCAAGCGGACCGCGCAACAATGCTCCAGGGGTACCTTTTCGGACCTTTGCGGAGAGCCTGGATCCAAGCGGACCTTGCGCAACAATGCTCCAGCGGTACCTTTTCGGACCTTTTCGGAGAGCCTGGATCCAAGCGGACCTTGCGCAACAATGCTCCAGGGGTACCTTTTCGGACCTTTTCGGAGAGCCTGGATCCAAGCGGACCTTGCGCAACAATGCTCCAGGGGTACCTTTTCGGACCTTTTCGGAGAGCCTGGATCCAAGCGGACCTTGCGCAACAATGCTCCAGGGGTACCTTTTCGGACCTTTTCGGAGAGCCTGGATCCAAGCGGACCTTGCGCAACAATGCTCCAGGGTACCTTTTCGGACCTTTTCGGAGAGCCTGGATCCAAGCGGACCTTGCGCAACAATGCTCCAGGGGTACCTTTTCGGACCTTTTCGGAGAGCCTGGATCCAAGCGGACCTTGCGCAACAATGCTCCAGGGGTACCTTTTCGGACCTTTTCGGAGAGCCTGGATCCAAGCGGACCTTGCGCAACCTTGCGCTCCAGGGGCTCCAGGGGTACCTTTTCGGACCTTTTCGGAGAGCCTGGATCAAGCGGACCTTGCGCAACAATGCTCCAGGGGTACCTTTTCGGACCTTTTCGGAGAGCCTGGATCCAAGCGGACCTTGCGCAACAATGCTCCAGGGGTCCCTTTTCGGACCTTTTCGGAGAGCCTGGATCCAAGCGGACCTTGCGCAACAATGCTCCAGGGTACCTTTTCGGACCTTTTCGGAGAGCCTGGATCCAAGCGGACCTTGCGCAACAATGCTCCAGGGGTACCTTTTCGGACCTTTTCGGAGAGCCTGGATCCAAGCGGACCTTGCGCAACAATGCTCCAGGGGTACCTTTTCGGACCTTTTCGGAGAGCCTGGATCCAAGTGGACCTTGCGCAACAATGCTCCAGGGGTACCTTTTCGGACCTTTTCGGAGAGCCTGGATCCAAGCGGACCTTGCGCAACAATGCTCCAGGGGTACCTTTTCGGACCTTTTCGGAGAGCCTGGATCCAAGCGGACCTTGCGCAACAATGCTCCAGGGGTACCTTTTCGGACCTTTTCGGAGACCCTGGATCCAAGCGGACCTTGCGCAACAATGCTCCAGGGGTACCTTTTCGGACCTTTTCGGAGACCCTGGATCCAAGCGGACCTTGCGCAACAATGCTCCAGGGGTACCTTTTCGGACCTTTTCGGAGACCCTGGATCCAAGCGGACCTTGCGCAACAATGCTCCAGGGGTACCTTTTCGGACCTTTTCGGAGACCCTGGATCCAAGCGGACCTTGCGCAACAATGCTCCAGGGGTACCTTTTCGGACCTTTTCGGAGACCCTGGATCCAAGCGGACCTTGCGCAACAATGCTCCAGGGGTACCTTTTCGGACCTTTTCGGAGAGCCTGGATCCAAGCGGACCTTGCGCAACAATGCTCCAGGGGTACCTTTTCGGACCTTTTCGGAGAGCCTGGATCCAAGCGGACCTTGCGCAACAATGCTCCAGGGGTACCTTTTCGGACCTTTTCGGAGACCCTGGATCCAAGCGGACCTTGCGCAACAATGCTCCAGGGGTACCTTTTCGGACCTTTTCGGAGACCCTGGATCCAAGCGGACCTTGCGCAACAATGCTCCAGGGGTACCTTTTCGGACCTTTTCGGAGAGCCTGGATCCAAGCGGACCTTGCGCAACAATGCTCCAGGGGTACCTTTTCGGACCTTTTCGGAGAGCCTGGATCCAAGCGGACCTTGCGCAACAATGCTCCAGGGGTACCTTTTCGGACCTTTTCGGAGAGCCTGGATCCAAGCGGACCTTGCGCAACAATGCTCCAGGGGTACCTTTTCGGACCTTTTCGGAGAGCCTGGATCCAAGCGGACCTTGCGCAACAATGCTCCAGGGGTACCTTTTCGGACCTTTTCGGAGAGCCTGGATCCAAGCGGACCTTGCGCAACAATGCTCCAGGGGTACCTTTTCGGACCTTTTCGGAGAGCCTGGATCCAAGCGGACCTTGCGCAACAATGCTCCAGGGGTACCTTTTCGGACCTTTTCGGAGAGCCTGGATCCAAGCGGACCTTGCGCAACAATGCTCCAGGGGTACCTTTTCGGACCTTTTCGGAGAGCCTGGATCCAAGCGGACCTTGCGCAACAATGCTCCAGGGGTACCTTTTCGGACCTTTTCGGAGACCCTGGATCCAAGCGGACCTTGCGCAACAATGCTCCAGGGGTACCTTTTCGGACCTTTTCGGAGAGCCTGGATCCAAGCGGACCTTGCGCAACAATGCTCCAGGGGTACCTTTTCGGACCTTTTCGGAGAGCCTGGATCCAAGCGGACCTTGCGCAACAATGCTCCAGGGGTACCTTTTCGGACCTTTTCGGAGAGCCTGGATCCAAGCGGACCTTGCGCAACAATGCTCCAGGGGTACCTTTTCGGACCTTTTCGGAGACCCTGGATCCAAGCGGACCTTGCGCAACAATGCTCCAGGGGTACCTTTTCGGACCTTTTCGGAGACCCTGGATCCAAGCGGACCTTGCGCAACAATGCTCCAGGGGTACCTTTTCGGACCTTTTCGGAGACCCTGGATCCAAGCGGACCTTGCGCAACAATGCTCCAGGGGTACCTTTTCGGACCTTTTCGGAGAGCCTGGATCCAAGCGGACCTTGCGCAACAATGCTCCAGGGGTACCTTTTCGGACCTTTTCGGAGACCCTGGATCCAAGCGGACCTTGCGCAACAATGCTCCAGGGGTACCTTTTCGGACCTTTTCGGAGACCCTGGATCCAAGCGGACCTTGCGCAACAATGCTCCAGGGGTACCTTTTCGGACCTTTTCGGAGAGCCTGGATCCAAGCGGACCTTGCGCAACAATGCTCCAGGGGTGCCTTTTCGGACCTTTTCGGAGAGCCTGGATCCAAGCGGACCTTGCTCAACAATGCTCCAGGGGTACCTTTTCGGACCTTTTCGGAGAGCCTGGATCCAAGCGGACCTTGCGCAACAGTGCTCCAGGGGTACCTTTTCGGACCTTTTCGGAGAGCCTGGATCCAAGCGGACCTTGCGCAACAATGCTCCAGGGGTACCTTCTCGGACCTTTTCGGAGAGCCTGGATCCAAGCGGAACTTGCGCAACAATGCTCCAGGGG
>CAJNDS010000818.1:0-50000 GCA_905221605.1 Symbiodinium natans
GGACGCAGCCTATTTCCGAGCCTGCGCCTTCTTGTGGTCGCAGTTCCGGCCTGGTGCGGAGGCCTACTCCGTTCTGTACCTTGTGCGAAATGGCCTGATTGCTGTGGTGCCGGTGTTGCCATCCTTGTCTGCTCAGATCGTGACGATGAACGTGATCCTCTACTCCAGCTCCCTCGTGGTTTCCCTCGTTCAGCCATGGCGCTCGAGGGCTGGCAACCTGCTGGACGTGATGCTGCACGTTGGCTTGCTGGTTGTGCTAGACATGGCCTCTGCTTTCGCACGGTATTCTGGCTCTGATGGTGGGACGTCCGTGGCCATTTGCTTGTTCTTCCTGCTGCTCATGACCTTGGCCATCGTCACTTCGGCGGCCTCTGGCATCATTCTGCACGTGGCTCGCGGCCGGCGAAAGCCGTGGCGTTTCTTCCTGTCCCACCAGAAGAGCAGCGCTGGAGCTTTCGCGCGGCTGCTCAAGACCCAGCTTCTGAGAAGAAGCTCCCGGTACACGACCTTCATGGACACAGACGACCTCCGGGATCTCACGGAGCTCTTTGGCTTCGTGAGAGACACCCACACCTTCGTCTTCCTGGCAAGCCCTGGGATCCTCCAAAGGAAGTGGTGTATCGGGGAGGCGGTCACGGCGAAGCTGTCGGAGGTCCGCACGGTGATGGTGCGGTGGCCCGGGTATCAGGATCCAGACGAGCACTTCAGGGAGAACCTGGCCTTCGTGATTCCCGGGGTCGAAACCCTGACCAACTACGGCATCTCCCTTGAGGATGTGTCGGAGACCTTGCTCTGGATCAGCACGGTGGACTCCTTCCCGATGCCGGCCACCCTGAACTTGCAGACCCTCGGCCGCCTCTGTGAGTCCTTGACAGGGACCGTGGGGCAACAACGCTCCTTTTCTTCGGAGGAGCCTCGCTTCCCCGACTGCCTCCTCTTGGTGGACCCAGACAATCTGGAGGCAGTGGCCACGGCCTACGTGCTCTATGAGCTCCTCCTGCCCTTGGTGAGCAAGGCGCTGCAGTGCTCCTTTCCCTACGTGCTCAGCAAAGGCCAGGGCGTTCCGACCAGCTCGAAGACCGCACTGCTGATCTGCTCCCAGGGGTGCCTAGACTCTTTCCACCTTTCGAACTGGATCCTCGAGGCCGTGGAGCTGCGCTGCTGCGTGATCCCGATCATTGCGGAGCCCGGCTTCGTCGTGCCCACGGACTTCGGCCCCGGCTTGCAGAAGCGGACGCCCGACTACGCGGGCATCGTGCAGGCGATCTTCAAGGAGATCGCGACGGTCTTCGCCCCGCAGGCCTACTCCAGCACGCAGGAGGACGTCCCCCAAAATCTTCCCAGCGCCAGCTTGCTCAGATTCTTTGGGGCCATAAAAACCGGGCATGCTTCTCACAACTCTTCTTTTGCACAGTGGTTCTCCAGAACAGCGAACAGGACTTGCAGCTGCGCGCGAAACAGATCGCCTTCCGCCTGCAGTCGAAGATGTCGGGGCGTGGCACGCAGCTGATGCAGCCCGCGCGCCCTGCAATTGACGAAGGGCACCTGCCGTACCTCGACACCCCCTTTTGTTGGGACGTCCTTCACTTTCAGCACGTTCTGTAAGCATGTTCTGGCGATTTTTTTTTTTCTCTCTCTCTCTCTCTCCCTCTCTCTCTCGCTCTCTCTCTCTCTCTCTCTCTCTCTCTCTCTCTCTCTCTCTCTCCTCTCTCTCTCTCTCTCTCTTTTTGTCTCTTTTTTTGGGTGCATGCTGGCAGCCGGGGGAGGGGGGAAGGGCATGAGGGACCCGAACTAACAAACGGGAGTTCCACGAACCCAAAACCCTCAGCCCTCAACCCTCAACCCCAAACCCTCAACCCTCAACCCCCAAACCATCCACCCTAAACCCCAGACCCCAAACCCCAAGCCCTCGACCCTAAACCCCAAACCCTGAACCCTAAACCCCAAACCCTAAACCCCAAACCCTCAACCCCAAACCCCAAACCCTAAACCCCAAACCCCGAACCCTCAACCCTAAACCCTAAACCCTCAACCCGCAACCCTAAACCCCAAACCCCAAACCCTAAACCCCAAACCCCAAATCCTAAACCCTAAACCTGAAACCCCAAACCCTAAACCCGAAACCCCAAACCCTAAACCCCAAACCCCAATCCCTAAACCCCAAACCGTGAACCCTAAACCCCAAGCCCTCAACCCTAAACCGAGGCGCGACCTTGGCCTGATCGAAGTGAATGGGCCCCCGCCGGAGATGGTGGAGGGATCCAGGAGCTTGGGGCCCAGTGTGTGGAAGTTTTCTGCATCGTCTTGGGGGTTTGAGTGGTTTGAGGGGTTTAGGGTTTAGGGTTGGTTTAGGGTTTAGGGTTTAGGGCTACGGAGCACCGAAAGGGAGCAAGCTGATGATCGCGCAACATTAGCCCCTCCGTGGTTTCAGGAGCAGCATGGACTTTGCACTCCTTGGGTCAGACGAAGTGCGGATGTATCGGGTGGGGCCGGCTGAAGAAGAGACTTCTCAGACGGATGAGGCGGTTGAGTCACTTGTGTCTCTGTAAGATGTGGCTTAGGGTTTAGGGCTTTTCGGGTTTGTTTTGTGGTTTTTGGGGTTTAGGGTTTGATTGTGGAGCCCTTCACAGGCCTGGTGACACAGGGTGTTGGTGCTATAGGAGTCCAGTAGACTGTGTGGGCCTAGACGCGGCTGTAAGAATAGAATGGTACTGCGTTTCTAAGAGACGAACGTCCTCCGTGGCGATCTCTCTCCTGTTGACCAAATATGTGAGAGTTCGCTTTAAGGCATTCTCCCACATGCAACGAGAATTCGGAAGATTATTTTTCGTTCTTTTACGCGAGACGGCTTGGTCCGCTATGTTGGAGGAGCTGCTTTGACCCCCAACGAACACTTGCACCTGCATTGGCGCGCCCTTGGCGCGCATCGAAACATTGCTGGTCAGTTCTCTGAATGTGGGATGTTCCCCGTTTTCCTAACAGTCCTTAATCGGGATTATAAGAGGGGGTACGGTAATCCCTATTAAGGTTTGTTAGTATAAGGGGGAACTTCCCAACTCTGAATCATCTTCGGGAAGATGCGGAAGTTTGCCATCGACTTTTCCCTGAAACCCTAAACCCCAAGCCCTAAACCCTAAACCCTAAACCCTCAAACCCTAAACCCTAAACCCTAAAACCCTAAACCCTCGAAAACCAAAAGCCCCGAGCCCTAAACCCTAAACCCTAAGTTCCCGTCGCTGTTGGACAAGTGTTGGAGTGGTATTGGAGTGGTCCACAGTGAGCGTGGCATGCGCTTTAGGGACTCATCTTCTTGGCTTTCTTCTGGCTGGCTCTTAGGACTTTAACTTTTTTTTGGGTTGTTGTAGAAACTACAATAAGGAGCCTAAAGAGTAGTAGGGGTTCAGAAGTCAGCCAAGTCTTTGGAGTGCTCACCTCCGCATCCTAAAGCCCTCCACTTAACCACGATGGGAACCCAAGACACGTACCCATGTGACAGAGAGTTTGTGGACATCCCCACGCGCTGTTCATGACCTGAGTTGTCTGCTTATGGGGTCGACGTCTGCCCTTCCTTACCCGAAAACGGCCCTACAAACCCTACAAAACCCTGTAAAACCCTGTAAACCCTTTAAACCCTATAAACCCTATAAACCCCATAAACCCTATAAACCCCTTCAACCCTTTCAACCCTAAACCCTCCAAAGCCCCCACACAGACAACTCACCGAGGCTCCAGCGGGTTGGGACTCGGGGGGTTCGGTCCTTGCAATGTCGGAGGCCGTTCTCGACCAGTGTCGGGCCTGGGTGACCAGGCATGGAAGCCTGATGACGGAGCCCGGGTTAAGGATGCTCCTGCAGGAGATCTGCCAGCTCTCAGATCAGGAGGTGAATTTGCTTCGTGAGGGCTTCGACGCCCAGGCTGACCGGCTGCAGCCGATGCCTCTGGTGCCCTTTGTTCAGTGGCTCTTCCAGGCCCTGACTCCTAGGGCTCCTCCGACTCCTCCGGCTCCCACTCCGCCTCCTGCCCGGGCTCCTGAGGAGTCAGGGGTCCCCCTGCGCGAGTTCCGGCGCCTCGTGGCCGAGAACCCCTGGCTGGCCACAAAACGCTGGAACGCGCACGCCGGGCGCGCGGAGCGGCCCAACATGCACGACGTGGTCGCGGAGATCATCAAGCCGAGGACTGAGGCGAAGCTCATCGCCTACGCCGAGCTCCTGGAGCCCCTAAAGCCCCAGGTCTTCGTGAGCCACTGGTGGGGAGAGGAGTTTCTCAGCTTCGTGCGCGCCCTGCGGCTCTTTGCCCGCGTCTACGCCTTTGAAGCTTTAAAGAATCTGCCTGAGGAGGATTATGTGGAAGTGTTGGACAACATCGTCTTTTGGGTCTGCTCCTTTGCCAATCGACAGTGGGAGGTGAACTTGGGAAGCACGCTGCAAGAGAGCCCCTTCGAGCGTGCGCTCGCAGCACCGACTTGCACGCATGTGGTGATGGTTATGGACCCAGATGCTACCCCGTTGCGTCGCATCTGGTGTCTCTGGCTGCAGGCAGTCTGGTTGGGAAGGGTGACCTGCTGTAATGAGGGGTGTCGGTAAACGATGGGTTTGCAGGTTAGCAAAGCGCGGAATTACCTTCGTTACTTCACGGCATCTTGCTTCAGCTTGTTCCTAGCTAGGAGCCTCTTTTTTCTCCAGTCTTTCGGTGCATCATGCACAGAATGTAGCATCTTCACGGTCCTTATTGTCCTTTTAACGTTTGTAGTTTATGTATGCAACGAACTGGCCGAGAACCATGCTATTCGAAGCCTAAGGTGTCTCTACGAGGTGCTTCGCACGCACGCGCTGAAGAAGACCTTCCACATCGCCACGGACAGCGGCGTCCTCACCTTCGGCGACGATGAGCCGAAGGGGCAGCAGCGGGAAGATCTCCTGAGCCTGACACTTCGGGATACTTGGGAAAATTTTTTTCAATTCTGGGGTACTACAGGTGATTCTTCTTAATTCAATCTGGGGTACTAGAATTCCTAAGAAGCAGCTAACATTATGATTTTTTTGTTCGGGTTCCAAGTTCAGCATAGGACAAAGAGAGTGCTGGAGATCGATGCCTCCACGGCGCAGGCAAGTAAGGAGCCTGACCGACGCATGATCATGAACGAGGTGGACAAGGCGGAAGGGCCAAGGTCTTTTAGGGTTTAGGGTTTAGGGTTTAGGGTTTAGGGTTTAGGGTTTAGGGTTTAGGGTTGTTCATGATGGAAAAGCTGCGATGCGCGTCTCCCCTGAGAGGCTGTTGGCTTGGAGCAGTTCGGACTGCACGTGGCGTCGCTACTGATGCTGGCCTTCAGGCGCCAGGGGGGGCCCTGAAGCACATGATGACCCCCTGGTTCTTAGCAGGGAACTGAAGGAATGAGGGAATGAGCACCCTATAATAGACCCTTTAAGGGATGATCTAGGGCCCTCATCCCCCCATTCCCTACCAAGAACTGAACCAGGGAGATGATTGGTATGCTTGGGGAGGCTTTTCTTTCATCAGTTGGTTCAGGGTTCAGGGTTTAGGGTTTAGGGTTTAGGGTTTAGGGTTTAGGGGTCGTTTGCAGTCGGGACCGACCTGATCTAGAAAGATACATCGAGCTCGCAGTGTGAGGGACTTGCAGCCCTAAACCCTAAACCCTAAACCCTAAACCCTAAACCCTGAATCCTGAACCCTGAACCCTAAACCCTGAACCCTAAACCCTAGACCCTAAACCCTAAACCCTAAACCCTAAACCTGGCAGTTGCACTTCTGACAAGGATGCGGGGTGGAGAGCAACTGGCCATGGAAGCTCCCGAACCTCGACTCTTCTTCGGTGTGCTTTAAATCTTACACCCCAAAACCCTAAAACCCCAAAACCCAAAAACCCAAAAACCCAAAAACCCTAAAACCCTAAAACCCCAAAACCCAAAAACCCAAAACCCTAAAATCCTAAAGCCCTAAAACCCTAAAACCCTAAAACCCCAAAACCCGAAAAAACCCTAAGTCTTGCGCGTTAAGACCCTAAACTAGAGGGGTTTCGGACCCCGGCTACTTTGCTGGAATGTGGGAGTTTCTCGAAAATCCTAAATCTTACACCCTACAACCCTCAAACAAAGGGGTTTCGGGCTCCGGCTACTTTGGGTGGAATATGGGAGTTTCTCTCAGAACCTCCGCAAGCTCTTCAGCGGGCTCCGCGTGAGCCAAAGAGCACCAAAGGAGGCAACTCGCGGTGGCACCTAAGTGAGGGTTTAGGGTTTAGGGTTTAGGGTTTAGGGTTTAGGGTTTAGGGTTTAGGGTTTAGGGAGGGCATCCCGCCTGACAAAGGTAGACCCGCCCCAGACCCCTGGGAGGATGCGCGAAGCAAACCAATGAAGTGTCCAGAAGACAGATCTACAGTAAGCCTGAAGACGACAGAAGTTGGAAAAGCAAGGGGAAACATTCGTCCGAATTAAGGCGACCATAGTCCTCTACCCGCAATGTGGATTTCAGGAAGATGCGTCGTGAAGATTTCCCACACCTCAGTCAGACTGGCCTAGATAGAAACCCTGGCGGGCAAAGGCCTCGGCCCCTAACAAGGGGCACGTAGGTTTTTGGCCGGTTAGGATTCGGGTTCGAGGGTCAAGCCCTAAACCCTGAACCCTAAACCCTAAACCCTAAACCCTAAACCCTAAACCCTCAACCCTAAACCCTCAACCCTTATTGGGGTGTACGGCTTTGGTGGGTCTTGAGGGCTTTGGGGTTTCAGGGCGCTGGGTGTTCGTAGCCTGCGTATGTTCTTCAACGTGACGACTGCTCCTGGGTCCCCTGTTTTGTGGGAGATGTTAAGTAGGCTCACTAGGTCAAAAGGGCTTTCAAGTAACCCTCAACCCTAAAACTCAAACCCTAAACCTTAAACTCTAAACCCTAAGCCCTAAACCTTAAGCCCTAAACCCTAAACAAACCAACTTCAAAAGACCGAGGAGCTGAAGCACCGGTTTTTTGACCTGCATCGCCTGCGCGACATCCTTGTTGCCTGGGGTGCACAGAAGTATGCTTTGTAAGCCCCTTAAGTGCCCTAATATGGTTGTAAGTACAGTTGTCATTGGTTCATAAGTACCATGACCCTCCAAGTGGGTATTTCCCCAAATAGGGGTAGCCCTTTGAAGCCCCCTAATATGTGGAATAGAATCCCCTTCAAGGGGCCCGCGAAAGGGTACCACTATTTTCGGAAAGCCCCGTATCAGTAGAAGTCCAAACGTGTTTCTGTGTGAAGGTATGTCTGCAGGGTTCTTTTGCCAGAATAGGGCTTGCTCCGAAAATATGTCCACAGAATACTCGAATCCTTATTCTGGGAACGCGCGACCAGGGCACCCGTAGTTGGAGAGCCCTCCCCTCATGGGGTCCGTATGTATGTATGTTTCTTTCGTGGATAACCCTAAACCCTGAAGCCCTGAACCGCAATCCCCGAACCCTAAACCCTAGACTCCAAACCCCGAACCCTAAACCCAAGCCCCAAACCCCAAACCTCGAACCCTAAACCCTAAACCCTAAGCCCTAAACCCTAAACCCCAAACCCTAAACCCTAAACCCTAAACCCTAAACCCTAAGTCTGTCGACATCAGGTCACCTTCGAGGGCAGGACTCCGCTGCACAGCGCAGCTCAAAGGAAGGGGCCCGATGAGGTGCCTTTCATCAGGGGTACGTGCACCGGATATCTTGAAGAGCTTTAGGGTTTAGGGTTTAGGGTTCAGGGTTCAGGGTTTAGGGTTTAGGGTTTAGGGTTCAGGGTTCAGGGTTTATTGTTTAGCGTTTAGGGTAGGTTAGTTATAACCCACACCCCTGGGAGGATCCAAAAGTAGAGATTTTTCGGAACCCTGAAGGGGATCTAGCTGTTGGATCCTCCAAGGGGTCTGGGTCATAACGGAACCTTGAACCCTAAACCCTAAACCCCAAACCCTAAGCCCTAAACCCTAAACCCTAAACCCTGAACCCTAAACCCTGAACCCTAAACCCTGAACCCTCAACCCTCAACCCTAAACCCCAAACCCTAAACCCCAAACCTAGCCGACTTTAGGGTTGAGGGTTTAGGGTCTGCCCAACAGGTTCGACTGGCTTTGGCGGATGCCGACCCTGAGGCGTCGAGAATACTCCGGCAAGCACGTAACATGCAGGTTTAGAATGCGCAATAGAAATAGTAGGAATCTACAGATAGATGGATCTGTATATATATATATATACACAACATGTTTTTCCCGCAGCGCTCGTGGGGGGGCCTCCTTTGAGAGGAGTTGAAGAGCTGCAACTCCCTCGGCCAGACGCCCCTGCACATGGCGGCCGCGTACAACGCGCAACTTGGCTGTCAATGTGGCCTGCTAGGGTTTAGGGTTTAGGGTTTAGGGTTTAGGGTTTAGGGTTTAGGGTTTAGGGTTTCAGGTTTAGGGTTTAGGATTTAGGATTTCAGGTCTGCTTGGTCGCATTGCTCGGCCCAGACTGAACCCTATGGTCTATCTGCAGGGACTGCTGGAGGCATTTGCCATGTGGGGGTTGCCGCAAATAGGGGTACCCTTTTTGGGGTCCCTTAAGCGGATTCTATCCTATTTTGGGATATACAAGGGGGTGGTAAATATCCATGTAGTTGTGTTGAATCTCCCATTGCAAGTGCTCCTCCATCCGTCCTATGTTTCCTTAGGAGAGGCTTGGGTTTACTTCGGCTCATGCGCTGGGCCTCGCGTGACATGGCAGGCACAAGGAATCTCTGGACCTGCTTGTCGGCGCGAACATGGACATTAATGTCCCTTGATCTGCAAGTTGGTCTGTTTGGGGCACCTGTGTTTGAGGTCTGCAGGTGAACTAAGCCCAGCTGGATTGCTAAAACGACCTAGCAGGCGGCACAATCTGATGTGACGAATGAGAGAGTTGATGTGTGTCAGAGAACGCAGCCGAGGGGCGTGACAGAAACGGTCTGACGCCGTGGATGCTCTCGGCCGTCACAGGTAGGGAGCTTGCGGTTGCCGTGTAGAGACGCCTTAAACCAAAGACTGATGCTGTTAAACCCTTTTGCCGCTCTTGCCGCGCCCGTGCACTTGCGCCTTGCCGCACTTTCTAGACCGTCTGCCCATGGCAGGTCACCATGATGCTCTTGCCCACTTGCTTGCGACGGGCGGGAGCCTTGCCTGTGATCTAGACCTCTTCGAGCAGCAGTATCTACCATGGACTTCGCGAGTGTTACCAAACGCACTGCTGCTGTCGGCATTCAGCGGCAGCGTGAAGTGCTGCCGCGTCTTGCTTGACCAGCCTGGGCAGAAGGTGCACTTGGTCATGGTAACTGCGGCAAGTTGTTTCGGGCATCGCGAGGTACTGGAGGCCTTGCTACCCCATGTGGCAGATGTGAATGCCAGCTTCAGTGGCCCCCTTGCAAGCCCTCTTCTCCAAGCAAGCTTCTGCGGACACCTGGACTGTGTGGAGCTTTTGCTGAAGCACCGGGCTTTGCCAAACGCTACCGCAGACGGTGGGAAAACCGCTTTCTTCTGCTCCATGACTACGGGCCATGAAGACATCGGCCGTCTGCTTCTTTCTCATCGGGCGGACCCTTGGATCACAACAGACGAAGACGAGCACCCTCTACGCACAGCCAGCGGCGGAGGGCATGACGGCTGCGTGCGCATGCTCTTGTCCTTACGGGCTGACCTGCACGGAAGACATGGTGAATCCAGATCCACCCCTCTCCATGTTGCGGCAGAGTGGGGTCGCGAGCCAACTGTCAGACTTCTTGTGAAGAACCTCGCGGATGTGAACGCCAAGGACATGAAAGACAGAACTCCCTTGCACAGGGCAGCTGAGTACGGCTACACAGATGTCCTGGCAGTCTTGCTTGAACTGCGAGCAGACGCCAGACACATGGACTGTGAAGGCATGACACCGCTGGAAGTGGCCAAGCATGAGAAGATGGAAGAGGCAGCGGCGCTACTCAGGGTTCTGACGACGGGTTCCTACTTGAATGATCTGAATCTAAGCCAGGTCCCCTCCGAATAGAGGGATCTGGATCCGACCTAACACCCTCAACCCTAAACCCTAAACCCTCAACCCTAAACCCTAAACCCCTAACCCCTAAACCTTAAACCCTAAACCCTAAACCCTAAACAGCCAGAAACCGGGGGCGGCATGAAGGCGCCATCTCTCCGAAGGAGACACGCGCCTTGTCGTTGGACTTCCGGCCGCGAGGCAGACACGTCAGGCCCGAAGGGCTCGCGTTCTGTACATGGTCACTTCTCTGGAAGATGGTCCCTTACTCTCTTATTCGGGTAAAGGGTTTAGGGGTTTAGGGTTTAGGGTTTAGGGTTTAGGGTTTAGGGTTTAGGGTTTAGGGTTTAGGGTTTAGGGTTTGGGGTTTAGGGTTTAGGGTTCTGTGGTCCCTTTTGGGGTTACTATTCTTCGGGTTTGGGCTTAGGGTTTAACATCTATATTGGGCCACTTCTCTAAGATAGGTCCCGTTTGGGGTCCCCTATCCTCACGGGTATTCGAAAAGGGACCATTGGCTTAGAGAACGGACCAAATTCCGTGCTGCAAGTAAAAACTTGGTGGCTGGAAAAGCACGCTTCAAAGGCGGATTCTCCGAGAGCACCTGTCTCTTCCTCACCCTCTTTCTCTTTCGTATTCTGTCGGCCTGTGCATCAGCCTCCGCTTTGTCGCAATTCGAGCGCGGTGCTCAAAGGGGCAAGACTTTCACGCATCTTTCTGCAGCTTTGTGGCTCACCATGACTCGCCCCGGCATGCGGCAGAGGAGGCTTGCCGGTCAGGGATTGTGGTGAAGAAATTTGGTCTTTGTGTTGCAGTTATCTGGTTTTATGTTGCCGTTTCTGGTGTCTTTTGGGTATGCTAGACTTTATGTGGGTTCAGGGCGAGGGTGCAGCAAAGCCCCCATGATTGAATCCTTTTTTTGTTCCCATTCTATTGAATGCTCGCCCCAGACCTATTACCCAACATACCACAAAGCCATAGATGGGTTGGGATTGGGGGATCCGGGGTTTAGGGGTTTTAGGGGTTGGGGATTCGGGGGATTTCGAAATTTGGGTTTGGCACGTGCGCTCCGCACTCCACGGACCCGTCCGAACTTGACTTTGCCAGAAAACCTCGAAACTTCCATCCGGCTCGCGAATGTAGTACGTGGTCTTGAGGCCCCTGAACCCTAAACCTTCAGGAGCGGCACAACGTACAGGTCAGACTGATTGACTATATCGATAGTGGCAATGTTTTATTCCACAGATGAGTCACATATGGCGCATATGAGGAACATGTGGTTGCAGCCCTAAACCCTCAACCCCAAACCCTAAACCCTAAACCGAAAACTAACCTGAAAGTCTGCCAGTCGGAGGTCGCCAGGACTCCTGGTCCTGGCCCTGGCCCTCGGCCTCTTCTCCCTCCATGCGGCCTTCGTGGGCGTCCGCCCGAACACAGGCGGGGGTTTAGGGTTTAGGGTCAGGGTTCAAGAGCTCCTGGTCGAGCAGTTTCTCGTTTAGGTTCGCTGTTTAGACCATCGAAAAGTACCCACCCACCCACCCGGAGTTCCCACAACATTAAGAAATGAAAAGTTTCTTCTTATTATTTGGATGGCTCAACAACAAAACTGATAGGGTTCGCAAAGGGTTTAGGGTCTCAAGGGTTTAGGGTCTCAAGGGTTTAGGGTTTCAATGGTTTAGGGACTCAAGGTTTTAGGGTCTCAAGGGTCTAGGGGCTCAAGGGTTTAGGGTCTCAAGGGTTTAAGGCTCAAGGGTTTAGGGGCTCAAGGCCGGGCCTTGCCCACGAATTTTTGGGCCTTGCCCACGAATATTTGGGCCTTGCCCACGAATATTTGGGCCTTGCCCACGAATCTTTGGGCCTTGCCCACGAATACCATTAAGGTTTATAATTATATGGTAGGAGAGGTTTAGGGTTCAGGGTTCAGGGTTTAGAGTTTAGGGTTTAGGGTTTAGGGTTTAGGGTTTAGGGTGTAGGGTTGCTGGCCGAGCCGTAAAAGAGCCCTGAGCCTCAAGCCTTCACGCGCAACCCTGACACGCAAAGACTCCGAAGCCCTTGGCGCCGGATTGAGGACTTCGGGACCCTAAACCCTAAACCTTCAACCCTAAGCCTTAAATTGAAGCCCTAAACCCTAAGCCTTAAGTCCTAACCTTAAACCCTAAACCCTAGACCTTAAACCCTAAATTGAAACCCTAAACCCTAAATTGAAACCCTACACCCTTGGCACTGGATTGAGGACTCAGGCGATCTTCTGTATTTCGGGAAGTTGTGTTCAGCTGCCACCATGAGGCTTACAAAGCTAACCCTCAAGCCTAAACCATACCCCTTAAACCCTCAACTTCACCCCTTAAACCCTTAAATCCATACATCCCCCCCCGAACTTAACCCTGAATCCCTCAAAACCTTAAACCCTAAATCCCTCAACCCCGAAACCCATGAACCCTAAACCCTAAACCCTAAACCCTAAGCCCTCAAGCCCTGCGTGCAACGAACCTTCCCTCCTCGCCGCCCCTGAAGCATCATGACAGGTGCGCTGCGCGAGCGCCATGTGCGCGGGAGCCCCGTGCGTTGAAGGGTTAGGGTTTCTAGGAATTGTATTTCGGGGGGTTAGGGGGGTTTTGTCGGGTTTTGTCGGGATTTGTCAGGTTTTGTCGGGTTCTGTTTTTTTGCTTTTCCTGAAATAGAAATTGTTTAGGGTTTGTGTCCGGAGTTTTGTCGGGTTTTGGGGGGTTTGGGGGGTTTTGGGGGGTTTTGTCGGGTTTTGTTGGGTTTTGGGGGGTTAGTTTTGCTTTTCCTGAAATAGAAATTGTATAGGGTTTGTGTCCGGAGTTTTGTCGGGTTTTGGGGGGTTTTGGGGGGTTTTGTCGGGTTTTGTCGGGTTTTGTCGGGTTTTGTCGGGTTTTGTCGGGTTTTGTCAGGTTCTGTCGGGTTCTGTTTTTTGCTTTTCCTGAAATGGAAAGGGTTTGTGTCCGGAGTTTTGTCGGGTTTGGGGGGTTTGGGGTGGTTTTGTCGGGTTTTGGGGGGTTCTGTTTTCTGCTTTTCCTGAAATAGAAATTGTATAGGGTTTGTGTCCGGAGTTTTGTCGTGTTTTGGCGGGTTTTGTCGAGTTTTGTCGGGTTTTGGGGGGGTTCTGTTTTTTGCTGTTGCTGAAAGTTGGGGAAGTTTTGTCAGGGGGGGGGGGGGGGTGGGGGGGTTGGGGCGCCGGCAGCATCTTTCGGGGATTTCTTTCCAGTGTCTTTCTTGGTGTCCTGAGAGCCATTCTTTTGTTTGATTTTTCGCATTGTGCAGGATGAAGGATTACTGCATGAGCTGCTCGCAATGAAACGCGTACAATTTCTATTTATCCGGCCTTGAGGGTCTAAGGGTTTAGGGTTTTGGGTTCAGGGTTTAGGGTTTAGGGTTCAGTTAGGGTTTAGGAGTTTAGGGTTTAGGGTTTAGTTAGGGTTTCGGGTGTAGGGTTTAGGGTTTAGGGTTTACGGTTTAGGGTTCAGGGGTTTTAGGACTTAGGGTTTTAGGGTTTAGGGTTTAGGGTTTAGGGTTTAGGGGTGGTCCGAGACCCCTAAAACCTTCAAACCGTTTGGGGGTTTGCGGTTTGGGGTTTAGGGTTTGGGTTTTGCGGGGGTGGCTTAACGTGCTTTGGCCTGACGGGTTAACCCCCTAAATCTCAACTCCCCGGAACCCACACCCCCAGCACGAAATCCGGAAAGCCTCCAAACTCTTTAGGACCCTTTAAGCCCTATGCATTAATTATAAATTAATGATTAACAAAAGTAATATTAATAACTAATTAATAACTAATTAATAACTAATTAATAACTAATTAATAACTAATTAATAACTAATTAATAACTAATTAATAACTAATTAATAACTAATTAATAACTAATTAATAACTAATTAATACCTAATTAATAACTAATTAATAACTAATTAATAACTAATTAATAACTAATTAATAACTAATTAACAATTAATTAATAACAAGTTAATGACTAATTAATAAGTAATTAATACCTAATTAATAACTAATTACTAACTAATAGATTAAGCCCTTAAGCCCCGAGCTTCACCTTGTGAGGTTTAGGGAACCATTCAAGCCTGTAGGGCTTAGGGCTAAGGGTTTTAGGGGCTAAGGGTTTTAGGGGCTGAACATGATCGAACCCTAAACCCTAAACCCTAAACCCTCCTACCCTAAACCCTAAACCCTAAACCCTAAACCCTAAACCCTAAACCCTAAACCCTAAACCCTAAACCCCCTAACCCCCTAACCCCCTAACCCCCTAACCCCCTAACCCCCTAACCCCCTAACCCCCTAACCCCCTAACCCCCTAACCGAAGAACCTAAAGCCTCTTAAGCCCTAAGTTTCGCAGGGCCTTGGGCTCAACTCACTTAGGGCCAACACCGCCCTAAACCCTAAACCCTAAACCCTGAAGGCGTTGTGGAACCCTGACTCCTAAGGCATAAGCCCCCCAAAGCCGACGGTTCCGAACAGTAAACCCTCATCAATACCCTAAACCCTACATCCCCAAACCACTGAGATCCTAGAAACCCGTTTAGGGTTTAGGGTTTAGGGTTTAGGGTTTAGGGTTTAGGGTTTAGGGTTTAGGGTTTAGAACACTCAGCCCTAGACCCCTACTTGGAGGTTCATGGTACCAATTCACCAATTCAGGCCCTGAAGTGCCCCAGTATGGTTATAAGTACAGTTATAGTTGGTTAAACCCTACTAAACCCTAAACCCTAAACCCTAAACCCTAAACCCTAAACCCTAAACCCTAAACCCTAAACCCTAAACCCTAAACCCTAAACCCTAAAAGTCGTGGCCATCTTAAAACCAGGCCGGGCCTCCTCCGACGAGGAAGAGGACGACAGCCTGGCGGAGTTCTACATCCAGGCCTCAAGGGCTTGGGGTTTTAGGGTTTAGGGTTTAGGGTTTAGGGCTTAGGGCTTAGGGTTTAGGGTTTAGGATGAAGGGTTTAGGGCAAAAGGATTTGACAAGGGTACCGCTGCTGGGGTCGAAGTGGTTTTCCAGAGTGCACGGTCTTGACTGGAGGTTTAGGCTAAGATGGCCTCAACCCTCAACCCTCAACCCTCAACCCTCAACCCTCAACCTTCAACCCTCAACCCTCAACCCTCAACCCTCAACCCTCAACCCTCAACCCTCAACCCTCAACCCTAAGCCCTAAACCCTCAACCCTCAACCCTCAACCCTGAACCCCAAACCGCATCGCTGTTTTGGGCTTCGGGGGTGGGAGGGTTGAAGGTTGCGAGGTTTTGGGCCAAGGTTTCCGCTCAACCTGGGACTTCAGTCCTGAGGGTTTAGGGCCTAGCCACATCTTATTGCCACACCCTAAAGCCTAAACCCGAAACAATGCACCCTGACCCGAAACCATGACTATGGTAGGGGTCCTGTTGTGCTAGGCTCGGAACTACCAAAAACCCCCCTGTCTCCTTTAATCTCCTTCTTGTTTGCTCCCAAATCCACCGTTCTTAGTAGGGAATCCTTGCTGAGGCTAGTAAACCTCACAACGTCCCCGAGCCCATACGAGGGGGGGGGGGGGGGGGGGGGTTGGATCCTAAGCCCTAAAGCCCTAAACCCTCCTTGCGTTTAGGGGCTTAGGGTGTTAGGGTTTAGGGTGTTAGGGTTTAGGGTGTTAGGGTAGGGTGATAGGGTTTATTCAGGGATGACCGGAGGGATCCTCATAAGGGAGGTTATTTGGGGGTTAATTATTGAGGGGCTGCTTAGGCATATACGGTCGTTCTAGGGGATGCATGGGGGTTAGGTAGGGGAACATAAGATTAAGGGTGCCTTCTAAGGGGTCCTTCCTTATACCCCTTAAGTTGAGGGGTGGTAGGGTATAGGGTTTAGGGTTTAGGGTTTAGGGTTTAGGGTTTAGGGTTTAGGGTTTAGGGTTTAGGGTTTAGGGCCGCAGGACGTGTCGCCAGTGGGGCGGCAAGTGGTGAAGGCCAGCTGTTGGCATGGGGGGTAGTTTCTTGGTGATTTTTTCCAACGTTTAGAGGGTTTGTCAGGGTTTCAGGGTTTCAGGGGTTTCGGGGTTTTCAGGGTTTTCAGGGTTTTCAGGGTTCAGAGGGGGTTTAGAAGGTTGGAGGGTTTGGAGGGTTTAGAGGGTTTTTAGGGTTTAGAGGGTGTAGAGGGTTACAGGGTTGAGAGGGTTTGCGGAGGAGGGTTGGGATGCTTGCCTGTCGACATCAATGTCGAATCATTAGGGTTTGGGTTTTGGACAGACGGAGGTCGCATCCTATTCTACTGTTTGGCATGCACTGAGGCCTGGTGACCTTAGAGAACCTTCTGTGCTCAGCATCGGCTAGGGACCCACACTTTGCTCACCGCCTCGTCTGTGCTGAAGCGTGGCTTCGCTGCCTCACCTGTGCTGAAGCGTGGGCGTCATGATGCTGCTGATGTTGGGGCTTCGCCGCCTCACCTGCTCGTCTGTGCTGAAGCGTGGGCGCCATGATGCTGCTGATGTTGGGGCTTCGCCGCCTCACCTGCTCGTCTGTGCTGAAGCGTGGGCGCCATGATGCTGCTGATGTTGGGGCTTCGCCATCTGTGCTGAAGCGTGCGCGCCATGATGCTGCTGATGTTGGGGCTTCGCCGCCTCACCTGCTCGTCTGTGCTGAAGCGTGGGCGCCATGATGCTGCTGATGTTGGGGCTTCGCCGCCTCACCTGCTCGTCTGTGCTGAAGCGTGGGCGCCATGATGCTGCTGATGTTGGGGCTTCGCCATCGTGCTGAAGCGTGGGCGCCATGATGCTGCTGATGTTGGGGCTTCGCCGCCTCACCTGCTCGTCTGAAAGCGTGGGCGCCATGATGCTGCTGATGTTGGGGCTTCGCCGCCTCACCTGCTCGTCTGTGCTGAAGCGTGGGCGCCATGATGCTGCTGATGTTGGGGCTTCGCCGCCTCACCTGCTCGTCTGTGCTGAAGCGTGGGCGCCATGATGCTGCTGATGTTGGGGCTTCGCCGCCTCACCTGCTCGTCTGTGCTGAAGCGTGGGCGCCATGATGCTGCTGATGTTGGGGCTTCGCCGCTTCACCTCGTCTGTGCTGAAGCGTGGGCGCCATGATGCTGCTGATGTTGGGGCTTCGCCGCCTCACCTGCTCGTCTGTGCTGAAGCGTGGGCGCCATGATGCTGCTGATGTTGGGGCTTCGCCGCCTCACCTGCTCGTCTGTGCTGAAGCGTGGGCGCCATGATGCTGCTGATGTTGGGGCTTCGCCATCTGTGCTGAAGCGTGGCGCCATGATGCTGCTGATGTTGGGGCTTCGCCGCCTCACCTGCTCGTCTGTGCTGAAGCGTGGGCGCCATGATGCTGCTGATGTTGGGGCTTCGCCGCCTCACCTGCTCGTCTGTGCTGAAGCGTGGGCGCCATGATGCTGCTGATGTTGGGGCTTCGCCGCTTCACCTCGTCTGTGCTGAAGCGTGGGCGCCATGATGCTGCTGATGTTGGGGCTTCGCCGCCTCACCTGCTCGTCTGTGCTGAAGCGTGGGCGCCATGATGCTGCTGATGTTGGGGCTTTGCCACCTCACCTGCTCGTCTGTGCTGAAGCATGGGCCCATGATGCTGCTGATGTTGGGGTCACCTGCTCGTCTGTGCTGAAGCGTGGGCGCCATGATGCTGCTGATGTTGGGGCTTCGCCGCCTCACCTGCTCGTCTGTGCTGAAGCGTGGGCGCCATGATGCTGCTGATGTTGGGGCTTTGCCGCCTCAGGTGCTCGTCTGTGCTGAAGCGTGGGCGTCATGATGCTGCTGATGTTGGGGCTTCGCCGCCTCACCTGCTCGTCTGTGCTGAAGCGTGGGCGTCATGATGCCGCTGATGTTGGGGCTTCGCCGCCTCACCTGCTCGTCTGTGCTGAAGCGTGGGCGCCATGATGCTGCTGATGTTGGGGCTTCGCCGCCTCACCTGCTCGTCTGTGCTGAAGCGTGGGCGCCATGATGCTGCTGATGTTGGGGCTTCGCCGCCTCACCTGCCGTCTGTGCTGAAGCGTGGGCGCCATGATGCTGCTGATGTTGGGGCTTCGCCGCCTCACCTGCTCGCCTGGTGCCGCCTCACCTGCTCGTCTGTGCTGAAGCGTGGGCGTCATGATGCCGCTGATGTTGGGGCTTCGCCGCCTCACCTGCTCATCTGTGCTGAAGCGTGGGCGTCATGATGCTGCTGTTGTTGGGGCTTCGCTGCCTCACCTGCTCGTCTTTGCTGAAGCGCGGGCGCCATGATGCTGCTGATGTTGGGGCTTCGCTGCCTCACCTGCTCATATGTGCTGAACCGTGGGCATCATGATGCTGCTGATGTTGGGGCTTCGCTGCCTCACCTGCTCGTACCTGCTCGTCTGTGCTGAAGCGTGGGCGTCATGATGCTGCTGATGTTGGGGCTTCACTGCCTCACCTGCTCGTCTGTACTGAAGCATGGGCATCATGATGCTGGCGTATGGGTTCAACATTCACGTCTTGCCTAGGTGTCGTGCTTTTACAAGAAGCCCTACCTCGCACAGGTATGATTATACCCAGCAGACATCCACAACTGGTCCCAAACAGCTGAGACAGCCAAGACAGATCCCAAATCTGCTGGCCCCAGCCCTAATTAAACCCTAAACCCTAAACCCCAAAATCCTAAACCCTAAACACCAAAATCCTAAACCCTAAACCCTAACCCCCCCTAAACCCTCGACCCAGCAAGGTGTACCGTTACCTGAAGTCGATAAAGGGCGAGCAGGAGGAGGAGATCACCAAGGCTCGCAGGGTGTAGGGTTTAGGGTCTAGGGTTTAGGATTTCGGGTTTAGGGCTATTTGAGGTTGCAAGGTTCAAGGTGTGTAGAGGTTTGGATTTCGGATTGGCTGAAGGAAGCCATCTTTCGCTGAGCCCCAACGCTCCGGAAGTTCTTGACGACCCTGGAGGTTAAGGGCTTATACCCTAAACCCCAAACCCTAAACCCTGAACCTTAAACCCTAAACCAAGGCCCGCAAACCTGGGTTCAAGGGTTGAGGGGCTTACAGCGTTTAAGGCGTTCGGGGGGCTTAGGGTAGGCTGGGGCTGGGAAAGACCTACGTAGGTAGGAGTCTAGTGTTTTGGCGGGCAAGGTCAGGGGTCCGGATGGAGGCTGAATGAGTCACTGGAAGCCCTAAAGGGCACCCTAAACGCCCTGAACCCACTGAAGCCCGAAAAGCCCCAAAAGGCCCTAGGCGCCCGTGAACCCAATGATGTACACGGACCACAAGGGTGTCTTGCAGTCGGATCATGCAGCATCTGGCACGTTCGAGGCAGTAGTTGAGGCCACTGGGTACTATTGTAGGGACATAGCCCCGAGCCCTGAACCCTAAACCGTGAGCCATGTGAACCTAAAAGCCCCCTACATCCTACACAGCCTATAAGCCCATTAGCCATATGTAGACACTGTAAACCCTAAACCCTAAACCCTAAACCCTAAACCCTGAACCCTAAACCCTAAACCCTAAACCCTAAACCCTAAACCCTCTCTATCCTTATAGATTAGATTTAGCTTTTTGGTGCTTTTCCCCCGTTGTTGAGCACTTTTTGGTGCAATCGGCAGCGTTCTTGAGCCATTTTTGGTGCGTCGGCACCGTTCTTGAGCCATTTTTGGTGCGTCGGCACCGTTCTTGAGCACTTTTTGGTGCATTCGGCGCCGTTCTTGAGCCATTTTTGGTGCGTCGGCACCGTTCTTGAGCCATTTTTGGTGCGTCGGCACCGTTCTTGAGCACTTCTTGGTGTGTCGGCACCGTTCTTGAGCCATTTTTGGTGCGTCAGCACCGTTCTTGAGCCATTTTTGGTGCCGACGTCGTCGTCGGCACCGTTCTTGAGCCATTTCTGGTGCGTTGGCGCCGTTCATTTTTGGTGCGTCGGCACCGTTCTTGAGCCATTTTTGGTGCGTCGGCACCGTTCTTGAGCTATTTTTGGTGCATCTGCACCGTTCTTGAGCCATTTTTGGTGCATCGGCACCGTTGTTGCGTGAACTCTATATTTCTTAATGTTATCGGATTCTTTGGGTGGGTGGGTTTGCTCCTAAGCCTGGAACCCCCTAATGACTAGTGAATGCTAGAACAGTGACCCTCTAGACCCTAAACCCGAAACCCTGAACCCGAAACCCTATACCCTAAACCCTACATGTAGATCCAAGAGTTAAATCCTCCATTCGTGCCTGACATGTCAGGTCATGGATGCGCTGGACCCGGAGCAGAAGGCCTAAACCCCCCAAACCCCCCAAACTCTAACGAACCCGGTTCAGGGTTTAGGGTTTAGGGTAGAAGCCTTAAAGCCCAAAGCCCCAACCCCTAAACCCTCTAAGCCCTAAGGCCGGGTTACTAATGGGTTTATCGGGTTTGTAGGGCTTTTTGGCTCAAACGTTGCACTAGGCTTTTTTGGGGTTTGCAGGATTTGCAGAGTAAACTGGGTCCAGGGCTTAGGGTTTGTGCTGTGGGGTAGGGGTAGGGTGCAGGGCTGAAAGGGCTTCAGTGGGTTGAGATGATTTCTCGGCACTAGAAGGTTCGGGGTTATGCGTTCCTCTCAAGCCCTTAGCCCGCTTATGCTTAAAAATTTAAGCACTGAACCCTAAACCCTAAACCCTAAACCCTCAACCCTCAACCCTCAACCCTCAACCCTCAACCCTCAACCCTCAACCCTCAACCCTCAACCCTCAACCCTAAACCCTAAAAGGCCTAGGCCGTCCCCCAACAGTGGGTGGGCGGCTCTTGAGCCCTTCGACCTCACCCAGAGCGAGCCCCCTTGAAAAAAGGTGAACCCCAAGGGCCGCAAGGCAGGTCCCGGACCCTTCGCCGCAGCGTGGTTAGGGTTTAGGGTTTAGGGCTTAGGGCTTAGGGTTTAGGGTTTAGGGTTTAGGGTTTAGGGGTGGGAGAAAGGTGTTAGAGGGCCAGAGCAGCTCTTCGCACCTGACGAAGCTTTCGAGCCTGTTCTGCATCCGCGCTACACAACCCTACACCCTAAACCCTAAACCCTGAACCCTGAACCCTAAACCCTAAACCCTAAACCCTAAACCCTACAGACCCTAAACCCTAAACCCTAACCCCCAAACCCCAAACCCCACCCGCTTCGATTCGGCCCAGAAAATGCTCAACAGCGTCCTCGTGGCGAGGCAGAGTGTGGCGCCCGGCATATCCATGGCCTAGGCTTAGGGTTTAGGGTTTAGGGTTTAGGGTTTAGGGTTTAGGGTATAGGCTGTATAGGATTTAGGATTTAGGGTTAGTTTCCTTTTTTAAAGGGTTTTGTAGGACGTTAGGACACTGTTCGGGCTCTGGGGCTGTAGGGTTTCAGGATATTCAAGGTTCAGAAGTTCTTCCGGGGTAGGGTTTTAAAGGCTCTGGGGCTTCAGGGCTTCGGGTTTTTGGATTCTCGGTTGGCCCCTTGGGCCTTTTTATGTAGGAGCCAACAATAACTGAAGAACAGAGCCGCAATCCTAACACCCCCTAAATGCCTAGATTGAGAACCTACAACAGCCCTCAAACCTTCAAGCCCTAAACACCCCAAAAACCGCTAAACCCCCCAAACCCCTAGAAGCCCCTAAGCCTTCCAAAACCCTAAAACCCCCCAAACACCCCTAGAAACCCTGAAAAATCCTTAAAACCCTGAAAACCCCAAAAAACCCCAAAAGCCCCCCAAGACTCTAACAGACCCTAAAACCCCCAAAAGCCCTAAAACCCCTAACCCCCTCCCCCCCAAAAACATACCCCTAAACCCTAAACCCTAAACCCAAACCCTAAACCCTGAACCCTGAACCCTGAAAACCCCAAAAAGCAACCTGCAAAACCCCCCAAGTCGCGCCAAGATCCTGACCGGCCCATTGAGACCCCAGCGCCGGAGAACGGGGACTCACCGGAACGGCCGCGCAGCGTGCGGTTCAGGGGTTTAGGGTTTAGGGAGGGTTTGGGGTTTGGGGTTTGGGGTTTGGGGTTTGGGGTTTGGGGTTTGGGGTTTGGGGTTTGGGGTTTGGGGTTTAGGGTTTGGGGGCTAGGGTTTAGGGTTTGGGGTTTGGGGTTTAGGGTTTGGGGTTTGCCCCAAACCCTAAGGGCCCTAAGCCCCTCGAAACTCCAGTGACCTCAGGCCCAAGAAGCTGCGCACCCCAAGCCTCAAACCCCAAGGCTAACGCGCTCAACATGAACCCTTTTGGGGGAGCGCTGTTAGGGTTTAGGGTTTAGGGTTTAGGGTTTAGGGTTTAGGGTTTAGGGTTTAGGGTTTAGGGTTCAGGGTTTGGGGTTTGGGGTTTGGGGTTTGGGGTTTGGGGTTTGGGGTTGGCGATGTTATGCTAACCCCAATGTCTGGAACCCGATGGCCTGTACCTCGGCCTGGACCTCTCTGTCGCTTGAAGTCCTAGGCTGTACAAGAAGCTGCAGATGCTCAAGGACCGACCTTGCATTCGGCAAGATCTCCAAATTTCTGGACCCCCCCCAAGAAAAGAAATATTTTTTTGGGTCGGATTAATTACTGATACTATTTCCTTATGGTTCCTTTTTTACATATACTAGAATAGCCCCCACCCCCCAAAACCCTATTCTAGTGTATTTAGGCCCCTACAGAGGTTGTAGGCTACTTAGGGCCCTTTATGGGGGGGTTGAGAGTTTCGGGTTTGTTTCGAGTGCCCTGCGGTATCTCCTGTCATGGCCTCCTTTCTCGCCGAGGGGTAGTAGAGCGCCGTTGTTGCCAGTGACGGTGCATTGGGCATACTTGTCATTAAATCTAACAAGCTTACAGAGGGTGGGGAAACTAGCCCTTTAAACACCAAACCCTAAACCCCAAGCCCTAAACAGGGGTAGGTTTGAACAAAAAAATTGATGTTTGTTATCCTTAATCCCCTATGTAATTCGTATAACGCCATAAAGATTTTAATAGCACCCCCAAACCTATCCCGGTAAACCCTAAGCCCTACACCAGCAGTAGAAGTTTAGCAACAAAAGCGCCCCCGAAGGCACCCAAAAAGGTGCCGGGAGCCTGTTCAATCTCCATAAACGCAAAGCCTAAACCCTTACCCCGAACCCCAAACCCTGAACCCTAAACCCTAAACACCAGCCCCCTCAATCCTAAAGCAGCCTGTGAGAGCAGGACGACAATGAGGTGGTCAAGTGGCGCCTGGGCATTGACCCCCTGCTGCTTCAGCGCCTCGACGGCAGACTGGCTTTTCGGTTTAGGGGGCTTAGAAGGGGGGCTTCGGGCTTGGGGGGCTTACAGGGGCTTTTCCAAGGGGTTATACAGGAGCTTTTAAAGGGGCTTTTGCACGGGCTTAGGGGCTTACAGGGGGCTTCTAAGGCTTTTGGCTTGGGAGCGTCTCGCTTGGGAGCGCGTTGAGGCCTGGCTTTTTTTTCGCGTCTTCGTCTCAGGTGCTGTCGTAGCTACCTCAAGTATGGGTCAACCCTCAAAACCCACCTAAGCCCAAGCCACGCCTGAAGTCAGTCAGGTCCATCCAGCAGCTTGCTTGCATATGAGGGCTTTCAGGGCTTTCAGGGCTCTCTCAGGTTTTTTCAGGGCTTTCAAGTAACTTCCGAATTTCGGTCAAAGGCTTTCAGGGTTTCGGGTTTAGGGTTTAGGGTTCAGGGTTTCGGGTTTAGATCACAGCACGGCTCAAGGTAGGTTCCCGTTTGTTGGGTAAGGATTCCCCGTTTCAAGGGGCTCATTTCCCAATTCCTTAAGAGATGGCTCTCCAACTGCTTCTGCAACCGGGCACAAAGGCTCATCACGTGGGTTAGTTGCAAGTAGGGGCTGCTGTACTTATGGTTCAAGTCAGGATTCTTAGACCCTATTGATACCCTACTCATGAGCCTGGGTTCCACTTGTTCACTTCGCTCCCCACCCCCCCAACGCACGGTGAAAGCAAGCAATGCCGCGCCTTGCATCCCTATTCCATTCACTTCTTCACCCCCAAAATCCCTAGGGTTTAGGGTTTAGGGTTCAGGGTTCAGGAATCTGTGTTTAGTGTTTAGGGCTTCTAAACCCTAAACTCCCAACCCTTTGCTCACAGCCTCAACCCTTAACCCTTAACCCTTACCCCTGAACCCTAAACTAAACCTTCTGTTCTAACGCTTTTGGGACTTGGCTCTTGGCAGCTTCTGTCCCGATTTCGAGCCCGGGGTGTTGTATGTTACTTTAAACCCGATCATTCAACCCCAAAGCCTAAACCCCCCCCCCCCCCTCCCCAAAACCTCAAAAAGACCCAAACGCAAAACACAAACCCTAAACCCTAAACCCGAAACCCTAAACCCCAAACTCCAAACCTCAAAACCCGAACCCCCCCCTCCCCCCCTCCCCTCCCCCCTGTTTTTGATTACAGCGCCTTCCTCGAGCTGCTAAGCCTTCAGGGCGCTACACGATTAGACAAACAGACTGCGTTCTACACCCTCAAACCCTCAGCGCCCAAATTGAAGGTTTAGGGTTTAGGGTTTAGGGTTCAGGGTTTAGGGTTTAGGGTCTAGGGTGTTCAGGGTGTTCAGGCTGTAGGGTTCCCACACTTCAGGGCCCCTAAGCATTTCCTAAATACCCTTAAGCCCAAAAAACCCCCAAGCAGCCCCGTAACCCCCTCCCCCTAAACCCCCCTAAGCTCCCCCTAAACCCCCCCCCAAATCCCCCCCTAAGCATTTTCTAAATGAGCCGCAAAACCTTTCTCCCCAACCGAGGAACGTGATTGAGAAGGCAGGTCTCGCAGAGCCGGGGCTGTTGCAGCTTTAGGAATTCGGGTTTAGGGGGGGTTTATGGGGTTTAGGGCTTAAGGGGGGGTTAGGGTTTAAGGGTTTCGGGTTCAAGGGGCTTAAGGGGTTTAGGACTTAAGGGGGTTAGGGTTTAAGGGTTTCGGGTTCAAGGGGCTTAGGGGGTTTCAGGGGTTTAGGGTTTAAGGGGGCTTCGGGCTGTTAGGGGGGTTTAGGATTTAGGGCTTCGGGAAGTTTGGGGTCCAACTACGGGTTTTGCAGTTCCGTCTCGGGCTAGTTTGACTTCACCCCGGCTTCCGAGGCTTGAGGATTAGAGAGGATGTTGGCTCTTAGGGCTTTGGGTTTAGGGTTTAGGGTTTAGGGTTTTGGGGGGGCTTCAGTAGCTTGGTCAACGTCATGGGTTTGCGGGGTTTGTGTGGGGCCTGGGGGCTTGGAGGGCTTAGTGCTTTGTCGTTTCTTGCAACTTCACCCCAGGCTTCATAGCCCCAGGACTCCCCCGGCCCCCTTACCCCCCACGCCGTCGCTCTGTTCCACCAGAAGTCAGGGTTCTAACCCTGAACCCTAAAGCCTAAACCCTAAACCCTAAACCCTAAACCCTAAACCCTAAACCCTAAACCCTAAACCCTAAACCCTAAACCCTAAACCCTAAACCCTGAACCCGAAACCGCGAGGGCGCGACTTGAAGGCAGAGCCCTCTTCCCTGCCCCCCCACCCCACCCTCTGCGGTGGCAGGAGCAGATGAAGCTTGCGGACGCTGAGGCGGCCAAGGACGACGGAAGCTGTCGAGTTGCCTTAGAAGGGCTTCAAGCCCTTTTTTAGGACTTAAAGCCTTATAAAACCCTTCTTCAAACCCTTTTAAGACTTAAAGCCTTATAAAACCCTTCTTCAAACCCTTTTAAGACTTAAAGCCTTATAAAACTCTTCTTCAAAAGCCTTTGAAAACGTAAAGCCTTCTGAGCCCTTTCAAGCCTTGTTAAAACTTCAAGCCCTATACGCCCTGTTCCAAACCCTTGTAAAACCAAAAGCCTTGTAAACCCTTCAAACCCTTTTTAAGCTTAAAGCCTTCTACGAACCCTTTTCCAGACCCCTCAGGGGTTTATGGCCTTTTTTGGGGTTTTGGGGTTCGGGGGTGGTTTTGGACTTCCCCCTGAAAACCCCCAGGTTGATGGCTTCATGATAAAGCGGGCATTTTCTTCATGTGCCGCTGTAGGCTCCCTCATCTTTTCCGCCCTTTGAAAATCCTTTGATGGCCTCAATGTCTCCCGGGTTTAGGGTTTAGGGTTTAGGGCTTAGGGCTTAGGGTTTAGGGTTTAGGGTTTAGGGTTTAGGGGCATTTGGAAGGACTTGGACGATGCTTCGGACGCAGCAGAAGCCTGGCGCCTCTTCCAGGACGTGGGGGGGGGTGGGGGGAGTTGGGGGGCTGAGGGGCACGATGACGGGGTTTAGGGTTTAGGGTTTAGGGTTTAGGGTTTAGGGTTAGGGCGCCTTTTCTAGGCAAACCCTACACCGCAAGCTGTTGAGACTTCAGGGTCTGAGGGGTTCCCAGCGGGCTGGGAGCATCGAAGTAAAACCCCGAACCCATACAAATGCCAAACCCTGAACCCAAGGGCCCCTAAACCCTGTAAACCATAAACCCTGAGCCCCAAACCCTATAACCTTTAAGCCCTGCACCCTGCAACCCTAGAAGCCATGAACCCTGAGCCCTAAACCCTGCACCCTGTACCCCCTAAACCTAAAACACCCTAAACTGTAAACCCTAAACCCTAAGCCCTAAGCCCCAAGCCCTAAGCCCTAAACCCTAAACCCGAAACCCTAAACCTAAACCCTGAAGAGACCCTGAAGCCCTAAGTCCCCTCCTTCTGCTCTACTGTTCAGAGGCGCAGTTTCCCAAAGCCGCTGAGAAGGAAGTGGCAACCCGAGATGGGTGTAGGGTTTAGGGTTTAGGGTTTAGGGTTCAGGGTTTAGGGTGGGTTTAGGGATTGGATTTCTGGAACTTGGGATTTCGAGGTTTACGGTTTTCAGGCTGAGGGTTTGAGGGTTTTGGGTTTTAAGGTTGAGGGTTTTGGGGTTTTGGGGTTTTGGGGTTTTCGGGTTTCAGGGTGTTGGGGTTTTTAGGGCCATTTCAAGGTGTTGGGTGCAGTTTTGGTACCTGGTTGACGGTTGTGCCCTGGGATGTCCCCCCTTATACCAACAGTCCTTAATAGGGATCATAGTAGGGGTCTACTAGAATCCCGATTAAGGACTGTTAGACGCCCTAAACCCCAAACTTGTTTTCTTTTAAATCTGTCTTCCCCTGAACCCTAAACCCTAAACCCTAAACCCTAAATCCTAAACCCTAAACCCTAAACCCTAAACCCCTAAACCCTATTTTTTGGGGGGGATCTGAGATCTACATGACCACGCCCTGCCGTGAAGCGGACATCAAGTACCGCTTCCGCCGGATGAAAGAGGCCATGAAGGCCCGAGGAAGGGTTTAGGGTTTAGGGTTTAGGGTTTAGGGTTTAGGGTCTAGGGCCTGGGGTCTAGGGTTTAGGGTTTAGGGTTTAGGGTTTGGGGTTTTTGCGAGGGATTTTGAGAGGGCTTTTGGGAGGGTTTTTGGAGGGTTTGTGGAGATTTTGTGGAGGGTTTGGGGGTTTTGGGATTTTTTGGTGGGATTTCGGGAGTTTGGAGTTTTAGGACTTTTTGAGTTTACGGCTTAGGGTTGCAGATTGAGGGTTTGGGGTTTAGGGCTGGGAGGGTTGGGGTTTAGGGCTGGGAGGGTAATGGTGGACCCGGTTTGGGGGAAAGCTTGTAGGGACTAACGCCCCAAGCCTGAACCCTAAACGGCCCATTGGGGTTTACCCGAGGTTGAGGGGTCAGGGTTTGGGTCGGTTTGGGGTGTAGAGCTTACGGTCCGTCTAGGCCGCCTGTCATTCAAACGGCGCGCATGTTAAAGTTTCAGGCTTTGGGTTTTGGAGGTGTGTCGAGTGTAGGCCCCAAAGCTTCAGCATGTACTTAAGCTTCTGAACCCAAACACCCCAACCTCGCCCAAACCCCAAACCTGTCAACCCTGAACCCCTACTTGTACCCTAACACCCCAAACCTCTCAACCTCTCAGGCTCTCAACCCCTCGACCTCTCAACCCCTTCGACCGTAGACCCAGCGGAAGTACAAGCAAGCTCTATTCGGGAATGCAACATAGGGGTCGGAAGAATTACTAATATTATTTCCTTATGGTCCCTTATTAACTATACTATAGTGACCCCCCCAAAACCCAAAACCCAAAACCCAAAACCCCAAACCCGAAACCCAAAACCCAAAACCCAAAACCCAAAACCCTAAACCCTAAACCCTAAACCCAATTCTTAAGACCCCTATCGTAGGTGGACTCGGCCACAGCGCTGGAAATTTTGGGCCGCGAATCTTGGATGAAACTCTTCGCGGCAGTGGTCGTGGTGCTTGGGTTGCTTGCGGAGGGTTTAGGGTTTAGGGTTTAGGGTTTAGGGTTTAGGGTTTAGGGGGTAGTTGCAAGTGGGGTTGTTCTTCGGGTGACTGTGATTGCAGGGACGCCGCGCTAACTTCTGAACGCTGCATCCGGTGAAGCTTGTTTAGGCTCATGGCAACCAACCTCACCATAAACCCTAAGCCCGAAACCCTAAGAAAACCCTAAGCCGCCTAAACCCTCTCAACCCTGAAACCCCCAACCCTGGGTTAAGAGTCTAGGGTTTCGGGTTTAGGGTATGGCGCTGCTTGTTTGGAAGTCATCAGGTTTGAGGGTCTGAGGGTTTAGGGTTCAACCCTGCGCTGTAAAGCCTAAACCCTAAAACCTGAGCCCTGAACCCTAAACCCTAAACCCTAAACCCTAAACCCTAAACCCTGAACCCTAAACCCTAAACCCTAAACCTTAAACCCTAAACCCTAAACCCTAAACCCTAAACCCTAAACCCTAACCCTAAACCCTAAACCTAAACCCTAAGCCATCCCTTCCCCAGGACTCCACCCCCATGTTTGTGGACCCCGACTTTGTCCGACGGACCTGGAAAGCCATGGAAGAGGCCCTCCGGCTAAGGATTTAGCGCTTAAAAAAACCCCAAAAAGTAGGGTTAAGGGTTTAGGGTTTAGGGACTCAAATGGTGGATGCTGCTGATGTGGGAGCTGATCTAAATGATCGACTTCTTTTTTTGGTTGCTGTTCCGGTATATATTCCTCAGCCGAAACAGGGCTCGTCACTACGTCAGATCGACACCCAGGTAGCCCTAAACCCTGAATCAGAGTTCGAAGCCCCAAGCTTCCCTAAACCCTAAACCCTGAACCCCTAAACCCTCAACCCTAAACCCTAAACCCTAAACCTTAAACCCTAAACCCTAAACCCTAAGCCCTAAACCCTAAACCTTAAGTTCCCAATAAAAGCCCCAGCCCCGAGAGTCCCAGCCCCCTACCCCTCCCAGTCGATGCAGGTGACTGGGCGCGAGGACGCGCTGGAGAACATTGCCGAGCCCTCAGCCATTCTAAGGAGCAGCTGCAAACAAGCCCGCAGTCCTAAACCCTAAACCCTAAACCCTAAACCCTGAACCCTAAACCCTAAACCCTAAACCCTAAACCCTAAACCTTACCCTAAACCCGTGGGACCCCCCTCAGGTCTTGAAGCATCCCGGCTCCTTGGTCACTCAACCCCAGCTGCGGCCTCAGCCGCGTTTTGCACCAATGCCTCCCCCCAGGGTTTAGGGTTTAGGGTTTAGGGTTTAGGGTTTAGGGTTTAGGGTTTAGGGTTTAGGGTTTAGGGTACAACATCAACCTCAGAGGGTTTGGGGGTTTCGGGTTTAGGGGCGAAGGAGCTTAGGGTTTGGGGGGTTTAGGTTTGGGATTCTGGAAGTTTGGGGTTTTGGCGGTTTGGGGCTTAGGGTTTCGGGTTTGGAGTTTGGGGGGCTTAGGGTTTGGGGTTTTGGGGTTTGGTTTTTTCGGCGAAAGCCCGTAAATCCAGAAAGCCGTCAGCCTAGTGCCCAACCCCCGGGTTCAGGGTTCAGGGTTCAGGGTTTAGGGTTTAGGGTTTAGGGTTTGGGGTCTTCGGCTTTTTTGGGTGTAAGGGATTGAGGATCTAGGGTTTGGGGTTTGGGTTTTAGGGCTTTGGGGTTTGAGGTCCAACCCTAAGCTGAAGCCCTAAACGACTCTTATCCCCTCTATATAACCAGTATACTTCAAGCCTAAAACCAAAACCCCAAACCTAAACCCAAAACCCCAAACCTAAACCCAAAACCCCAAACCCTAAACCCTAAACCCTAAACCCTAAACCCTAAACCCTACACCCTACACCCTAAACCCTAAACCCTAAAACCCTAAACCCTTAAACCCTAAACCCAAAACCCAAAACTCCAACCCTAAATCCTAAACCCTAAACCCTACACCCTAAACCCCTAAATCCTAAACCCTAAACCCCTAAACCCCTAAACCCCTAAACCCTGAACCCTAAACCCTAAACCCTAAAACCCTAAACCCTGAACCCTAAACCCTAAACCCTAAAACCCTAAACCCTAAACCCTAAACCCTAAACCCTAAACCCTAAACCCTAAACCCTAAACTCTAAAACCCTAAACCCTTAAACCCTAAACCCTAAACCCCAAACCCTAAACCCGAAACTCCAACCCTAAATCCTAAACCCTAAGCCCCTAAACCCTAAACCCTAAACCCCTAAACCCTAAACCCTAAACCCTGAACCCTGAACCTTAAACCCTAAACCCTAAAACCCTAAACCCTAAACTCTAAACCCTAAACCTTGAACCCTAAAACCCAAAACCTCTTAAACCCTGAACCCCCCAAGCCCTAAGCCCCCTAAACCCAAACCCTAAACCCCTAAACCCTAAACCCTAAACCCCTAAACCCTAAACCCTAAACCCTGAACCCTAAACCCTAAACCCTAAACCCTAAACCCTAAAACCCTAAAACCCTAAAACCCTAAACCCTAAACCCTGAACCCTAAACCCTAAAACCCTAAACCCTTAAACCCTAAACCCTAAACCCAAAACTCCAACCCTAACTCCACCCTAACTCCTAACCCCTAAGCCCTAAACCCCTAACCCCTCGAAACCCGAAACCCTAAACCCTAAACCCTTAAACCCTAAACCCTAAACCTTTATCCCTAAAACCCGAAACCTCTTAAACCCTAACCCCCTAAGCCCTAAACCCCCTAAACCCAACCCCCTAAACCATAAACCCCCTAAACCCTAAACCCCAAACCCCACACCCTAGAAACCCCAAACCCCAAACCCTAATCCCTAAACCCTAATCCCTAAACCCTAAACCCTAAACCCGAAACCCTAATTCCTAAAACCCTAACCCTAAACCCTAAACCCCACACCCTAAACGCTAAACCCTAAACCCTAAACTTCCCCAAACCTCCAAGCCCTGAAGCACAAGAACACCTCGGCTCCCTGGCTCCTTGCGAAGGGTCCGGAGTCGGCCCGTTGAGGGTTTGAGAGGTTTAGGGTTTAGGGTTTAGGGTTTAGGGTTTAGGGTTCAGGGTTTAGGGTTTAGGGTTTAGGGTTTAGGGTTAGGGTTTAGGGCTTAGGGTTTGAGGGGTTTTGAGGGGTTTTGAGGGGTTTGAGGATGTTTGAGGGGTTTAAGGCATTGGTGGGGTGGCTCTTCGGCTTAGGGCTTTAGCATTTTGAGCCAGGGTTGAATGTTTTCAAGTTGTAGGGGCTAGGGGTTTAGGCTTCAGGGGTTTTTCTCGTTCGGGACCTGCTTTTTTTTGGGCTGCTGCTCTTCAGGTAGAGGCTGTAGGGTTCAGTTCTGGGGCCACCGCCTCCAAGGAATGTGGAGGCAAAGATCAACGAGATCAAGACGGGCGCAGCTGCCACTTGGCGTGACGTTTCTCCTAGGTTCCCCCCTATACTTAGGGCTATTTAGGGATAATTAGGCTGAATTAAGGATTTGAAGGGGGGAACTTTGGGGGGGGGGGGGGGGGTGTAGAGGGGGGTAGAAACCCTGAACCCTCACCCCTAAACCCTGAGCCTAACCCCTAACCCCTAAACCCTAAACCACCCTACAGCCCTAAACCCTACTACAACCTAATCCACAAAACCCAAGTCCAGAACCCTTGCATTTGCGCGGCGGCCGAGGTCATTGGAGCCTTTTCCGACATGGGCAAGTCCCTGCAGGGGATGCCATGAGCTGAGAGTTTGGGGGTTTAGGGTTTAGGGTTTAGGGTGCTCAGGGTGCTGCTAGGAGGGTTCTGGCAGGTTTAGGGTTCAACGCCTGAGGTGGGTTAGGCTGAGGGTTCGGCTGGTTTAGGGTTTACTTGCAGGGCTCAGTCTTGCACTCAGCAGCCCACTCTGCAAGATCAGGCATGCAACAGTCCGAATCTAGGGGGGTTCTGGGCTTAGGGCTTCAGGTTTAGGATGCCCACAGCCCGAACACCCCCCACCTACTATCAGGGTTTGAGGATCAGGGTTTGAGGATCAGGGTTTGAGGATCAGGGTTTGGGGTCCTAAACCCTAAACCCTAAACCCTAAACCCTAAACCCCAAACCCCTAAACCCCAAGTCCCCAGATTCGGTTCCGAGATGCTGAGGTTCAGATGAGCTGGGAAGCTGAGCACTTGGCCCAGTTTTCTTGAGAGCCTGCTCACCCCATACCCTAAACCCTAAACCTAAACCCTAAACCCTAAACCCTGAACCCTAAACCCTAAACCCTAAACCCTAAACCCTAAAGCCCCAAAACCCTCGAACACCCGATACCTAAACCCGAAACGTCAACCTTGAAGCCTCTGACCCTAAGCCTTTACGCCCTAAACCCTAGCCCTAATCCCTAAGCCTTTAGGCCCTAAACTGAAAGCTCTATACACTAAACCCCATAAGCCCTGTAGCCTAGGCCCCGAAATCCCTGACGCCTAAACCCGCAACCCGAAAGACCCTAAAGCCTATGCCCTAAACCCCAAACCGTAAACCCCAAACCCCAAGCCCTAAACCCTAAACCCTCAAACCCTAAACTCTAGACCCTAAACCTCTAGAGCGTATGGTTTGGGCGCGCAGTGCTCCCTCGATGCTCTGCTCCAGGCCGACCTCATGCTTTTGCCTTTCAAGGGGTTTAGGGTTTAAGGTTTAGGGTTTAGGGTTTAGGGTTTAGGGTTTAGGGATTTAGGGTTTAGGGTTTAGGGTTTAGGGTTTAGGGATTTAGGGTTTAGGGTTTAGGGGTTCTGGCAGGTTTTGGAGTTGAGTGGTTGGGGTGCAGTCGCTCCTTCTCAGCACTGATGGATCCCAGCTGTGCGCGCTGCAACAGCAGGCATGTGGGCCTGGCCGTGTAGGTGCTCGGAGCGCTCTCTAAGACCCTCCTTTATTGGGTCGCACCTCAGTGGGCATGCGGAGTGGCTTCAAGTTTGGGTTTCACCCTAAACCCTAAACCCTAAGCCCTAAACCCTAAGCCCTAAACCCTAAACCCTAAACCCTAAACCCTAAACCCTAAACCCTAGACCCTAAACCCCAAGGTACCTTCACGTCAGAGTTCTGCAGGATTCGTAGGGGTTCCCCAATCTTTGTTGCCCTTTCTTGGGTACTTAATAGAGTAGGAACCCCCGCAAAGTCTTGGAGGATCAAAGTATAGCAATACGAGCCTCGCGAAGCATGTAATATCACAGGTCAGGGCTTCAAGCGGCTACTCTTCAGCTCATCTGTTCGCGGTTTCGTACCGCTTTAGGGTGTCGGGGTCTGCGGGTGTCGATCAGAAAGGGCTCCCCTGAGCCTGAAACCTGCGGTTTAGGGTTTTAGGGTTTAGGGGTTTAGTGCTTTAGGGTTTAGGGCTTAGGGGTTTTAGGGCTTAGGGTCTTAGGGTTTAGGGGTTAAGGGTTTCAGGGCTTAGGGCTTGGGGGTTTGGGGGTCAGGGTTTGGGGGTTAAGGGTTTAGGGTTTAGGGGGCTTGGGGCTTAGGCTTTAGGCGTTTAGGATTTTTTAGGGTCTAGCGTACAGATCTCACCCCACCTCGCGGGGCAAACCCCATGACGCCTTTCGCGCCGCGCCGCGGCGCGAATTTTTAACACCGCCGACGTGTGCCTGCTGGCCGAAATGAAGGCCTCCGCTGGCACCATTCCTCCTCCGACCATGTGGCAAGTGAAAGGTGCGCCGCAGAGGTTCGCGAAGTCTGGTGCCTAAAGCCCACCTCAAAGCCCGAGCCTAAGCCACTAAACCCCTACCTCCAGAAACCCAACCAAGTGCCTGAACATATTCAAACCTCCCGTCTCCCAATATCTTCCCATGTCATTTTGTAAGGGAGGGGGAGAGGGTCGAGCATCAGGTCCAGGATTTCGGGACTTGGGCCATCATTCAGCAACACCCTGATCTGGGGCATGGTCTAGAGTTGTACTTGCTGACCCTGGCCCTATTCGCTTCGCCTACTGACTTCAACCCAAAACCGAAGCCCACTCCAGAGGCCCCCCCCCCTTACCCCCCCCGCCTAAACCCTAAACCGTAAACCGTAAACCGTAAACCCTAAACCCTAAACCCTAAACCCTAAACCCCAAACCCTAAACCCTGAACCCTAAACCCTAAACCCCAAGCTCCTTCTGGCGCAGCCTGCCGGCTCATAGGTTGGGGGAGAACTGGGGAAGGTACCAGGGCCAGAGACGCCCCTGCTCATAAGAACGCATGGCGGCCGGGAGCTCGGGGTGTTTCGAGGGGGTTTTGGGGTTTAGGGTTTAGGGTTTTAGGGTGTTTTGGGGTGTTTCAGGGTGTTTTGGGGTGTTTTCGGGGGTTTTCGGGTGTTTTCGGGTGTTTTGTATGGAGCTTCGAGGGTGCTTTAGGGTTTAGGGTGTTAGGGTGGTAAGGTTTAGAGTGTAGGGTTTAGGGTTTCAGGGTTTCAGGGTTTCATTGTGTTTTTGGGGGGTTTTGGGGTTTTAGGGTGTTTTAGGGTGTTTGGGGGTGTTTTGGGGTGTTTTGGGGTGCCTTGGGGTGTTTGGGGTGTTTGGGGTGTCTTGGGGTGTTTTGGTTTGGTTTGGGGTGTTTTGGGGTGTTTCAGGGTTTCAGGGTGTTAGGGTTTTTTTCGGTGTTAGGGTTTAGGGTGTTAGGGTTTTGAGTTCCAGGGCTTTAGGGCGTTTCAGGGTTAGGGTTTGCGCGTTTGCGGTTTTGGTTTTGGGGCTCTGGGGCTTCAGGGTGTCAGGGGTTTTGGGGTTTAAGGGTGTTTAAGGGTGTGTTAGATTTTTTTGAGGGTGTTGTAGGTCTTTTTAAGGGGATGTGCTAGGGATTTGTTGTAGTTGTTTTGCTTCGTTTTGGTAGGGCTTCTTTGTAGTGCTTGCAGGGTTGTAGTGTCAGGAGCCAATGGGTTTAGCGGTTGCACCCCCAAGACCTCAAACCGAATGAGCCCTGCTGCCCCTTCCCCCCTTTCCCCCCAGAGAGAAAAGCAACACGAAAGCTAAGCCCATTAAACCGGCCTGAGCCTGGAACCCTGAAGCCCCGAGTCCCAAACCTAACCCCCCCACACCCAATAACCCTAAACCGAAACCCTCTCTCTCGCTCTCGCTCTCGCTCTCGCTCTCGCTCTCGCTCTCGCTCTCGCTCTCGCTCTCGCTCTCGCTCTCGCTCTCGCTCTCGCTCTCGCTCTCGCTCTCGCTCTCGCTCTCGCTCTCGCTCTCTCTCTCTCTCTCTCGCTTTTTTCTATCTTTTTTTCTCTCTCTTTCTTAAAAATATACAGATGGATAGATAGATCTATAGATATGCACAACCCTGCTCAGGCCCGTTCCCATTGCCCCACGCGGCCAAGCCGATCAGGCTTCGAGCCACGACCTTCAGGGTTCAGGCTTCAGGGGTTTTAGGGCTTTTCGGGCTCAGGGTTTAGGGCCTCTGCGCATCTGCGACCTTCATGCCCTGAGCCTTATCCCCGAGTTTCCCCCCAGCCCTTATACGCCCTAAACCCCTGAACCCCTGAACCCAAAACCCCAAATCCTGAAACCTAAACCCTAAATCCCCAAAACCCAAAACCCAAAACCCAAAACCCAGAACCCTAAACCCTAAACCCTAAACCCTAAACCCACCACTTTAAAACTGCCGCCGTACTCGGGATCCGGAGCAGTTGGGACTTCTGCCGGGTTTTGGGCATCCTCGTCAACTTCGGATTCTCCTGCAAAGAGGATTGGAGTCATCAGCCCCGAAGTCCCCTAGGTTTGGGTTTAGGGTTTAGGGTTTAGGGTTTAGGGTTTAGGGTTTAGGGTTTAGGGTTTAGCAGGCGTTGCGGCTTGCGCCATGGCCTGCGGTGCAGCAGGCGCGGGCGAGCTAGGAACCCTGAAGCTTTGAGTGGCTGTCGGGTGTAGGGTTTAGGGCCCCTAAGGGGGCCTTTGGGGGCCTTTCGGATGTGAGGTTTAGGGTTTAGGGTTCAGGGTTTAGGGTTTAGGGTTTAGGGTTGAGGGTTTAGGGTTGAGGGTTTAGGGTTCAGGGTTTGGGGGAGAAGCGTGAACGCGAAACCCGCTCCCGTTCCTTCGATTGTTGGGGGCTGTCAGGGCCCCAGGGGTTCGGAACGAAGACCCCGAGAGCCTACGTCCTACACCCTAAACCCTAAACCCGAAATCCGAAACCTTAAGCCCTAAACCCTATTCCTTACTGAAGGGGTCTTTGGGCTCCAGAATTGCATGAGGAGCCGTGTCTCTGGCAGCGCTGCATGAACTTTGCCTTTGATGGGCTGCTTGGGCCCCGGGGTCGCACAAGGGCAGTGTGTAAGGCCCATGGGCTCAACAGGGCCGATGGGGGCTCCATAGGGCCTATGGGCCCTAAACCCTAAACCCTAAACCCTAAACCCTAAACCCTAAACCCTAAACCCTAAACCCTAAACCCTAAACCCTAAACCCGGGCTCCATAGGGCCAAGGGGGCTTTATGGGGCCGAGCCTCGGGGAATATGAGCTGGTCGGTTGGGGGGGGGGGGGTTTAGGCTTTCCGGGCCATCATGGAGTCCGCCTAAACCCTAAGCCCTCAACCCTAAAAGCGCTGTGGAGGACTCACTTTCACACTGGCCTCGCGGCCTGCGACGCAGGTAGGGCAGCGAGCATTCTTCAGTTGTTCAGGGTTTAGGGTTTAGGGTTTAGGGCGGCAAACATGCTGGGCCGATCTCAACTATGTTCCTTCCTTGGTACTTGAACCTATACGGAATGCATTGTTTGGGGTTGAGAGTTTAGGGCACATAGGGGTGTACAAGTTCTAACCCCAAGCTCCCTAAACCCTAAACCCTAAACCCTAAACCCCCAAACCCCAAACCCTAAACCCCAAACCCTCAGCCCTAAACCCAAGAGACGGCCCGAAGTTCATGGAGCCCCCACTCTTTCGAAACTTGTTGCTTATCCCTGATACCATCTGGCCGTACCCTGGACAAGGAGCTCCTCAAGTTTGGTAGAAAGGTCTTACAAGGCACAGCGTGCGAGAAAAGTGTGGACAAATACAAGGCCCTCTCAAACGACCATGTGTGGCGCCTCCTGCGTTCTGCACCTACAGCTGTTGAATTGTCAGTGCAACGCCTGCAGTGGTGGCAGCGCATTGTGGCTAGGCCCGAGGAGCACCTCGCGCTCCTCTTCACATTTTTCGGGCACATCCCTGGCACTCCGGCGCCTTTCGACGAGAACGGTGCCATCCATGATCGGTCACACGCTTGGATGCGACAGCTGGGTGAAGACATTCGACAGCTGGATACATGGGACAGCAGTGGTTTCATGGTGCAGGCGCCTGATGTGCGTACCCTGGACAAGGAGCTCCTCAAGTTTGGTAGAAAGGTCTTACAAGGCACAGCGTGCGAGAAAAGTGTGGACAAATACAAGGCCCTCTCAAACGACCATGTGTGGCGCCTCCTGCGTTCTGCACCTACAGCTGTTGAATTGTCAGTGCAACGCCTGCAGTGGTGGCAGCGCATTGTGGCTAGGCCCGAGGAGCACCTCGCGCTCCTCTTCACATTTTTCGGGCACATCCCTGGCACTCCGGCGCCTTTCGACGAGAACGGTGCCATCCATGATCGGTCACACGCTTGGATGCGACAGCTGGGTGAAGACATTCGACAGCTGGCTACATGGGACAGCAGTGGTTTCATGTCTGCGGCTGCTGACGGGCCGCTCGTGCTGTTCGTTGATGCAGACTTCCGTGAAGCCTTCTTGCAACAAGATCCGGCAGAACTCAGGACGAGGTACTTGGGAGGCCTGGTCCCCCCTCCAGGTTTGTCGCTTCCGTCTGCTGCGCCTCCAGGAGCGGATGCCGCCGATGAGACTTTTGCATGTGATGCGCTGCTCGCTGATGGCCAGCCGTGCAATGCCACCTTCCCCACTTACCGTGCTCTCGCAGTACATCTGGCTCACAGCAAACAACATGAACAAAGGCGCTCTTTGGCAACACTGCTCACCATCAGTAACCAGTGCTGCGCATGCCGGGCTACCTTGGCCTCTGTGCGAGTGGCGCGCAACCATTTGCATGATAGCATCAGACGAGGGTACTGTAGCCGGACGGCAGGCAGCGCTACAGTGCATCAAGTACACGCGAGCTTGCCTTGCAAGTGTGCAATCTGTGATGTTCCGCTCCGACTGCTGGGTGAGGCTCAAGCACACTTGGCGTCGCACCTGCCCACTGCGTTCCGGAGACCGCGCATCGACTACTACTTCCAGCGCCATGGCCGACCAGTGGGCAGCGCACCTTCGGCCTCAGCTTGAAGGCGAGAAGCCAGCCAAGACCAGGGCCGTAGCGAGCAACAAGTCGGACCTTGAGCGAGAGCTACTCCTGATCATCACACGCTTGAGCCTCAAGAATGCGGCAGACTTGCGATTGCTCTGTAGCATGGCTTACTCCACCATCAAGTTTGAGGCGAATCATGGGGCGATCAAAGCTTGTGAACAAGCTCGCCAGCTTCATGCCGACCGCACACGTGGCCACTCTGGCCACCAAGAAGGACAACCAGATGAGTACGCCCTGGTTGCTTTGCTCCTTTGCTTGAAGGCCAATCTCGGGGCAGCTGACCAGGAGATCATCGAGCGCTTCCTTGCGAGCCACCCGCCCAAGGCTTCGCAGCTCGCTGGTGCAGTGAAGGTTTGCCGTGTCCAGAATGTGCGCGTCTCCACGCACAAGAAGCTCTTCTTGCGACTCAGCGATGAGCACAAAGACATGGAAAAGGCTCTTGTTAGCGCGCTCGTTGCTGATAGAGGCATCCAGCTCTTCGGGCAGGCGCCACGTGGTTCTATGGAGCGCAAAGCCATGGATCTCATGCAAAAGCTTGGAGTGAAGAATGAACATGTCGAGTGAGAGGTTATGCATACAAGTAGTTTACGGGCAGTGTGTACGGGGTTCGCATTGGCAGCTACGCTCAGCTGTGCTGGTAGCTTGCCGCTTGCTTGCCCGCTCGTACAGCTCTACCGCGCTTTTGGCGCAGAGTGCAGCGATGTCAGTGATGCAGGCAACAGTCCCTGCTTCTCCCTGCAGCCACCTTCGAACACAAATTTTGATCTGGTGCTGCTGTGTTTCCCGCAAGGTTGTACACATTTAGGTACCAGAGACCTGCTTGACGAGGACGGTTGCCCTGAGGAGTGCGCAAGCAAGCAAGATACCATCTGGCCCCATACCCCATATAGGGGTTTATAGGGATATGGGGTTTAGGGTTTAGGGTTTAGGGTTTAGGGTGGGGAACATTACTGGCGTCCTTCTGATAAGGGAATCCCATGATTTGGGGATCTATATTGGGGGGCCCCTTCTTTAAAAACAAACAAATCCCCATATGGCCCCATAGTCACTGTAGCCCTAAGCCCTACAACCCCTAAACCCCATATTCCCTAAACCTTCACATCTCGAACCCTATAATCCCTGATCCCTATAAACCCCCAAACCTTAAACCCCTAACCCTAAACCCCAAACCCGAAACCCTAAACCCGAAACCCTAACCCTAAACCCTAAACCCTAAACCCTAAACCCTAAACCCTAAACCCTAAACCCTAAACCCTAAACCCTAAACCCTAAACCCTAAACCCTAAACCCAACAAGGCCTCACAGAAGCCACCTCCAACGCTAGGCTACGGAGGCGCCCCCTCGGACGGTCCAAGGCGTGACCACCACGCCGGAGGCTGGGTTTAGGGTTTAGGGTTTAGGGTTCAGGGTTTCGGGTTTCGGGTTTCGGGTTTTAGGAGGTTCAAGGGTTTAGGGGTTAGGGGGGGTTTAGGGTTTAGGAGTTAGGGGTTTGAGGTTGGGGGTTTAGGGGTTTAGGGTTTAGGGTTTAGGGGCTTGAGCTGTAGTGGTTTGGGGTTTAGCGTGCTAGGCTTTGGTGTTTGGTGTCTTGGGTTTGGGCATCGTTATGGTTTGGGGATCCTTGCCCCTAAACCCTACGTGAACCTCAAACCCCAAACCCCAAACCCCAAACCCCAAACCCCAAACCCCAAACCCCAAACCCCAAACCCCAAACCCCAAACCCCAAACCCCAAACCCCAAACCCTAAACCCTGAACCCTGAACCCTAAACCCTAAACCCTGAACCCTAAACCCCCCTATGCCCTAAAACCTTAATACCTGAACCCTAATTTCCAGCAGGGCCTTGCGGCTTCTGCCGCTCCACTGGCCGTGGGCCTCATGGGCCGAAGACTTGGCTTTAGGGATTTTTGCACTTTCGGGGTTTTAGGGTTTAGGGCTAGGGTTTAGGGTTTAGGGTTTAGGGTTTAGGGTTTAGGGTTTAGGGTTTAGGGTTTAGGGTTTAGGGTTTAGGGTTCTTGGCGTTTTAAAGGGCTTTTAGGGTTGTCGGGTCTTTCCAGGTTTTGGGGCGTTTAGGGTTTTAGGGCTTCATTGCGTTTCAGGTGTAGTGTTTCGGGTTCAGGGTTTCGGGCTTAGGGTTTCGGCTTGAGGGTTTGGGGTTTAGGCTTCAGGGTTTTAGGGTTCAGGGTTGGCTTACGGGGGGGTTCCGGGTCTAGGGGCCTTAGATTTCCGGGGCTTGCAAAGCTTACTGTTGTTTTTGGGATTCGGCCTTGGGTGGGGCTTTTTAGGTGCCAGGGTCTAGTGTCAAAAAACGCCTGTATACCCTTGGCATGCTTACGGGTTGTAGGGTGTTGGAGTGAACGTATGTCACATTTTGCGGTAGGGACTCAGGGTTTGGGGTTTTGAGGGGTATAGGCCGATATAGGATTCAGGTCTGTTTAGAGGTATCGGTTTAAGGCTGAGGGTTTTGGGTGCAAGGTTTAGGGTTTAGGGATTCAGCGTTTTTTAGAGGTATGAGGTTCAGTTCAGGGTTCGGTGTGTTTTCATTCTGGTGCTTAGGGTTAGGGGGTTGAGTTTTAGGGTTGGGCGTGCCAAACGGAAGCGTGCTTTGTGAGCCCTCATTGGTCTGCAGACCTAGTCTCATGGAGTTTAAAGGCTTTCCTTTTTCACAAGGCAACGTGTACTTTTGACGCAACGTGATTTTGACAAACTTGATATGAAACTCTTCACTCAAGCCACCGGTGGCTTGGGACACTTGGGTCGCTTGGGGTCATTTGGGACACGATTTGGGATAGCTGGATGACCTGGGTCGCTTGCGATACTTCGGGACACGTGGCACTCCTATCCAGGCACAGCCTGCAACCCTAAACCCTAAACCCTAAACCCTAAACCCTAAACCCTAAACCCTAAACCCTAAACCCTAAACCCTAAACCCGAAACCCTAAACCCTAAAGCCCTAAACCCTAAAGCTGTCTCTGTACGTGGAAGAGTTTGGCCGAACATTGTACGCGCAAGGGGCTACGAAGAGGGAGTTCGCGGAGACAGTCAGGATGGTGGTACAGAAGCTTCTGTTCTTGAGAGCTTTCAGGACGGGCCAATGGAGGTTGCTCACGACATGGGAAGCTGTGATGAGTTTTGCGTCCCAGCAGAAGTTCATCCCACCTTCAACTGTAAAACCTAAACTGTAAACCCTAAACCCTAAACCCTGGAACCTTTCAAACATAAACCCCTAGTAAGCCCAACCAAAGCCCTAGACCCCAAAATAGATCATGCAATCAGGCCCTCGATAGACCCTACGACCCTAAGACTCAGAAACTTGAACCCTGAGCCCCCTTAAACCCCAAACCCCAAACCCCAAATCCCAACCCTAAACCCCAAACCCAACCCTAAACCCTAAACCCTAAACCCTAAACCCTAAACCCTAAACCCTAAACCCTAAACCCTAAACCCTAAACCCTAAACCCAAAACCCTAAACCCCAAGCCATAAACCCTAAACCCTAAATCCTAAACCCTAAACCCTAAAAGTTGTGCGCCCATATCAAGGCGGGCTCTCGCTCGCCTCCTCACGCTCTGCGCGCAGACTGGCGGCCCGGAGGCTGTTTAGGGTTTAGGGTTTAGGGTTTGGGGTTTGGGGTTTAGGGTTTAGGGTTTAGGGATTTAGGGTTTAGGGGCTTAGGGTTTAGGGTTTTAGGGGTTAAGGGTTCTCCATGCCCAAAACACCGGTATTTGCAGCGCTTTTGCTCCTCTACACAACATGACGCACTGTCAGAAAGCTTATGCGAACGGTGTGTCGTCATGACGCTCGAACCACTAACAAGTACCCTAAACCCTAAACCCCAAACCCTAAACCCTAAACCCTAAACCCTAAACCCTAAACCCTAAACCCTAAACCCCTTCAAACAATCTCCCACGCCAGGGCGACGAACCCGGAGCTCACGGAAGACTTCGACGATGACCGCGTGCAGCGTTTCAGGGGTTTTGGGGGTTTAGGGTTTAGGGGTTAGGGTGTAGGTTTAGGGTTTAGGGTTTAGGGTTTAGGGTTTAGGGTTTAGGGTTTAGGGTTTAGGGTTTAGGGTTTAGGGTTTAGGGTTTAGGGTTTAGGGTTGTTTTAGGTTTAGAGGCTAAGGGTTTTCGGGTTTCAGGGTTTAGTTTTCGTTTCTCTCGGTTTAGAGGCTGAGGGCTTTCAGGGTTTTAGGGTTTTAGGGTTCTGGGGTTTAGGGTTTAGGGTTTTAGGGTTTAAGGTTTAGGGTTTTTTAGGTTTAGAGGATGAGGGTTTCCAGGGTTTTAGGGTTTTGTGTTTGAGGGGTTTAGGGTTTTAGAGTTTAGGGTTTTAGGGTTCTAGGGTTTCAGGGTTTTGGGGGGTTTTGGCTTTTGAGGGCTTAGGATGTTGAAGGTTTGGGGTTGCACGGCTTAATTCCCCAAACCCTAAACCCTAGACCTTTAACCCTAAACCTTTAACCCTAAACCCTAAACCCTAAACCCTAAACCCTAAACCCTAAACCCTAAACCCTAAACCCTAAACCCTAAACCCTAAACCCTAAACCCTCACTTACTATGTATATTTAAACCCTAATGGGCTTCGTCGGCATGTGGTTTTTTTCCGAGCCCTAAACCCTGACCCCCTTCGTCGGCATGTGGTTTTTTCTCCTGGGCCCGGACCCAGAATCTGAAAAAATTGAGGGTCATTTCCGCTACATAAATTCTATTTAAAACGAACTGGGACTCGAGCCATTTTTCCCGAATCCTGGGGTCGCCCCCACAAGGGCTCCTGTTTAAGGTCCTGGGGGCAGGGGCCCTAAACCCTGACACCCTTCGTCGGCAAATGGTTTTTTCCCCCGGGAGGCCCCTAAACCCTGACACCCTTCGTCGGCAAATGGTTTTTTTTCTTGGGGGGGCCCGTAAACCCTGACGCCCTTCGTCGGCAAATGGTTTTTTTCCCCCCGGGGGGCTCTAAACCCTGGCGCCCTTCGTCGGCAAACGGTTTTTTCCAGCCAGGGGGGGGGGCCTAAACCCTGACCCTTCGTCGGCGAATGGTTTTTTTCCACCCGGGGGGCCCTAAACCCTGACACCCTTCGTCGGCAAACGGTTTTTTCCTTTTTTCCCTCCCAATGGCATTTGGGGCATAGGGTTTATTGCTCGTAGGGTTTGGGGCATTGGGTTTAGGGCCGTTTGGGACTCTTGGGGTTTGGGGCATAGGGTTTAGGATTTGGGGCATAGGGTTTGGGGTCTATTGTGGACCTTAGATTTCGGGCTTTGGACCAATTGGACTTTGAGCTTTAAGCCTACCGGGAAAGTATTGAGTGAAATTTATATGTTCTCAATGTTATGGGTTTCTTGGGTGGGTGTTTTTTTTCCAACGCTTGACAAGCTGCTTGACTAGTGAATGCTTGGACTTGAGATGCTGAACCCTAAACCCTAAACCTTAAACCCTAAACCCTAAACCCCTGCCCCCTGAACCAGGGTTTGGGTTTCAGGCTTCAGGAAACTCAGGGGGAGGCTTCAGGGGCTCAAAGGCGGGTTGAGGGCTTCGGGGAGGAACCCTAAACCCTAAACCCTAAACTCTAAACCCTAACCCCAAAACCCTATATAAGAAGGATTCTGTCCGTTTTTAGCGGGTTGCGTCTTCAGGGTTTCGGGTCGTTGTTGGTTGCTGCGCTGTGTGTTGATAAGAGGTATATAAAGGGTTCCCCAATCAAGGGCTCGTGTTGGAGGAGCCACCCTTCGAGATCCGCGGCTTCTCCCTCGCGCAGTTCATCTTGGTCCTAGGCGCCCCCCCCCTTATTGGGAGGGGGCTCCTAGGGCACCCTTTGGGTTCCTTTTGGGAGTTCCTTCTGGGGTTCCTTTTGGGTTTCCTTTTGGGGTTCCTTCTGGGGTTCCTTTTGGGGTTCCTTTTGGGTTCCTTTTGGGGTTCCTTTTGGGTAGGGCTCCTCTTGGGTTCCTAAATCCTTTTATTGGGGGCTCCCAGGGCTCCCTAGGTTTCCTTAGGATTCCTAGGGCCCCTATGGCTCTGAGAGTGCCAGTCACCTAAAAGCCTAAACGCGTGGAGTAGCTATGCCGCAGAATAAGAGAAGCCCTGACAACAAAAGAGAGAGCATCAACAAGCCCAAAAGCCCTGAAACCTAGAACCCTAAATCCCTTGACCCGAAATCCCCTCATTGTGATTGGCTTTGGATAGTTTTGAGTTCCGCATATGAGAAGACATGTGTATGCAGACCAATCAGATGAAAGCCTCTTCTTTGTTGAACTCAGATAAATGCCAGATAGTTAAGTTCAAGCACAAAATAAGATATTAGAGCATTTCTAAGTTCATCGATCGAGTAACTGTATTTAGCCTTCTTGCCACCGGAAATCAACTCAACAGTGCAAGCAAAGTGGTACGGCAGTATCACGACTTTCAGCTTCTCCACAAGTCTTATGCAGCAAATGCAAGGCAATTCTTTGTGCGGTCCATTGCTCGCTTCGCTAGCACTAGAGCATCCAAAACCCTCAGCCCTCAACCCTAAACCCTAAACCCTAAACCCCAAACCCTAAACCCTAAACCCCAAACCCTAAACCCTAAACCCTAAATCCTGGCCATGACGCCCTCGGCGCTTTAGTAGTGGCTTTGGGAGCTTCGGAACCAAGCTTAAGGGAGAAAAGGAGGGACCCCCTTAGAAGGGACCCTTCATCTTCTCCCCGAATGGAACACCTTGTATACATAGTCCCTGCATACCTAAGTAGCCCCCTACATTACCCGTAAGGTCACTCCCCAAACCCACAACCCTAAACCCTAAACCCTAAACCCTAAACCCCAAACCCTAAACCCTAAACCCTAAACCCTCTCGTCTAGTCCCCTGACACGCACGGCAGGATTTGTTCTCGTTGTCGTGTCCTTTGCTGACTACTTTATCTTCGGGACCAGGGGCGGAGGCGAGAACCAGGGAGTCGCGAGGGGGTTGGTTTAGTGCTTGGGGGTTGGGGGGTTTAGGGGTTTGGGTTTAGGGATGTTCAAATAGGGGTCTCGGGTTAACCGCTGAGCGGGGTGCCGGCGGTGTGCTCTCCCCTCAAGACGCGCAAACCCTAAACCCTAAACCCTAAACCCTAAACCCTAAACCCTAAACCCTAAACCCTAAACCCTAAACCCTAAACCCTAAACCCTAAACCCTAAACCCTAGATAGACCCTAAACCCTAAACCCTAAACCCTAAACCCTAAACCCTAAACCCTAAACCCTAAACCCAGAGCCCGATGTTGCTGAGTCCGCTTCGTAGAAGCTGTTCCGGTTGCGAGTTTAGAACTTCGGGTGCAGGTTAGAGTTTGGAGTGTTTCGGGTTCAGGGGGTCGGTTCTCGAGATGGCGGTTTAGGGTTTAGGGTTTTAGGATTTAGGGTTTAGGGTTCAGGGTTTAGGGTTTAGGGACATGTGAGAGTGGCGGTCCCTACATGTAGAAATGTAGAGACCCGACCATCAGGGAGTTCAGATTAATGTTTTTGGGCTTGGGGTTGAGGGGTTTGAGGGTGTAGGGCTTTAAGGTCGCAGGCCCATTATCCTTGTGTTGCAGGACCTTAAGTGCTGAATGTTCATAGGGATTGCTAGACTTCAAGGACAATTCCCTCAGAGTGTTGGGGGAAGTCCCTAAACCCTAAACCCTAAACCCTAAACCCTAAACCCTAAACCCTAAACCCTAAACCCTAAACCCTAAACCCTAAACCCTAAACCCTAAACCCTAAACCCTAAACCCCAAACCCTGAACCGCCTCTGGAAAAGGTGGAGGCATAGGCGGCCTCACCTTCATCTATGCCGTGCCGGTTCTCTTGCTTGGTGCAGCCCGGGCCTTTGTTTTTGCTTGTTTAGGGTCTAGGGTCTAGCTTAGGGTTTAGGGTTTAGGGTTTAGGGTTTAGGGTTTAGGGTTCAAGGTTTGGGGTGAGGGGGGGGGGGGGGCCTTGGAAGGTTTTTCCGGTATGGTCACTTCCGTAAAGTAGGGTCCCTTTTGGGGTCCTTATTCTAAGGCGGCCCCGAATTTATTTCGGGTACCCAATCGGGGACCGCAACGTTGAGCACTGACATACATTTTCCTTGCTGGGTTTAGGGTTTAGGGTTTCGAGTGAAGGGTTAAGGTTAGATCTAGGTTGTGGTCCCTGTAACATACTATACGTTGCAAGGAATATATGATAAACTATGAGGAATAATGAAGAACTTGAAGAGGGTCTATAATTTAACTCAACCCGCCAAGAAGAACTTTCCTCTTTGTATCAGAGACTGCTCGAAAATCCCCTGAACCCCACAAGCATACAAGCGGTTCTGGCATCGAGCTACATCATGGGCTGGGCACTTTTTTGTTTTTTACACCCGAAGCTGTAAGGAACAACTTGAACTAGGGTCCGTACTTTGAGTCCAAGCCCGCACCCCAAACCCTGGACCCTGGACCCTGGACCCTAAACCCTAAACCCTAAACCCTAAACCCTAAACCCTAAACCCTAAACCCTAAACCCTAAACCTTAAACCCAAAACCCGAAACCCCCCCCGCCCTGTCCCGGCCGCGATGCGCAAGAAAAGCCGCGAACCGAGGCTCTGCAATATGCAGAGCTGCAGCCCGTGGAGGCCATGGGGTAGGGTTTAGGGTTTAGGGTTTAGGGTTTAGGGTTTAGGGTTTAGGGGGTAGGGTTTAGGGTTTAGGGTTTAGGGTTTAGGGCTTAGGGTTTAGGGTTTAGGGTTTAGGGTTTAGGGTTTAGGGTTTAGGGTTTAGGGTTTAGGGTTTAGGGTTTAGGGTTTAGGTAGGGTTTAGGGTTTAGGGTTTTGAGTCTGGGGTCTAGGGTCTAGGGTCTAAGGTCTAGGGTCTAGGGGTCTTTAGGGTTTAGGGTTTGGGGTTTGGGGTTTCTTGTTTAGGGTTTGGGGCCTCAAGCGTTGCAAGTTTATGGTTTGTTAAGTTTAGTTCTAGTTTTTGTTTTGGGAGGGGTTGTAGGGCGTGCTATTCATGTGCGCCGCGCAGACATGTGAAACCTGCATTGCGTACGTGGTATGTACACCTGTCACTTGATCTACAGACCTGAAACGGCAAATCCTAAGCCCTATATCCCTAAACCCTAGAACCCTAAAGCCTAAACCCTAAACCCTAAACCCAAAACCCGTAACATTATGGAAATTCTGTGCCCTGGAGTCTGAAACCATATCATGCATGTTGCCCAAAATCCACGCCTTGAAGTTGTGAAGACTTTTCATGTACAGCGTGCCAAGCACTTCGACAGGGCTCACAGAAGCCCTTTTTTAGGTTTAGGGTTTAGGGTTGAGGGTTTAGGGTTTAGGGTTTAGGGTTTAGGGTTTAGGGTTTAGGGTTGGAAAGAATAGGGCGTTTGGGGGTTTAGGGTTGGGGGTCCTGATCTTCGGGATGGGCCCCGAAAATGAGTCTCGGGGACATTCGAAGGCCCTAAGCATTTCCCATGTGGGGTACCTCCCTAGTTGTGAAGGGGTGCCATTGTTTATACTCCAAATACAACAAAATTCCCGCTCAAGGGCCCCCCAAAAGGCTCCCTAATCCCTAAACCCTAAACCCTAAACCCTAAACCCTAAACCCCAAACCCCAAACCCCAAACCCCAACCTGAATGCCAGGTAGAGACCGACAACGACGCCAGGGACACAGCTTCTGGTGCACTGCAAGGGAGACCACAGCATCGGAGTAAACGACGCACAGACAGAAAGATAGCAGACAGCCAGGGAGAGTGAGAGCAAGCGAGAAAGGGCGAGAGAGAGAGAGAGAGAGAGAGAAGAAAACAGCAGCAAAAGAAAGTAATCAGCACAGAAAGACACAAAGATCACAAGAGACAGGAGGGACGGAGAGAGAGAGAGAGAGAGAGAGAGAGCGAGAGAGAGAGAGAGAGAGAGACAGAGAAGAGAGAGTGGGAGGCTTGCAAGCAGAGCGGCTCGCAAGCAACATTTATGAACAGCCGTGATGTGAATATTATTCCTAGCAAGAAAGCAACCCTAAACCCTAAACCCTGAACCCTAAACCCTAAACCCTAAACCCTAAACCCTAAACCCTAAACCCCAAACCCCAAACCCCAAACCCCAAACCCCAAACCCTAAACCCCAATCCTTCCCGCTGGTCGCAAGGCCGTCGGACTCTTCGAGTCGAAAGCCACGACGACCATTCGGAAGGCTTGGGGGGTGGAGGGGCGGTAGGTTCAGGGTTTAGGGTTTAGGGTTTGGGGTTTAGGGCTTAGGGTTTGGGGTTTAGGGTTTAGGGTTTAGGGTTTAAGGTTTAGGGTTTGGGGTTTAGGGTTTGGGTTTAGGGTTTAGGGTTTGGGGTTTAGGGTTTAGGGTTTGGGGTTTAGGAATTTAGGAGGTCTTCAACATGCCTGGATCAGAACCAGTACAGAATGTTTGTGTTCGAAGCAGCGCATAAGGATCACACAAGCCGGTAGAGGTAGAGGAAAGCCTCTCTCGTAGTGGTTACCCACTGTCTCCCGGCATAACTTCTTTTCCCTAACATTGTAGGCCATAACCCCGAAACCCCTAAACCCCTAAACCCCTAAACCTCTAAACCCCTAAACCCCAAACCCCAAACCCCAAACCCCAAACCCTAAACCCTAAACCCTAAACCCTACACCCTACACCCTACACCCTAAACCCTAAACCCTAAACCCTAAACCCTAAACCCTAACCACACCGCTCTCTCGGCGCGGAATTTCAGTACGTCCGTATGGCTGGAGAGATGCAGAAGCCGTCTACAAAGATGGCGCCAAAGCGCAAGCGCGCACGGCCCCCTAGAAAGAAACCTCTAACCCTTGAACCCCAAAGCTCCAAAGCTCCTACACCTTCAAACTCCTAAACCCCAAGCTCCTACACCGTTTAAGCCCCTGAAGCCCCAATGTTCCTACACCTCTAAGCCTCTAAGCGCCTAAGCCGAAGCAACAATCCTCCGCCTCCATTTCTGTGCGCTGCTCAGGTCAAGTCGGACGTGACCCGGCACCGCTACGGCTCCACCGGCGCATTCGAAGTGTAGGGGCTTTAAGGAACCCTATGCGAAAAGGGTTCAGGGTTTCGGATTATGTAGGGTGGGCCTTAGGAACCCTGAAAGGTTTTACGGTCCATATACCTTAGTGGCGGCTATAGTGGGATAGCGTAATTATGGGGTTCAGGGTGTAGGGTATGGGGTTCATCGAGCCCAATATAAAAGGGTTTGAGGTCCACATGCCATGGGGGATTCTCGTAGAATAGGGGATATGGGTAGAGAGAGGGTTTAGAGTTTAGGTTGAAAGCGGGTTGTTGGATGTTTTTGTTTTTAAATTTGAGGGTGTTTCGGATTAGGGCTTTACGGGTGGCTTTAGGGGTTTCGGGGGCTTCAGGGCCTGTGCTTGAATACGTTTAGGGTTCAAGGTTTCGGGCTTAATGAGATGAGGTTAGCGGTTGTGCGGGGTTCCGGGTTTCGGGCGAGGGGAGGCGCTTCATGAGGAGTGAGTGGCGCAATCGGGTGCGCGCTGGATAAGCAGAGGGGTGTGAGGGCTTGAAGTACCCAAACCCTAAACCCTAAACCCTAAACAGAAACCATCAAAGCCTAAACCCTAAACCTCGGCCACGTCGCACGTCTCAAATATCCACCCCCCCCCCCCCCCCCCCCCCCCCCCCCCCCCCCCCCCCCCCCTCGGCCATCCCCCCCCCCCCCCCCCCTCCTCCCCATCCCCCACCCCCCCCGGCCTGCCATCAACTTTGGGTTCCTTTTC
>CAJNDS010000818.1:55000-65182 GCA_905221605.1 Symbiodinium natans
AGAAGTCGCCCCAGGAAGCTCACCACGGGGTCACGGCCCAGTCGGAGCCCGAAGCAAGCTTGGGCTTGATTCTTGGGGGGTTTAGGGTTTAGGGCTAGGGTTTAGGATTTAGGGTTTAGGGTTTAGGGTTTAGGGTTTAGGGTTTAGGGTTTAGGGTCTTTGGCTTGATTCTTGGGGGCGGGATGTTCCCCCCTTATACTAAAGGTCCTTAACGGGGATTACAAAAGGATTCGATTCTATTTGGGGTATGGCTTGATTTTTTGGGTGTCGCTGGTCTTGTGAACATTAGCGTTTGGGGTTTGGGGTTTAGGGGTTTAGGGGTTTAGGGGTTTAGGGGTTTAGGGGTTTAGGGTTTGGGGTTTAGGGGTTTAGGGGTTTAGGGGTTTAGGGGGTTAGGGGTTTAGGGGTTTAGGGGTTTAGGGGTCAGGGAAGTTTGGATGTAGGTTAGGGTTGATTGAGTCGATAGCTTTGGATTTGGGATTTAGGGTCTAGGGCTTGGGTTTAGGGTTTAGGGTCTAGGGTTCAGGGTTTAGGGTTTAGGGTGTTTAGGGGTCCTAAGCCCTAAACCTGCTCTGAACCCGAATCTGTTGCTAAGGGTTTTGGAGTTTCGGGTTTTAGGGCTTCGGGTTAGAGGGTTTAGGGTTAGAAGGTTTAGGGGTTTCAGGGTTTTAGGGGGTTCAGAGCTTGAAAGCCCTCAAGCCCTAAAGCCCTAAAGCCCTAAAGCCCTAAAGCCCTAAAGCCCTAAAGCCCTAAAGCCCTAAAGCCCTAAAGCCCTGAAGCCCTAAAGCCCTAAAGCCCTAAAGCCCTAAAGCCCTAAAGCCCTAAAGCCCTAAACCCTAAACCCTAAACCCTAAACCCTAAACCCTAAACCCTAAACCCTAAACCCTAAACCCTAAACCCTAAACCCTAAACCCTAAACCCTAAACCCTAAACCCAAAACCCTAAACCTAAAACCCTAAACCCTAAACCCTAAACCCTAAACCCTAAACCCTAAACCCTAAACCCTAAACCCTAAACCCTAAACCCTAAACCCTAAACCCTAAACCCTAAACCCTAAACCCTAAACCCTAAACGCCACCGCAGATGTGCCAACTGAGGCGCCGATGCCTGAGCTGGCATGCCCCCGCAAGAGACTTCACGATGTTAGGATTTAGGGTTTAGGGTTTAGGGTTTAGGATTTAGGGCTTGGGGTTAGAATTTAGGGTTTAGGCGTCAGGGGTTTAGGATGAAGGGGGTCGAGAGAATAGGGCTCAAGGCTCCTCAGGTGCTTAGGGTCTGCTGAGAAGTCAGGGTTTGGGGTTTAGGGTTTAGGGTTTAGGGTTGAGGGTTTAGGGTTTAGGGTTTAGGGTTCGCAACGTGTGACTAGAATGTCATGTAGCAGGACGGGCCTTACGCCAGCAAGTGTGCTTGGAATGCGTTGTGTAAGACAACAAGATGCCACCGCGACAGCATTTCTGGAACCACCTGGGGCACATCCCCAAGTGAAAGGACTACACCAAAGAATTCGGGTTTAGGGTTTAGGGTTTAGGGTTTAGGGTTTAGGGTTTAGGGTTTAGGGTTTGGGCTTATGGGGTCCCCCAAACCCGAAAACCCTTTACCAAAAAGCAAAAGAAGGAGGTTTTTGGGCGGGGATGCCCCCGGTGGTACTTCCTGCGGGTCATTGATTTCGTGAAAGGCATACCTGCCGTATACCTTGGTAGCCCAGTGGTACGCTTGGTTCCCTTCTAACGTAGCCGTGAACCCCAAACCCCAAATAACCCAAACCCTGGGCTACCAAGATACAAGTTTTCAATTTTCAGCTTCTCGGCGAGATAGGGGGCAGGCATGGCAGCCGTGGACCAAGAGACATCCGAGATGCACGACCCCGCGTCCTTTGAACGCGGGTGCTGCAGCCAAGTTTCCTTAAGGTTGGGATGCTCCCCCTGATACTAGCAGTCCTTAATAGGGATTAGAGTACCCCCCCCCCCCCAAGTGTAATCCCTATTGAGGGCTGCTAGCATAAGGGGGAACATTCCATGTGCAAGGGTTTCATGTCCACAGATCGAACCCTAGACCCTAAACACCCCAACCGAAACCCTAAACCATGTGGTCCAAGCGTTTTCTGCGACCCCCGCCGACTCTCTCAACTGGCACTCGGCAGACGAAACGCAAGCTCTCATCAACAAAAGGCAGCCGGCAGCAGTTTCAGGGCTTGAGAAGTATAGGGTTTAGGGTTTCGGGTTTAGGGTTTAGGGTTTAGGGCTTTTAACGCCCAAAGCCCCAAAGCCCCCATCGATACACTTGGAGCCATGTTCTACTCAGTTGTACTGATCCAACGCGAGCTGCATGCCTGCCTAAACCCTAAGCTCTAAACCCTAGACCCTGAATCTAAACCTTCTTGCTAAGCCAGGGCTCCGTTAGATTGCGGAAACCCTAAGCCCTAAACCCTGAACCCTAAACCCTACAGCCTAACCCCGAAACCCTAAACCCTAAACCCTAAACCCTAAACCCTAAACCCTAAACCCTAAACCCTAAACCCTAAACCCTAAACCCTAAACCTGCTTGCTAACCCAGGGCTCCTTCAAAGAGGGCTACTGAAATCAGAGGGGCGGGGGGTGAGTGTATAGTTTCTGAGCCCTAAGCCCTAAACCCTAAACCCTAAACCCTAAACCCTAAACCCTAAACCCTAAACCCTAAACCCTAAACCCTAAACCCTAAACCCTAAACCCTAAACCCTAAACCCTAAACCCTAAACCCCCCCCCCCCCCCCCCCCCCCCCCAAGCAGCAAACCAACCCGGAACTTAAGCCTTAAGCCCCAAGTCCCGGATTCCCTCCCAACTCCTCCCTTAAGCCTCGAACCAGCTGAAGTTGCAAGGAGCTCGAACCCGTTTAAGCCCTAAATCCCTAATTCCTTCCCAACCCCCTTAAGTGAAGTTGCCCTAAACCCTACCCCTAAACCCTAAACCCTAAACCCCAAACCCTAAACCCTAAACCCGAAACCCCAAACCCTAAACCCTAAACCCTAAACCCTAAACCCTAAACCCTAAACCTTTTAAGCCCGCTTAAGTGAAGTTGTAAGTGTAGGGGTTGCGCAGAGTATCCCGGCAGGCTCCGGGAGAGCACCACGGGGATTTGAAGCTGATAGCCGGCACTCTTAGTCTTTGTGGTGCTTTACTGTAACTTTACTACATCTTTAGCCTTTTTGGGTTTATTGGGTTTCTTAACAAGGCAGCTAAAAGTTGAGTTTTTTGCTACCCTCCTAAGTGCAGGCAAGTAATTTGCAGGGCCACAGGGTTTAGGGTTCAGGGGTTTATAGGGTTTATAGGATTGTTAGGGTTTATAGGGTTTATAGGGTTTACAGGGTTTACAGGGTTTATAGGGTTTATAGGATTGTTAGGGTTTTTAGGATTTATGGGGTTTACAGGGTTTACAGGGTTTACAGGGTGTTATAGGGGTTTATAGGGGTTTATAGGGTTCATAGGGTTTGAAAAGGTTTTATAGGGTTTTGCAGGGTTTTCTAGGGCTTCACAGGGTTTTATAGGGTTTATAGGGTTCATAGAATTTTATACGGGGGTGTAAACGGGTTTAGAGGGTTTGTAGGGTTCAGAGGGTTCGGGTTATCAATGGCCTGCCATGGCCCCTCTTACCTTGGCCCTTGCGACTTTTGCTTCGCTTGGCCTTGCGGGCCCTTCCGGAGAGGCTGTCGCCTTCTAAACTTGTGCCCCGAAAATAGGGTTTAGGGTTTAGGGTTTAGGGTTTAGGGTTTAGGGTTTAGGGTTTAGGGTTCTGGGGGTACGCTTTCGCCTCTAAACTTATACTTGGAGGTTCGTGGTACTTAGTAGCCAATTATCACTGTACTCATAACTGTACTTTTAAGCATATTAGGGCACTCAAGGGGCTCATAAGTGGGTAAACTTCTGGCTGGTTCTTGGTAGGGAATGAGGGAATGAGGGCCCAAAATCATTCCTTCTATTAAAGGTTATATATAGGGCCCTCATTCCCTCATTCCCTACTAAGAACCACGGGGGCCCCTTATATGGGTTGGCGGTCTCTTCAATGAAGTAGGGGTTCCGTTTTATAGGGCATATATCCCGGGTTCTTCTGAGGGGCTATATGAAGGTATAAGGGGAGCAGATAAAGAGGCCACCGGCCTTTGCAACTCTGAGCCCCTAAAGCCCTGAAAGCCCCCCTGAAGCCCTTAAAGCCCCCCTGAAGACCCTAAAGCTCTTCAAAAGGCCTCCCATAAAGCCCCCCGAAAGCCCTCCAACCCTAAACCCCAAACCCTAAACCCTAAACCCTAAACCCCAAACCCCCCCCCCCCCACTCAGGCATGCGGCGTGTGCGCTGCGCAGCTCGCGCAGGAAGAGGGGCCCCAAAAACCACATGAACGTAAGGATCATTAACCACTGGGGCAAAAGGGCCTTGATTAAGGGGGGATTCACATAAAACCCCTGTCTGTAGGATCCTTTTAGGGTACCCTAAACCCTAAACCCTAAACCCTAAACCCTAAACCCTAAACCCTAAACCCTAAACCCTAAACCCTAAACCCTAAACCCTAAACCCTAAACCCTAAACCCTAAGCCCTAAAGTTTTTTGGGCCCTTTTAGCAGGAGAAGGCGGTCTCGGCGCGGCTTCGCACGGATTTGGCCGTGGTCAGAGCCGAGCTCTCTGTGCTTCGCACGGGGGAGGCGAGCAGCGGTAGGAGTGGCAGCTTGAGCCACAGTGACTTTGGCCCCGTTTAGGGTTTAGGGTTTAGGGTTAGGGTTTAGGGTTTAGGGTTTAGGGTTTAGGGTTTAGGGTTTAGGGTTTAGGGTTTAGGGTTTAGGGTTTAGGGTTTAGGGTTTAGGGTTTAGGGTTTGGAGTTTACGTATCTGTCTTTCAGAGGGTTGTTGGGGCCCTCTGAGGTTATACTGGTGTCGGGGGGGAGGAGGTCGTGGAGTTCGATGGTGAGCTGCTTGGTAGCCCACTTTACCCTAAACCCTAAACCCTAAACCCTAAACCTAAACCCTAAACCCTAAACCCTAAACCCTAAACCCTAAACCCTAAACCCTAAACCCTAAACCCTAAGATATGGTTGCTGGGCCACCAAGGCTACAGGCCAGGGTCGAGGCATTGGAGAGAAAGATGTCCGCTCTCTACGAGGAGCAAGGCCATCTCCTGCTCAAGCTGCGGAAGTTCGAAGACTTCAGTTCCTTGGGGAGACCCTAAACCCTAAACCCTAAACCCTAAACCCCAAACCCTTAACCCGAAACCCTACGAAATGAACCCTCAAAGGGTTTGAGGTTCACATACCTTAATAGGAATTATAGAACGTATCGGGTATATGACCCCTATTTTAGGGTTCATTGGGTCCCCAAGGTCTGCGTACCTTGGAGGGCCTGTCGACGGGTTCTGCGATACTTCCCGCCGACATCGAGCTGATCCTGTTGCTTTGTGACGTCGTTCGGCCCAGGCGAATCTTCGGGGTCGGAAATGCGTTCGGGTACAGCAGCCTCACTCTCAGCTACGCTTGTGGGAATGCTCCCGTTGATGTCATTGATGCGGAGCAGGACCTTCCTGGTTCTTAGTAGGGAATGAGGGAATAAGGGCCCAAAAATACCCTTGAAGGGATTATATAAACCCTAAACCCTAAACCCTAAACCCTCAACCCTAAACCCTAAACCCTAAACCCTAAACCCTAAACCCTAAACCCTAAACCCTAAACCCTAAACCCTAAACCCTAAACCCTAAACCCTAAACCCTAAGCCCTAACCTCATTCCCTCATTCCCTACTAAGAACCAGCCAGAGGAAGGTGGGGGCAACCACATCGGGACGAAGCTCACGCGCCACATTGCGTCCGAAGCGGGCCGCGACATTCAGGTGACGGTTGGGTTCTCGCCAGCCGACACCGCCCGGGCTCTGCGGGGCACGAACGGCACCTACGACCTCGTGCTCATCGACGGTTGTCACGCCCCACGGCATCCGCTGGCAGATTTTCTTGGCATTCGCAGTGCGATGTCCTCAAGGGCCGTCGCGATATTTCATGACGTGGGCCTTTATCGGCTGTGGCCGGATATTTTCAAGGTGTTGCGCGTTCAGCGTTCTGCAGAATACCGCACCTACATGGGTCGCTCCTTCCCGAACGAGATGGGCACCGGCTTTGCATATTGGGGCTTCCCTGCGGGCACATTTGATCGCTTTGGGCCGCTTGTGGAATTCGAGGTCGGACGCAAGCATTTACATGAGGGCTTCAGGTGAGCTCCCACCCATACAAAAGCCACATGCCGCTAGTGCCGCTGGGTTGAAAAATCCTAGCGTCCATGTGCCTACAGTTTATGGGTTTGACCCAAAACCACCCTAAAACCACGCCCCCAGCCACCTTTAAGACCCCCATTCCCTTATGGCTAAAATCCAGATCCCCAACCCCGAAGTCTTCTGAGTCTGTCCCCCCCTCCTAAGGAGGTGCGGTGTAAAATCAGCAGCCATCTTGCAATTCCGGCTCAAGCTCAACTTTGCCTGTAGAAGAACGCGGCAAACCTGCGTGGGCTTACAAGTTTAGGGCCCCTAAACCCTAAACTCTAAACCCTCACCCCAAAACCCAACCAAACCCTGCAGCTTGGATTGTCGGGGTCCCCATGATGTTTATGAGCAAGCTTCAGTGATTCTCTAGAGAGTCGTTCAACCCAAAGAGTGCCCCCCCAATGCGGGTCTGCGAATTTAGGGTCTAGGGTAGCTTCAAGGGCGTAGGTGTCTGTGCTAGGATGCCAGTATGTTTGGGGTTTAGGGTTTCGGGTTTCGGGTTAAGGGCCCTCTACCCTGAGCCAAGCCCCTTTAAAGTCTAAAGCCACGTCTTGACGAAGCGTGATGTCGTCTCAGCAACATGCCGCGGTGTCTGTGCAGGCAGGATATGAGCCGTGTTGACATCAATGGTGCCCACTATGCCCCAACCCAAACCCTCAACCCCCCGACCCCTCAACCCTCAACTTCAACCCTCAACCCCAAAGCCCAAACCCTCAACCCTGAACCCGAAGCCCAAGACACTCAACCCTCAACCCTCAAACTGAAGCCCAAAACCTCAACCCTCAACCCTCAACCTTCAACCCTCAACCCTCAGCCCTCAACCCCAAACCCTCAACCCGAAGCCCAAAACCCTACCCTACACCCTAAGCCCTAAGCCCTAAGCCCTAAACCCTAAACCCTAAACCCTAAACCCTAAACCCTAAACCCTAAACCCTAAACCCTAAACCCTAAACCCTAAACCCTAAACCCTAAACCCCATTCTGCTTCTTGAGGCCCCCGTATATGACGGCCTTCAGAGGGATGAAATTTGATCGAACTGATGGCCCCTCTTGCCACTCTCAATCTTCAAGACGAGAAGCGAAGCACCACCTCAGGGTTTAGGGTTTAGGGTTTAGGGTTTAGGGTTTAGGGTTTAGGGTTTAGGGTTTAGGGTTTAGGGTTTAGGGTTTAGGGCAGATCAACCCCTAAACCCCAAACCCCTCAACCACCAAGCCCCAAACCCTCTGATCCCTGAAGCCTCCTGAGCTGCCACAGGCAGGCCAAGTGCCTCTTGTTGGTCCTGTCGCCTCTGAAGCTGGTGTGGCCCCCTCAGGTTTAGAGGGTTTAGGAGGATTTTTTTGTTTTAGGTTTTTTTGTTTCAGGGTCTGGTATTTTAGGGCTTATAGTTTTTTTTTTCAGGTTTTTTTTAGGGTTTTTGGGCGTTAAGTGGGCTTTTAGCGTTTGGTGTTTGTTTTTTTCTAAATTGTTCTTGTTTTTGTTCCAAGGGTCGTTTAGGTTTTATTTAGGGTTTATAGGGTTCATAGGGTTTGTATGTGTTTTTTTTGGGTTTACAGGGGCTTGTCGGGTTTCTAGGCTTTATGGGATTTTATAGGGTGTTGTAGGTTGTTTTTCAGGGTTTACAGGGTTTACAAGGTTTTTTGGGGTTCTGTAGGCTTTATAGGGATGTTTTAGGGTTCACGGAGTTTTATCTGGGTTTTCAGGGTTTATAGGGGTTATAGGGTTCTGCGTATCGTCATTTTGGAAGTTTGAACCTTACCTGTATTTACATACAACAGTTAGGATTGACGTCCTGTTGTGGGATCCCCGAAGCTCGCAATCCCCTAACCCCTACACCCGAAACCCTCAACCTCAACCCCCTAAACGCGCCCCTAAACTCGAAAAACCCCAAACCCCCCAAACCCCAAACCCTACCTGGGACTCTATATCCCTACAATTTAGTAGTCACAACCCTGAACAAGCCGCGGTATAACCCAGAAAACTGTAGGTAAAGGGGGTCTCAGGTACGTGCCCTGAACCCCCTCCCATTCCTAGGACCATCGTGCTGATCATCTTTGCACTCCACTTGCACAGGCGGCCTGGATCCCCGGAAAGCCTATGAAGTGAAGAGAACAGCCTGGCTTCAACGGGCTCGGGATTGGGGGGGTCTTTACGGGTTGCTCGGTGCCTGCGAAGGATTTAGGGTTACCCTAAACCCTAAACCCTAAACCCTAAACCCTAAACCCTAAACCCTAAACCCTGAACCCTGAACCCTAAACCCTAAACCCTAAACCCTAAACCCTAAACCCTAAACCCTAAACCCTAAACCCTAAACCCTAAACCCTAAACCCTAAACCCTAGGACGGATTCTTCGTTTCGGCTCCTCGTCATCGCCGAGTCTACCCCCACCGCGGCAGTTCCAGTGTGCTGTCGGTGTGTTGTTTCCTTCGAGCGCCTTGAATTTTGCTGCAAGCGTGTGTCTGAATCTGGTCCGACCCCCAAACCCTAAACCCTAAACCCTAAACCCCGAAACAAGTTCGAACTCGAAAGCCCCGAGATCTTCAAGCCCCGAAACCCCTAAATCTCGAAAGCCCCCAACTTTTCCCCTAGGCCGGGTCAGCTTGCGACGTGGTTGGACATGACGCGCTTGGCGCTGCAGGTCGGATGGGTACTTAGGGCGACAAAGGGTGACAAAGAGTTAGAGTTTGCTGTGTGTCTAGGATGCCCAGTAGTACCCTTATTCCCTTTTTGGGGGGGTTTAGGTTCCCATATAAACCCCTTTAAGCAAAAAAAGGGCACCCTTTTTTGAGCCTAGGTTACTGGGCAGCCTGTGGGGGTGTGTGGAGAGCTTCGGTGCCACTTCCAAGCCTGAGCGCTACGCCCTGCAGAGTTTAGGGTTTAGGGTTTAGGGTTTAGGGTTTAGGGTTTAGGGTTTAGGGTTTGGGGTTCCCGACTACGCATCAGCTGCAGACTGTTCCATGGGTCGGAGACATAGACTTACTAACTAACTGGCTAGCTAGCTAACTAACTGGGGGCCATCTAGGGTTTAGGGTAACTAACTAACTAACTAACTAACTAACTGGCTAGCTAGCTAACTAACTAGCCAACCAACTAACTGACTGACTGACTGACAAACAAACTAACTAACTCTCACTCTCTCCCTCTCTCTCTCGCTCGCTCTCTCTGTCGTCGCGTCTACACCCCAAAACCCCAAAAGCCCTAATTAAGCCCTACAAACCTCAAACCCAAAAACCCAAACTTCCTGCAATGAGTTCTCTGGTAAGCTTCTGCAGGGTGGGCAGTTTGTTGACCGGGCGCCTCAAGGATTCGATGACAAAGGTTGCCCATAAGGGACCCAACTTAGCTAGGGCACCTGAACCCTGAGCCCTGAACCCTAAACCCTAAACCCTAAACCCTAAACCCTAAACCCTAAACCCTGAACCCTGAACCCTAAGGCCTGAGCCCTGAACCCCGAACCCTGCACCCTAAAAGCGATAGCCCAAGTCTAGGGCCCTTGAAAAAGAGGAAGCCCTCAAAGACCAAACCCTAATAACCTGAGCCCTCTGGGTTTAGGGTTTAGGGTTTAGGGTTTAGGGTTTAGGGTTTAGGGTTTAGGGTTTAGGGTTTAGGGTTTAGGGTTTAGGGTTTAGGGTTTAGGGCAACGGAAGGCCGATGTTCTGCACGGCCTCTGCGCCGTGGCCTCCGTCTTAGTACTCACCGCGGCGGCTTGCCAGGCCGTTCTGGGAACTAGGGGTGTTTAGGGTTTAGGGTTTAGGGTTTAGGGTTTAGGGTTTAGGGTGGGTTATATAGGGTTCAGAAGGGTTTATCAGGGTTCTACTGGGGGAACCCGTGTTTTTTTTTTTGTTGTGGGTGCTTTTTTGCTGTGGGTGCTTTTTTCGGGGGCCGCCCCGGTGAGTGAGTGACCTGGCGCGTGTCGCCCCCGCAC